>BPLQ01009905.1:0-182691 GCA_021605075.1 Caerostris darwini
ACCGCCTTAGACCACTCGGCCACGCTACCGACGTACTCTTCTCTATGTTTAAAATGAAAACGAAATTTCCCGTTTCAAATTTCGAACAAAAAAAGAAGCCACTCGGGTATGGCAACTGTGGGATTCGAACCCATACCTCCTCAGAGACTGGTGTCTAAACCCAGCGCCTTAGACCACTCGGCCACGCTACCGACGTCCTCTTCTCTAGGTTTGAAAGGAAAAGAAATTCTTCCGTTTCAAGTTTCGAACAAAAAAAAAAAGCCACTCGGGCGTGGCAGCGGTGGATTCGAACCCACTCCTCCTCAGAGACTGGTGCCTAAAACCAGCGCCTTAGACCACTGGGCCACGCTACCGACGTCTGCATATCTTGGTTTAAAATGAAAGCGAAATTCTACAGTTTCTAGTTTCTAGTTTTATTCTAGTTTAGAATAAAAGTTGAAGCAAAGAGATTAGGATTTAAATATTTTATATTAATTTATAAGGTATTTTTTTCAATTCCTACTATTAGTTCACACTTTCCCTATGCATGTTTTTTCAAATTTTCAATCGTTTATAAAAACCTTTTTGTTCATCCACTCAAGTTGAAGTACAATTTTTTAAACTTGTAATGTATGACCCTTGTTATTAATACAGTGTTTTCAAATGTGAATTAGTTAATTATGTTTAATTAATTAAGCGATAAAATAGAAACGAAATCGAATAAATAGAAAGATAGAAAAAATTATTAAAAAATGTGAAGAAATAGCAACAAACAAAAATACAGAAAGGAAAATGGAAAATTGCAAGGAAATTCGGTTTTTATTTTGCCACTTAATAGTGTTATTTTGTCATAGTTATATGCATATTTATATTGATTGCAATTATTTAACAAATAATATATAAAAAAAAATTTAGTGTCAATTCTTACTTTTTTTCACTCTGTTGCAGAGAGTCCTTTATAAATAATTTCCATTCATTTTTTTAAGTTTATCTGGCGTCATATATTGGTAGATATATGCAACTTAAATCTAAAAAAAACTAAAATGAATTAATTAAATTTAATTACTGAATTAATATTTGAAAAAAACTGAATTAACATCCAGTGTCATCCTCTACAAGTACAAAAAAAATTTATTCGAACTTGAGTGGATGAATCAAAAGTATTTTGTGCACGTTTAAAAATGTGAACAAGAAATATATAGGGAGAGTGTGAGCTAATAGAAATTGAATAAAAAGTAACTAAAATGAAAAGTTTTCTTTGTTGACGTAAGTAGGGATAGACTTTAAAATTTTTTTTTTTATATTCTTGTTTTAGTTCCTCTTTTTGAACAGGCTATAAAACAACGTGAACTCGTCTTTAAAGTATATTTCTTCATCCATTTGAAAACACTAGGAGTTTTTCAATTCCTTCTATTAGTTCACACTCTCCCTATATATATCTTGTTCAAATTTTCAATCGTTCATAAAACACTTTTTATTCATCCGCTCAAGTTCAAATACATTTTTTTGAACTTGTAGTGGACGACACTGGATGTTAATACAGCTTTTTCAAATATTAATTCAGTAATTAAATTTAATTAATTAATTTTAGTTTTTTTTAGATTTAGGTTGCATATATCTACCAATAGATGACGCCAGATAAACTTAAAAAAATGAATGAAAATTATTTATAAAGGACTTTCTGCAATATAGTGAAAAAAAGTAGAAATTGACTTTAACATTTTTTTTTTGTTACTTGTTTCAAATATTAATTTATTAATTATATTTAACTAATCGAAAAAATAGAAAAGAAATCGAATAAATAGAAAGAAAAAAAAAGAAAGCGAATAAACAGCAACAAACAAAAATAATATTCCAGCACCATATACAGAAAGGAAGATGGAAAATTGCAAGGAAATTCGGTTTTTATTTTGCCACTTAATAGTGTATTCTGTCATATGTATATACATATTTATATTCATTGTAATTATTTAACAAGTAATATAAAAAAAAATTTTAATTCAATTCCTACTTTTTTTTTCACTCTATTGCAGAAAGTCTTTTATAAATAATTTTCATTTATTTTTTGAAGTTTATATGGCGCCATCTATTGGTAGATACATGCAACTTAAATCTAAAAAAAAAACTAAAATGGATTAATTAAATTTAATTACTGAATTAATCTTTGAAAAAACTGTATCAACAGTGTCATCCACTACAAAATAAAAAAAAATGTATTTGAACTTGAGTGGACGAATAAAAAGTATTTTATGAACGATTGAAAATGTGAACAAGATATATATAGGGAGAGTGTGAGCTAATAGAAGGAATTGAATAATATAAAGTAACTAAAATAAAATTTTTCTTTGTTGACCTAAGTAGGAATTGACTTTTAAATTTCTTTTTTATATTACTTGTTTTAGTTCCTCTTTTTGAAGAGCCTATAAAACCATGTGAACTCATCTTTAAAGTATATTACTTCACTAATCTCTCTTCCGTAGTTTGAATTGATTGTTTTGAAGCCAACAGGGGTTGTTTTTTCAATTCCCTCTATCAGCTCACACTCTCCCTATATATATATATCTTGTTCAAATTTTCAATCTTTCATAAAATACTTTTTTTTCGTCCACTCAAGTTCAAATTCTTTTTTTTTTTGTACTTGCAGTGGATGACACTGGATGTTAGTACAGTTTTTGTAAATATTAATTCCGTAATTAAATTTAATTCATGAATTTTAGTGTTTTTTTAGATTTAAGTCGCGTATATCTACCAATAGATGGCGCCAGATAAACTTAAAAAAATGAATGAAAATTATTTATAAAGGATTTTCTGCAATAGAGTAAAAAAAAAAAAGCGTGAATTGAAAAATTGAAAATTTTTTTATATTACTTGTTTAATAATAATGAGGGCCTGAATGGCTCAGTGGCTAGCACTCAGGCGCTTGGTTATCACAGGTTTCGGGTTTGAGTCCCGGTGGTGTGATGGATGTTTGTAGTGGTTCAGAATCCACTTTAAACCGTAGGTCCCGGTCTACCAGGATCGTAGAAGGGGCATTGTTACTCCGCATCCGTGGCTTATCTTCAAGCTACACGCGCCCCCTGGGTAGTGCAAAGTGAGTAACGTCTGTTCAACGCTTGCCTCAAGGCATCCAAGACCAAGCTGTCTATATGTTTGTCAGCTGCATTAGAAAGAAAAAAAACTTGCTTAATAAAAAGTAACTAAAATCAAATTTTTCTTTGTTGACCGAAGTAGGAATTTCTTTTTTATATTACTTGTTTTAGTTCCTCTTTTTGAACAGGCTATAAAACCATGTGAACTCGTCTTTAAAGTATATTTCTTCACCCATACATCTGCCGTAGTTTGAAATGATTGTTTTGAAGACACTAGGAGTTGTTGTTTTTTTACCACTCATTGTCACCCTTTCCCGATAATTCACGGGCATCATTGTTCCCCTTCGCAAATTGACATTGTATCCTCTGGCTTTCTATTTGCAGTTCTGCGGTAACAGAGTGGCAATTAGGATAGCTATTACTGAGGAGAGACACCTTTCGTCTTCTGGCTGGGGAGGGAGAATTCAGCACTTTGGGATTCAGCCAGCATCAGTCTTGTCTACCTTAATATTTATTCTGACAACTCAAAGTTCGTTCAGGTCTTCGATTGTTTCTTATGTGCTTTGTAATTGGTAGAAATTCAGTGGCATTTTGGAAAAATATGATTGAAAGCAATCTTTGTTGAGGGTATTAAATTATTGATTGTATTAAAGAAATACATTATGTGTACATCCATATAGTCAAAAATTAACTGTCAAAATGATGAGAAACACTTTAATTTTAAAATAATAATCTTGCGAATATAGGACAGATGTGGCCTGTTTTATTGATGAATTTACAGTTATGAGTTCGAGCATACAGTTAGATTTTTATAACACTTACGTCATAAAATAGAAATTTTCCATTTTCAGAATTCTGGCACGACGAGGAGTTAGCGCTTTTGGTTCAACTTACACCTGCGAATAATGTTTTTTCTCTAAAATAAAATTAGCCAAATACAAAACACGCTCAAACAAAACGGACGCAACCCGCATTGCGATGTGCAAATACCCAAATTGAGAACGATTTGCAAAAGCTAAGTGAAAGAGTGGTAATATATATTGCATTAGTAAAATAAATATTTTTGAATGGTTTCATTTTTTTAATTTCATTTATATTTACATTTTTTTATATTTACATTTTTTTTATATTTCATTTTCAATGTTATATATTTCTTTACAATGTGCATTTAGTATTAGTATTATTACATGTAAGAATAATAGTCAGCACAAAAGTAATAACCCGTTATGTTTCAATTTTTCACTCCAAAAAATGTCTGTAGCGGGTCTCAATCTAATGTGGGGTTATATGATTTTATATGATGCCCGCGGAGTTAGGAGGCATTTCCAAAGTGGCCCGCAAGATCATTTGGGTTGGCACACCTGTTTTAAACCGGTAAAACTACATTGAATTTCCTCCAAAACAAAAGATGCACAGAAAAATATTGAGTTATTAGTTGATTTAGAAGGAGAGGTACTCGGGCATTGAGTCTCACAAAGTGTGTGGAGTATAGGTTTCTCTGATTTGTAGCCTAGTGTAATGTATATTTTTTCCATCGTTTAAGTAAAAATCATTGAATCATCAGAAGTGATGTTTTCATTACCAATAAACTGAACAGATTAATGAATTAAAGCAGGGGTGGCCAATCCAAATGATGCCACTTTGGAAATGCATCCTAACTCCGCGGGCTGCATATAAAATTATATAACCCCACATTAGATTGAGGCCCACTACAGACATTTTTTGGAGTGAAAAATTGAAACACAATGAGTTATTATTATTGTGTTTACTATTATTCTTGCACGTCATGATAGATAGTATAATAATAATGATACTAAACGCATATTGTAAAGAAATATAGAACACTAAAAATGAAACTTAAAAAATATATAAATATAAAGGAAATAAAAAAATAATTAATCATTAAAAAATATTTATTTTACTAGTGCGATATGTTTTTCTCCACTCTTTCACTTAACTTTTGGAAATCGATCTCAATTTCGGTATTGGCACATCGTAATGTATGGGGCGTCCATTATGTTTGAGCTTGTTTTGTGTTTGGTCAGATTCATTTTAAAAAAAACGATTCGTTGAAGCAAAAGCGCTAACAAAACTAAAAGTCTGATTTGCTCTGCTATCAAGGGATGTGCGTGTCTAAGGATGGTCACCGCGTCACTCAGGTCACTTAAAGTGAAATATAGAACCATAGAGGTTATATTAGATGTTCCAAATTGTGCAAAATATAATTTATTTATTCTGCATAACTGTAAACTCATCAATAAAGCAGGCAATATCTGTCCTATATTCGCAAGAATATTATTTTAAATTCAAAGTTAATTTTTTTCTCATCATTTCGACAGTTCATTTTCGAATATAGGGATGCACACATAATGCATTTTTTAATACGTTGGTTTTCACTCCTTTGGCCATTATAAAATAAATATACGTATTTTGTAAAGGTTTGGTAAATCTCAGGGTCGGTAAAAATATTCAAGGTGGGCCGCCCGTTGTCCACCCTTGAATTAAAGGGTCGAAATTGCTGGATGTGCTGTCCTACATAAGGAGAAAAAGGGATTTTTTTATGTTTGCGGTTGTTGAAAAGATAAGGCCGACGAGATCTCATTATTGTAAAATCAAAGCAAAAATTTTTTAACTACCTGTTTGTAGATAAACTAAAATATCAAATCCTCATACGATGGCAACCTTTACAGCTTTTTCCCTACAGCAAATAAGCATTATGTTAAGATTTCATTTGAAACTAGGGTTTATTTGTTAGCGTATATGCTTTATTACACAAAAAATCAGATTTAAACTGACATAAAAATAGCTTGTGTACAACATTTTGAACAGTTTTCTACATCGCTATACAACAGTGTTCTTTAAGTAATTAAACTGGAAACACTGTAAGTGCAAAAACAAAAAAACTTTTTAAGTCGTTGCTGGTACTTTAATTGAAGCAGACCTTTTTAGGGGTACAAAAACTAAATTAAAAAGGTAAAAAAAAATCTTTGAAGATTAGAAGAACAAATTAGAAGAACAAACCCAAGGATAAGTCTCCGAGTTGCCTTAGATACGTGACTGTAGCATGCGGTTTCAATTAACTTTCTTCTTCTTCTTCTACTTCTTAAATAATGATTTTCTTCCGCTGTGATTCTATAGTTCTGCAATAAATAAACATTTTCGTGGTTTCATTTCTATTCACGCAAGGATATAAAATGCTTTCATTAACACATATTTATTTATCTTTAGTGGCTTTCGATAGTTATATTATGCATACTGGGTGATTATAACTAAAGTCTCCCTTTCAAAACGCTGTCAAAAAAAATCACAATGAGTTCAAATTTGAACTGAAGATGCTTGGAGAAGATGAGAACGGTACGGCATCAAAAAAAATTCCAAAGTGTATTAATAACTGGCACTGTAAGGGGCATAAAGAAAGTGAATTCGACTGCCAGTGATATTTTGAATCGAAATGACAACGTATTTGGCATGAGTTGCACATTAAACGCAATGTTCAATGGGCTTGATTGTTTCGTTTTTTTTGACGGAAAAACAACTTCCAAGTCATTCAACAATAATGACACTGTGATTGGAAAGCCCATCCACCACGGCAAGGTCATACGAAATTGGATGGGAAAAATCGGTGGAACCATACTTCATACTTCGAGGATCTTCAGTTCAAATTTAAACTGATTGGAACGAGTGGTTCTTTTATGACAGCATTTTGAAAGTTGGACTTTAGTTATAATCACACTGTAACCTTGAATAAAATTAAAAGAAAGATGACTGTTTTAACGTGATTGCAACTTTACATTCCATGATGAAAGCTAAAAGTAAGAGCAATAATTATCATGGAGTGTAACTTATCATGTAGGAACACATAATTAACTCACAGGGTACATTTATAAAGACTATACACTTTTTTTGTTAAAACGGTCTTTACTGAAAAATATAAAATATTTACAATATGCAAGCAAAAGGACACAAAAATATTAATGCATTTCAATGTGCCCTGAATGAATGTACAGGTACAGCTGTTAGTGTTCCACTGTACACAGGAACTTCTTCTCCAATGTTTGGTATCACAGGCTTCAGGTTCGAATCCTGTAGGTGGTATGGATGTTTGTGAGCGGTTCGGAATCTACTTTAAACTGTATAGGTTCCAATCTGTTTAGCCCTCGTGTGCACAAGATGACCGTCGAGCGACGAACGAATCTTCTTCAATCTTGATGCTGGTGTAATTTTAACCTCTTCAACCACAACTGATTATTTCAATCGTTCAATGCTGTTAATTTTCACTTTGAAGAATTTGAATTTAAAAAAAAAAACGCAAATTTAAAAGCGTTGGACATTCCATAGTGATTTGAGTTTGTTATCTAAAATGCATACTTTTATTTTGAGGATGTCTTGCTGAGATTCCCATGCCAATTACTATATTATCATTTTGATGTGCAACGTAGTTTTGTAGCTGAACAGCAAATTTTCATTAAGATTATATTCCTCACATTTTCTATCAAATGGCAATTCATGGCTCAACAAGATGTTAGAAGTTGAGAAGTCAAGTGAACAACTTGAATGTGGCACGAACGTTTGTTTAATTGATAATGTAGAATTTTCCAAACGGTAGAATTTGTAATACAGAGCTTCCAAATAGTAATTTAATAGTAATCAAATAGTAATCCATAACCCATCAAGATAGTGATTTCTCAACTTGAAACAAGTTTAGAAGTTGAGAAATTCAGTAAACAATTTGAATGTGGTTTGTTTTTTGATAACGTAGAGTTTTCCAAACGGTTGAATAGTAATTTAATAATGAATTATTAATTCATGACTCATCAAGTTGTTAAGCCTTCAAGATGAGAAGTCAAGTAAACAATTGGAATGTGGTAGGCACGTTTGTTTAATTGATAATGTAAAGTTTTAAAAAAGATAGAATTCGCAATACAGAGCTTCCACCTGGATCTTACGGCGGAAAACTCTATGCTGAGCATAATCATTTTTCGTATTCTTTGTACATTGCATAATGCTATCCAAGGTTTCTGCCTTAAGGTCAGTGCCATCGCATAGGGCTATCAAGCTCTTTGAACACTTAATATTTAACGTTATCAGTACGCTGATTGAATTAGTTCACTAAATGGGGTAGATGAGGCTTGGTTTTCTGATTTTGCAGTGAAGTTCATTGGCTCCAGTCCATCCCTTAATCCAAGCAGAAGAGCACACACAACAGCTATTCTCTCTTTCATTGAAGGCATTCTTTCAGAGTACCTGCAAAGAAATCAGATTTAGATTACATTGCTTAAAAAATATACAGAAACTCACATCAGATTTAGAACCTATTTCTAAAAAAATATAGAGGTTTGCATTGCTACCTACAGCTAATGAAAATAGAAATCAGAACTCTTGAAATAGAAATCAGGATTATCTGTCTCCTATTATCTATATCTGAACAATATTTTTTTTTGTTCCAATGCAGCTGGCAAACACTTTAGACAGCTTGGTCTTGGATGCCTTCAGGCAAGCGCTGCACAGACGTTACTCACTTTGCATTACCCAGGGGGCACGTGTAACTTGATGGTAAGCCACGGACGCGGAGTAACAATGCCCCCGCAACGCTCTACGATCCTATTAGAACCGGGACCTACGGTTTAAAGTGGATTGCGAACCACTACAAACATCCATTCGCCGGGACTCGAACCCGAAACCTGTGGTACCAAGCGCCAGAGCGCTAGCCACTCGGCCATTCAGGTCCCATCTGGACAATATAAATGTAGGATTTGTTTGTCTTCTAATCAGCCCGCGGCGACATATTACGTTTACGTGTCGATGACACAGATCTTCAAAGGAGTGTTCACCTTTGAACCTTAACCACAGAAAGATGGGAGCAGATTCCCGTAGATGAGAAGAGAGAGAGAAAGCGAGACTGGCGGCCGACGGGATGGCTGCTTGACGCAGTGAGAGAATGAGAAGGACGAAGATGTTTGTAGCGAATTGATAACCAATGTAAATACAGTGTAAATAAGGTGCTTAATTAAATGGCTGTTGGCCTTAAAAGAAACTCCCTGTTTCTTCATTTTGTTTTAAAATTAACCCCTAGATACCACAGCTCCACCATATAAAAGTAGAACTTCGGCAGAGATGAGTTCGTTGTACGCGTTTTGAAAAATCCAGCCTACATAAGCAATGCCTTTGATAGCGAAAGCGAAGAAATTGGTGCAGCTCTTTTTTTTCAATGAAAATAGACTCTCTGACACAAAGTAGGATAATTCAGATTTTTTTTAAATGCCTATGGTATAAAAAATCGGATACGGATAATTGCAAAATCATAAATATTATTCTGCAATACAGGGTGATTATAATTGAAGTCCCACTTTCAAAGTCCTTTAAAAAAAGAACCCCTCGTCAACACGCGGCCCAACTTTAAAATTTTTCCGGCCCGTGAGATGCATCACACTTTTACAAAATATATTTATTTCGTATAATGGCCACAGTAGTGAAACTAACGTATTAAAAAAATACATTATGTGTGCATCTATGTATTAAAAAATGAACTGTCGAACTGATGATAAGAAATTAACTTTGATTTTAAAATAATATTCTTGCGCAAACAAATATCGCACTAGTAAAATAAATATTTTTTAATGATTTCATTTTTTTTATTTCGCTTATATTTATATATTTTTCATATTTCATTTTGAGTGTTCTATATTTCTTACAATGTGCGTTTAGTATCATCATTAATATATTGTCTATGTTTAAATGTAAGAATAATAGTAAACACAATAATAATAACTCATTGCGTTTCAATCTTTCACTCCAAAAAAATGTCTACAGTGGGTCTAAATCTAATAGGGGGATGTATAATTTTACATGCAGCCCACGAAGTTATGTTGAATTTCCAAAGTATCTAGCAAGATCATTTATGTTGGCCACTCCTGCTTTATAATAATTAACGCTGTCTTTAACAAGCACTTTTTACAGCCTTGGATAAAAAAATTGAAGCTACTTAGTTACAAATTTAAATCTGTAAAATTAAAACTTTATTGGACCTTGTGCATGCACCGATTTTGCTTGCATGGAATTTTGATGAAAATATTGAGGCTGCATTTCGTTTTTATTTTTCAGCAAATGTATTGTTTCCTGCTGCCATTTAAGCAATCCGTTTCGTGAAACGTGTTCGAAATTTCAGTGCGGCGGTATATTTCAAACGATGGCCGTTAGCGTAAAGGAAATGGCCGATTTCCGGACGTGGTCATCTCTGAAGTCATCGTTTGCACCTGCATGGTTCCATCCCCTGTAGGGGGGGATAAAAATAGATGGGTGTTTTTCTTAGAACATAAGCTGTCTTCTCGATCGTGAATGTTTTGTAAAGCATTCTCATTTCATTCATACTACTGTGCCCAAAAAGTAAGACCAATTTTTTTTCGAAAAAAGCTTTATTTATTATTCCACATTTATTTCATTGCCTTCAAAGTAATCCCCTCCGGACACAATCCACGTATGCCAACTTTTTCTTCAATCCTCAATGCATGCTAAAAAGTGGTCTTTTGGTCATATCCCCGGAGTGGTATTTTGAGTTTAGGGACCCAGCCAGAAGTTGGTGTGAATACGGTGGTTGTGGAACGATATGATTTTCATTTTTGGCGAAAAAGTCACAAAGAATTATTGCAGTGTGAGGCTGGAGTTTTCAGTGTTTTCGGTACCAATCAAGATTTGACGCGTTTGAGGCCCAAAATGGAATTGACTTATCCTTTTGAAATTCCAACATCATCAGCAAGATCTATAATTGTAAATCGACGGTTTGCAAGCAACAAATCTTTAATTTTTTTGGACGTGAGCTTCGTCTGTAGAGGTGGATTGTCGACCAGAGAGCTCTTCATCTTCAATGCGTTTTCTGCCTTCTTGGAACTGTTTATAGTTCTTCTAAACATTTCTTTCCGATATAGGAATGCTCACCGAATGCCTTCTGCAACATTCTAAACTTTTCCACGAACAAAGTTGAATGCAAGTTCTTTGCTCAATTTATTCAGACATTTCAAAAATCGCTGGAACCCGTTTTAGCGTCTCCCAAAGCCGAGCGTAACTCAAGCACTCATGAATATTTTGACGTGAAATTTCACACAGATGTCATAGAAAGTGCCAGAAATCTAAAAAAAGGTAAAAAAAAAAACAATTGAAATTCTATAAGGCCAGGGAATTTTAAAATGAAAACTGGTCTTACTTTTTGGACACAGTAGTATCTGAAGTATCTTAAATAACTCAAATCTTCACTTTCACATTTACCAACAATAAATGAAAAATTGGTACCCAAAGTTCATATTGCGAAATTTCCACCAGTACCAGTATTTTTTTCCAGTATCTCTGTAAGACTTCTGGTCTCGTGTTTATCCTTTCCAGTGGTCTTTTTCGATTTTTTTCATTCAATCCACAAGTGCCCGGTACAAAAATGATTTCATGCGCTGTAGTAACAATCCGAAACATGAGTTGATGAATTATTGGAGCCTCAAGAGGAACTATATTTTCAGTATTTATGACTTGGCGCGTAGTATGAAGAAATGTTTGGTTGTGGCCAGGTAGATACCGGAAGGAATTAATAGAATAGTGGAAAGAGAAGATATTTACAAGAGAATTGTTCTACATCGTTTTCGATTTCATCTGGTGCATAATCATCTATTTCAGGGGTGGCCAACCCGAGGCCCGCCTTAAACATTTTTCCGGCCCGTGAGATTGATCACACTTTTACAAATATATTTATGTTATAACGGTCAAAGTAACGAAAACCAATGTATTAAGAAATATACATTGTGTGTGCAGCCATCTATTCAAACATTAACTGCTGATATTACGAGAAAAAATGAACTTTTTTTTATTTTAAAATAATATTCTTGCGCAAACAAATATCTCACTAGTAAAATAAATATTTATGACTTTTTTTATTTCGTTTTATATTTATATATTTTTTATATTTCATGTTTAGCGTTATATATTTCTTTACAATGTGCGTTTAGTATAATTATTATTATAATGTTAACATCATCGAAAAATGCAAAATTTGTAAAAATTTTATCAAAAATTTTTTACGTGTCTTAAAATATCAGAATCTTTAAATACTTTCTTATTATTTATTGTAGAATCCATACGGTCTGAATTAGAGATTGATTTTATTTTTTTAACTGAGTTTTAAAATTAAAGTTCTTAGTATTAATAGAAAAACCCCACAAGGCGCTAATCTGCTAATTTTAAATTGAATTCAACATAATTTTAAAACTGTAAGGTGATTTCCACTTCCACTATTCTCTGTCTATGTAAATGTTTTGTCTATGGGAATGGGGACAGTTTCTAAACTATTTGAAGAGAGGGGCTTTCCGTTCGATGACTAAGTGATCAATAGGGAGGGATGGAGGGGGGGAGCAAAAACGGGACGGATAATCGTCTGCGGGAGCAAAAGTCCCGAGGCTGGTCACGTAGCGAGGAGTGTGCCGATAACGAGTCGCTTGTGCTTCCCTGATTGGCCCTATTTGGTGGGAACCACAAGAGCACTTTAGAATGCATTTTTGGGCAACAGAATGAGTGTTAGTGCTCCATAATGGATGGGATGTGCCAAAGATATTTTAATTTAAGATACTAATTGCATAACTACATTACAATTTATTCTGTAAGATTGAAGAATTTCAGTATTATTTCCTTCAAAAATAACGCAAGAAAACAATTTTTTTTTTCATACAAATAATTCTTTTTTTTTTTCTAATGCAGCTGACAAACACTTATATAGTTGACTTTGATGCCTTAACACAAGAGTTGCACTGACTTTATTCGCTTAGCATTACCCAGGGGACACGTGTAGCTTGAAGATAAGCTACGGACGCGGAATAGCAATAACCCCGCCACGCTCTACGATCCTATTAGACCGGGACCTACGGTTTAAAGCTGGGTACCGCCCAGACTCGAAAGCTGTGGTATCGAGCGCCAGAACACTAGCCACTCGGCCATCAGGTCCTCACACAAGAAATGAACGCGGTTGTTTTGTCTCAAATAATTTCAATAGAAACATTTTTGGAGAAGTACAAAACATTATATTCATTTCTCAGACATTAATTTGAATCTACAAATTCATGATGTACTGTAATTGCCATATAACCCACAAACATAACTAGCCCTATAATCTTTCAATCAATCAACAGTGGTGTAACAGCCCCGTGGTGGACACAAGTCATCTGTCTACTGGTAGATTTCGAGACGAGAGAAGGCTTTGTTTCTATGGGGTAGGGCTGTCAGCCTGTACCCAACGCTCTATAGTAATATTAGACCGGGATCTACGGTTTAAAGAGGATTTCTTAACTACTACAAACATCCATGACACCTCCGGGACTCGAACCCGAAACCTGTGGCCCCCGAGGCCAGAGCGCTAGACACTCGGCCATCAGACCTCAAATAATAATTAATGGTTTAGTTTGTCGCTCTACGATCATCTTGTGCACACTTTAGGCTAATTAGACCGGGATTTACAGGTTAACGTGGATTCCGAACCACTCACGAACATATATGCCGCCTCCAGGTTTCGAACCTGAAGTATGTGGTATGAATTTGGGCGCGTGGCACTACCCAATTGGACATCAGGCCGCGGAGAAGTTAGCTGCGATGTGATTGTATTTCTTTTGTTGTCAACGGACTTTTTAGTCTGTTTAGACTGGGGTGAAGGATTTTTTTTAATAATTTCTCAAATTACCTGCAATGGTGTATAACCCACTAATGTCATTTTCGTAAAAAAATAAATACATAAATAAAAGATCTCTGTTAACTGGCAACTGGCGTACCAATTACGGAATACCCATGGGGATAGACCCCTTAACCTCTTTATCTTAATTCATATATATATTTACAATTTTAATAGCTGCTTAAAGTTAGTAAGTGATAAAAAAAAAGTTTCTGAAAATTAAAAATGGTACTCTAAAAAATTTTTTAAAAAAATATTAAACACAAATAAAAGTAAGATAAAAAATAAAAAAGTTGAAATTAAAATTAAAATAATTTAAGATAAAATTCGGTACAATTAGGGACCCGCTGTTGATGCCACAAAAATGTTGAATAAGATTAAAAATTGTGATTGCTGAACGTGTAGGTCGTAACGATGAATCTGCTGTAAAAGAAAACATTTGTAACTCCGCTCCCCCCCCGAAAAAAATAAAAGAAAAAAGCCGATCTCAGAATTTTTATTTTTATTTTTTTATTTTTCATTTTTCCTATCCTTTAATTTTATTCAAAAAAAAAAAGGGGGGTAAAAAATAAAAATTAAACCTAATTGTGACAATAGTCGGTAAAACAAATTAAGGTGCAAATCGTACCTGAGTAGCGAAAGGAGCTGGGTTTAGATTCGAACCTTCGACCTTGCAGTCAGAGATCCATTTCTTTACCCCTGCACCAATTCGCCTGGTTTACCGTAAGGTCGCAAATTTTTAAGCCAAATGGGTTTTCAGATACGCAGTGAAATAATTTGTCTCGGTGAACGTTTCAATCCACTCCGTTGCACGAGTTCGCTTGCGCTTGCTCAGAATAACAGCCACGGTGTCTCTTTACTTTTGGGAAAGCACTCATATTAGGCTCTAGGCCTTTTTTGCGAACTTTTCACACCAGAGTGATAATTTGGCAGGCGCCGAATTAACGCATTGCTAATCGGAGGACATTTTTCAAGAAATTTCTTTGAAATTTTGATTAGATAATTTGGAATAGGTTCGACGTCGAAGTCTCTATGAATAAATTTTCGTCGAACGAAACAGAAATATCGCATAATCTGCAGTGTGGGGTATAACCCACTGGTGTCATTTTCAGAAGGGGAAAAAAAATCTTGTATAATTCGTAGTGGTGGCGGGAAAGGAAAAAAACAAAAACAAAACAGATCTCGTATTATGCATAAGTGATTCGAGACTTTCTTTCCTGTATTTTATATCAATCAAACATTGGGTTTTTAATTTTGGCTTGAAACTAACGAAATGGTTTTTCAGTTTTAAAAAGCGTTTATGATGCCACCATAATTGTGCATAAAAAATTTATATGAATTTAATAAGTGGAAGCCAGAAAAAAAAAATTGTATTTTAAAACATTGGCGAAAACAAAAGAAAAGACGATTTTTAATCTTCATAAACAGATAAAATTTTGATCAGTTTAATAATTATTAATTTTAATATCTGAAAATCACTTTCAATATTATTTTTATTCACAGATTTAATCATCCACTAGCACGCGGCGATGTATGAAGCGCGTTGCATTTTGTCTAACTTTATAAATAATCCTACTTTCTGTCATCGTTGACAACTGTTAGGTTTCTTTCTATTTGCTTAGAAAATTGTTTATTTTTGTCTTATGCAAAGCTTTATCAGTTTTTGTTATAATAAAACTATTTTAGGTAAGTGGTTTTATGGAATTGATTTTTATGAAACTTTAGAAAACGAAATGAAAACTTATTTGTGAAAAGCTTTCTTATGAAAGCAGTTATTTATTATGAGCTGTTGAGGGAGAATCAAACAACAAACTCATAAGTTTCAGAAATTTACTCATTTAAAAGGATTTTTTTACGAAAAACAGTGTTCATTGATAAACAAAAAAAAAAAAAAAAAAACAATCTACATTAGGGCGATGGCAAACTTTTAAAATGATTAAGAATCATCTAGAAAAATTTGACAGTGAAATTATACTTCATCCAATTTATTCATCTTAGTCCAACAGATTGGAGGCCAGAGGGCCAAATGGCTAGGGCTCTGATAACCACAGGTATTGGGTTCGAATCCTGGCGGTGACATGAGTGTTTGTGAGTGGTGCGGAATCCACTTTAAGCCTTAGTTCCCGGTCTCATATGGCCGTAGAGCGTCACAGAACCCAATCACCCCCAAACTCTAAAAAGGCAACTCAGCTCTAGGCACACTGATGTGGTGTGGTGTAGTATTAGTAGTTGTCAGGAAACTAATGTTTGATTGTTTTTGAGATTTTTCCCCAAAGAACAAATAAATATCGTTCAAAATAAGCATTGAAATGAGTGTTTTATTCTAATTTTACTCTTTTATCGCGTGTACAATGAAGTAAATTATACGTGTAGATGAAATTAGGCTATTATAAAATCTTGGGGTCGCAAAATAACATTGGAATAATTAGGTAACTATCATTATGATACATGTAACAAATTTAAATTATGTTACATATATCAACTTATTTTAGATCCGGCAAAATAAACGCAAAAGGCGATTCTTCGCCAAATTTGGCACTCTTTTTTCTGGAACCGAGGGATCACAGAGATAGGCGCAGGACACTTATTAGACTCCTTTATTGGAAAAATGAAAGAGTGCGGGGATTTGTCTGAGGGGAAAAATGAATAAATTTGACGGAGGTAGTCGCCGGGGCGGAAACGGGCTTATCCCAATTTCGGAGAAGATTTAATACACAAAAATAAAAAAAAGGACCTCCTATTTTAAAAATGTTAACCAACTATTAGTACTTCACATCATTTATTATACTTCATACTGCGAAAAAAAATTTATACATATTTTAAATTTGTAAATAAACATAAACCTTTCACTCAATAATTTTCACTTTAAATTCTGTATTATTCTATAATAAACGCATCATTGGTAGAATCTAGACTATTTCTAAAATATTATACAGTATATGATTTTTTTAAATATAAATGTTATTGTAAAAAGAGTTAACAATAAAATTTTATGATTGGAATCTCTTAATTAGAATAGCTAAAGACTTATTTATTGAATAAAAATTTAATCAAGCTATTAAATCTAAGGGATACAGTTTATTATTATTATTTATTTATTAGTATATTTACTTCTTTCTATTATTTTAACAAATTGTATAAATTCTTTTGTTCCTCTCCATTTTTGTTATTACTACTTTTTAATGTTATAAAATTGTAAAGAGACAAGCCAGGGTAGTTTGCACTCATATTGATAAAAATTTCACATTATACTCGAAGAAATTCTCTCACTAACTTTCAAAATTTCTGAATATTCTTAAAATGGCGGATTTTGATTTCACTGTGGACATAACCAAACTTGTGAAATTCGCAAAAGTTATAGTCTTCATTTAAAAAAAAAAATTTTTAAAAAATAAATAAAATTAAAAAAATTAAAAAAAACCCCGCAATATGGGCAAATGAACTGAAGCAGCAGCAAAGGAAAAGTTCGCCGAAATAGATAGGTTACTTGCACAAAAAGAACTGCAAATAGCCGACTTAAAAGCTCAATTACAGCTCTACCAAAGCACCAATAAAAATCAAGAAAAAAAAAAGAAAAAAAGAAATTGCCATGAAGAAAGTAGGCGGATATTCCAGGAGATTCTCCAGGAAATCAGTACTCTTCAACCTTCCACGCTATTCTAAAGTAGCAATGTTACATTATTTTTTTCCCAACACTGCATATGGAACAATATATTACAGACCATAAGCCCTAGTCTCCTCACAGTAAATAGATTTTCTAGAATAATTTGGTTCCCATTAGCAAAATGAAAAGTCAAAAATAGTGGAGAAAAACTCTCCAGTCCAAGAAAAACCTCTCAGTTCAGTTTAGTAAGAGAATCGTTCAGTTCAAGAACTGTTCGCACATTGAACGGACACATTAAATCATCGGAAACCGCCACTTGTAAAATATTCATATTCAAGTGAACGACACATTAGTTCATATTCCCTAGGTTATTCAATTATTGTTGCTTTTTATAAGAATGCATAAGGAAAAATAATTGTAACCCCCTCAAATGATAATACCAGATAACAGAAAAATTCAAATCTTCTGGCAGTGTACTTTACAGCCACTAGTTTGAAAATGGGTGCGCAGAAATCTACCTCCCCATGGTGCACCTGGTAACACTTTTTAGTGGCTAAAAGATCTACAACTTGGCATTATTGTTAGATTAATGAACTCTGTTTCAGCATGTTTTGTTGTATTATCTGTTTTTTTTTTTTTTTTTTCGTTGTTCTTTTTTTTTTTTTTTTTGCTGTAACTATTCATAAATTGCCATTGGAAATAAAAAAAATAAAAAGTTTGAAAATAGCAGACAGTCCAACTGCTCAAAGTTTTCAAGGACTTTGATATAGAAAGCAATGCTACAAAAAGAAAGTAGTAATCTCATATAAATGATGACGAATTCTTCCAATTCTCTTCCTATACAATAATAAATCTGCAGTCCACTTTTCTATATACCGATGGATTAATGTATTGCAGGTCATAAATATTAGTCCTATCACAGTAAATAGTTACTCTTAAATGTTCTCATAGTAGTCAGTGCTCTTTAAATATCCACGCTATTCTAAAGTAGCAATGTTACAGTAACAAGGCACTAACTCCATCCTAATGATGACCAGATCTTTCAGTTTCCTTGCTCAATAATAAATTTGCAGCAACATCTTATTTTTTTTCCTGCTGCACATGGAGGAATGTGTAACTGGAAAAAATAAGATAATAAACTAAATGTGCAGAGGGACTTTTTATTAATGTTCATAAAAACGGATACATAGCTTTGGACAAAAATGCATACACAGATATTAAATAGTTTATATGTATATCAATTCTACACCTGTAAAACTCCAAACACAGAAAGAAATAGAACATACCCCAGACAATTTTTTTCCAAAATAAGATATATTACAGACCATAAGCCCTAGTCCTGACACAGTAAATAGTTACTCTTAAATGTTCTCATAGAAGTCAGTATTCTTTAACTTTCCACGCTGTTATAAAGTAGCAATGTTACAGTAACAAGGCACTAAAATTGGCACTATTTGTAAAAGTGTGATAAATCTCACGCGCCGGAAAAATATTCAAAGTGGGCCGCGCGTTGGCCACTCCTGTATTAGTCCCATCACAGTAAATAATACTCTTAAAAGTTCTCATGGAAGTCAGTACTCTTTAACCTTCCACTATGTTATAAAGTAACAATGTTATAGCAACAAAGTACTAACTCCATCCTAATGAGGACGATATCTTTTAGTTTTCCTAAGCCCTAGTTTCGTCACAGTAAATAGAGTTTCAGGCATACTTCAGTAGCCATTCACTAAATGAAAAGTCAAAAATAGTAGAGAAGAATTCTGCAGTGCAAGAAAAACCTCTTCAGTCCAGTTCAGTGAGAGAATCCTTCAGTCCAAGAAACTCTTCGCACATTGAATCGACACATTAAAACATCGGAAAACGCCACTTGTCTCCAAATGGCCGGGGAGGGGCACTGCAAGTAGAGAGAGCGGATGCAAAAGAACGACACCAGAAATCCGTGTCCAGTTGATCCCTCCACCCCCCCCCACCCCCCCCCTCCGTGCAGCAGCATCCCCAAAAAGCCTTAAATATGACCAGCGGCCATCACAACTCATCCCCTCCCCCCTTCCTCATGTGGGGGGTGGGGGGAGGTGTTCTGAATCGAATTGAGGGACCGGAAAGGCAATGAGAGGAATTATGTATAAGTCTGTTCGCATTCTGCATGATCGGACCCGTCATGGATCATAGGGGTGGTCGGTGGGGGAGTGGGGAGAATTTTATTTCACCCTACCCCTCACCCCTCACCCCCAAGAAAGAGAAAAAGGTCCATGGACCTATTTCCGGATCTTCGGACTACACGAAAGGTTCTTCCACTTCACGAGAGAGGGAAGGGAGGGGATGGCCCCCCCCCTTCCAATATTTTATTATATTCCACTGAATCCCTTCCACCCCCCTCTTTTCTGGGAGGGGGTGGAGGTTGGATGTGTCAAATGCGTGTAGGAGTGCGGAAAGAAAGGACGGGTATTTTATTTTATTTGAGGATAAGGATTTAAGTTTCTCCAGGGAGGGTTGGAGTGGTTTTTATCGGGGGTGTTGTGGGTGTAGGTTTTCTTAAAAACCAATTTCTTTTTTCTTTTTCTTTTTAAATCTCGATTTCTGGACCAAGTGGAACGAGGGGGGTTGATGATGACAAGAAAAGAAATGTGACGGATGAAGTGAATGTCCGAGGGATTGAGTTTCATGGTTATGATCATCATAAAACTATGGTTATCATCATAAAACTCTAATACAAATAAATAATTTGTAAATGTTATCTTCTATAAATTTAATTGCAATGTTATTATTCGTATTGCACACATTCATTATTCAATTTAGAAACTAGATTTATTCTACATTACAATTTATAGGTCGATTTTATACGTTGTTAATTAGAGGAACTTGTTTTTAATTTCCAAATGATGCTAATTCAATTATATTTCATACACTTATTTATACTGCAAGCAAATTAATGTTTAATTTACGGAAATATGTTTGAAATTAAAAAAGTTTTATTTTGAGTGAAACGCTGTATTAGTATTTTTACCAGGGCTGTATAGATACAAAAAAATTGCCAACATATATTACGAATAAAATTTCATTACTTATACAGCTGTAATTATGTGGCAAATTAATGTTTGATTTACAGAAGAATGTTTGAAATTAAAAAGGTTTTATTTTGTGATAAGGGCTGTATTGGTATTTTAAATTGGTAATTTAATTTTTTTTTTTTTTAAAGCTTCAATAACTTTTCTAGTTTTCCATATATATTGGCCATAAAACATAACAATCGAACAGTAGGGAGGTATTTTTATTAATTAAGAGGTAAATGACAAAAATGATGAATAGTAAATAGCATGGCCTACTGGTTTTCTGTAAACAGCATATTATATTTTACTTTGGGGGCCTGAGTGGCCGAGTGGCTAGCGCTCTGGCGCTCGGTACCACAGGTTTCGGGTGCGATGGCGGTGCCATGGGTGTTTGTAGTGGTTCGGAATCCACTTTAAACCGTAGGTCCCGGTCCTAATAGGATCGTAGAGCGTTGCGGGGGGCATTGTTACTCCTCAGCGCTTGCCTTAAGGCATCCAAGACAATTGTCTAAGTGTTTGCCAGCTGCATTAGATAAAAAAAAAATTTAACTTTGGCAAGTTTTGCTTAGAAGTAATGAAAAAGATGCGTGAAAAATTCGGAAATAGTCAAGAGAAAACTAAATCAACTTATTTTTGACAGTCGCATAGTAATTGACCCTATCCTGTTCTTAAGCAATTAAAAGAGATCTTGTCTGAAAAAAATATCGAAATGAATGACCTAATTAAAGTTTTTAAAATTATATAATTAACGAAAAATACATTAAATTCGATATATAACGACACAAAAATTAAAATCAAACATAAATAAAGATAAATACAATCAGACATAAGTAAAGAAAAATAAAATCAAACATAAATAAAGGTAAATAAAATCAAACATAAATATAGGTAAATAAAATCAAACATAAATATAGGTAAATAAAATCAAACATAAGTAAAGATAAATAAGTCCAACATAAATAAAGATAAATAAAATCAAACATAAATAAAGATAAATAAATTCAAACATAAATAAAGTCACGTGACTTGTGTTTTTGATTATAAACTTATTTTTTCCTGATAAAGAATTATGCATGAATTCATGTTGTAACATTTAAGGCAATTACAACTAATTATAACTTATTATTAAAGAATGTGCAATAATATTTAACAAAAATATAAGCAACTTTTTTTTGTAGAAAAAAAAAAAAAAAAAATTGCGTCAGAAAAAAAGGTTATATGTAAGTAAATCTGAATATTTAATCAGTATTTCTATTTTCAAATAAAAAAAAAACACATTCCAGTGACGCTTAAAGAGAATAAATACTCTTCGCTACATCTCATATCCATGTCATTTTTCTCGACGTTTTTACTTCTGAGAGCACAGTTTTCAGTTTCTAAAAGTAACTATTTCATCAATTTTAAGCAAAATTATAACAAATAAAATTTAGCGGAGAATTTTGAATCAAATTTCGCAAAAATCAGTCAGGTAGCTTGGGAGAAAAACTCAATACATTTTAGAAGTTTTTGTATGATTTGGACGTTTTATGTGGATATTAATACAGAAAGCGTCTTGCACATTTTTGTAATGCTTTAAGTCTCTCTCTATATATACGCATTTTTTTCTCCTAATGCAACTGAAAAGTGCTTAAACAGTTATCTTGTATGATATAAGTAAGGGCAGCACCGACGTTACTCATTTAGCTCTTCCTAGGAGGCACGTGTGGCTTGAAAATATGCTACGGACGCCGAGTAACAATGCCCCCGCAATGTTCTACAAACATCTTAGACCGGGACATACGGTTTAAAGTGGATTTCGAACCACTGCAAACATTCACGGCACCGCCGGGACTCGAACCCTAAACATGTGGTACCGAGCATGAATATAAATAATATATTTATATATATATATATGCAGAAATTTTATTTTATATTATATTCAATCATATCGTAGAGTTATCAGGTTACATCTTTTATAATCTTAATTTCGGGGCCTGAATGACCGAGTGGCTAGCACTCTGGCGCTCGGTACCACAGGTTTCGGGTTCGAGTCACAGCGGTGCCATGGATGTTTGTAGTGGTTCGGAATCCACTTTAAAACCGTAGGTTCCGGTCCTAATAGGATCGTAGAGCGTTGCGGGGGGCATTGTTACTCCGCGTCCGTGGCTTATCTTCAAGTTACACGAGCCCCCTGGGTAACGCAAAGTGAGTAATGTCTGTGCAGCGCTTGTCTAAGCTAAAAGACCAAGCTGTGTAAGTGTTTGCCAGCTGCATTAGAACAAAAAAAGAAAAAAAATCTTCATTTCGAAGGTATAATTGTCTAACTCCTCCTCTACAATCTTCTGGTGTTCATCCAATGCCGCTTATACTACTACTTGTTTTTAAAACTCCAAATGTTCGACAATCCACAGCAGAAATGTTGGAGGACTTGAATGGAATTAACAGTCCTTTGAAAGTAACAGCCAAAATTCAAGTTTCATTTTGTTTTCCAAATGCAAAAGCAATAAACTTAGAGAGTGCCTTTGTTTTAACAATTTGCCAAACTATCGTCTCTGTGTTATATTTCTTATCCTGATGGAACTTAACACAGAGAAGATAGTTTGGATGAGGTGATGTTTTTACCCCTATTCATAAAATTGAGGGTATTGTTTTCGAGTTTGGGGTTTTTCGTTTCCTTGATCAATTTTTTTTTTTTGTCCCTGACTACTTTTAACTTTTCTTATTGGTTAATTTTTTTTTAAATTTCTTTCGCGAGCTGTTCTTATTGACTTATTTAAATTTTGGTCACGAGCTATTCTTATTAATTTATTTAAATTTCATTCACGAGATATTCTTAATAGTTTATTTAAATTTCTTTTACGAGTGATTTTATACACAATGCTTATTTAAATTTCGGTCTCGAGCTATTCTTATTAATTTATTTAAATTTCATTCACGAGATATTCTTAATAGTTTATTTAAATTTCTTTTACGAGTGTTTTTATACACAATGCTTATTTAAATTTCTTTTACGAGCTAATAATTATGTAAGGGAATAATGTAAAATTATTCTAAAAGATAGTGGGATGAAAGCAAAGACCATTTTACTTCAAAGTGAAAATTAGATTTTTCAAGAAAAGAAAAACCATTTAGAAATCTATATTTTTTTTTATATTTCTTTAAGATGGCGTTTTGTTCTTACATTAAATTCAAAATTTTGCAGATAATATGTATATTGGCCCAGCCGATTTATTTGCTCTGTTCTTTTTTTCTTTTTTATTTATTTATTTGTTTATTTTTGAAGATGGGTGTTAAAACCTATTTCTGATTGTAATCCCAGTTAAGTTTGACATTTTTTCAGCTTTAATTATTTTATTTTTTCCATTATAAGAGGACCCAGTATTAATCCTAAGACAATTATCAAAACTTTCCTTGTATTTTCTGTAACAACAATTAAGGAAATTTTTTTTTGTAATAAATCGATTTCCTATTCCAATCAGATAAACATATCCATTGTAACTACATATTTTCATTTTTTCCCTATCAAATAATTTTCATACGACAGTTTGCATATTACGCTGGGGGAAAAGTCTTGGCCTTAGCTGGTGAATATACCCACACATGTGCGTGTGTGGTTTTTTTTATTAGATTTAAATCAGAATTGAAAATTCCTGTAGAGATGTTTAAAGAATTTGTGGTGATTGCTTTGGGGGTGGGGGAGACTAATGAATTTTCTTTTAAAACATGACAAACGAGTTTGGATGTAATAAAAGGTATATGAGCCTTTGTAATATTACTTAATATTGCATTTGTTTACTTTTATTCCAGGCATATGTAAATTTTAACATAGATTTAGTTATAGATTTTCATGAGTTATGTAGCTATAGATGTAGTTATAGATTTTCATGAGTTATATAGCTATAGATATAGTTATACATTTTGAAACAGAAATTTAAAAAATATTAAAAGTCCTCAGGTTAATATTTTGGCAAATCAGAACTTTAACACTTGTACAAGAACTACATTAATGAAGACAAACATTAAGTTTAACGTGAGATTATCAGCCGTATCTATCCTGGTACCACCTAGAATGAATTATTGCTTCCGCAGATGCTTCAACGGAGCGTGAACAAAGCACCGAGTTTTGAATCCTTCCGTTGCGTTGCGCACTCTGCCGAAAGGAGAATCTTCTCTAGCGGGGGTGTAAGTTGGACAAGACGAGGGTGCGGGGTGTCGTCGGTCACCCATTCTTCACCGCGACGCCCCGTCGTCTGAGCCCCACCCCCACTGTGAAGCTCCTCATTCTCTTTTTAGCACCTGTTGGTGGAAGATGCCGCAAAGAAAGACTCTAAATGATCAACATAACCCTTCAAGATAATCAGTCATTAACATGAGTGAATTTAGTTTCGTGTAGTTTTAAGCATCTAGATATACTACTACACCACACCAAATCACTGTGCCTATAGCCGAGTTGCTCCTATACAGTTTGGGAATGATGTGGGTGAGAAATCTGATTGGGCTCTGTGACGCTCTACGGTCATTTGAGACCGGGACCTACGGTTTAAAGTGGACTCTGAACCACTACAAACATCCATGGCACTGAAGGGATTCGAAGCCGAAACATGTGGTACCGAGCGCTAGAGCAGTAGATAGTCGGCATAAAACCCCTAAGGGCTACTACACTACACCACACCACTGGGCCTAAAGCTGAGTTGCCTCTTTACTGTTAGGGATATATGTGGGGAGAAGGAGTCTGATTGGGCTCTGTGACGCTCTACGGTCGTATGAGACCGTGACCTACCGCTTAAAGTGGATTCCGAACCACTACAAACATTCATGGCACTGGCGGAATTCGAACCTGAAGCCTGTGGAACCAAAGGCCAGAAAACTAATCAATTGGCCATCTGGTCGCCTTGCTGTTGAGGAGATTTTAGAAAATGAAGGTATCACTGGAATATATTGGCCAGAGATCTCCCCTTATTTAAATCATAATTATTAATTAATGTGGATTCCGGATGACTACAAACATCCATGGCACCGCCTGTAGCTCAAACCCAAAACCTGTGGCACCGAGAGCCAGAGCGGTAGTCACTCGGCCATCAGGCCCAAAGTACAACATTAATGCAGACAAACATTAAATTTAACGTGAGATTATATATATATAATCAGAGATTATCTATCGTGGTACCATCTAAGATGAAATATTGCTTTCGCAGATGCTTCAGCGGAGCATGAACTAAGCAGCGAATTTTGAATCCTTCTGTTGCGTTCTGCTGAAAGAGAATATTCTCTCTCGGAAGACAAGGGTGTCTAAGAAGGACAAGACGAGTGTGCTGGGTGTCGGCGGTCACCCATTCTTCATCGCGACGCCCTGTCGTCTGCAGTCCTCCCCCGCAGGGAAGATTCTCTCTCTCCCTTCGTCTCCTTTTTAACACCTGTTGGTGCCACAAAGAAAGATTCTAAATGACCAACATAATCCTTCATGATAATCGGTCATTAACATGAGTGAATTTAGTTTCCTGTAGTTTTCTAAACATCTGGAGATCAGGGGTGGCCAATCCGCTACCCGCTTTGAATATTTTTCCGGTCCGTGAGTTTTATGACATTTTTACAAAGTAGTGAAATCCAAAGTATTAAAAAAATACATTATGTGTGCATCCTTATAATCAAAAAGGAAATGTCGAAATGATGAGGATAAATTAACTTTGGTTTTAAAATAATATTCTTGCGGCTATAGGACAGATATTGCCTGTTTTATTGACGAGTTCGCATAATAATTAAATTATATTCAGCGAACTCATGATGAATGGAGAAACAAATATTGCACTCGTAAAATAAAATTTTTTTAATGATTTCATTTTTTTTTATTTCGTTCATGTTTATATATTTTATATTTCATTTTTAGTGTTATATATCTCTTTCCAATGTGCGTTTAATATCATTATTATTATACTATATATATTCACATGCAAGGATAATAGTAAACACAATACTAATAACTCATTAGGTTTCAATCTTTCACTCGCAAAAAATATCTATAATGGGTCTAAATCTAATAGGGGGATACATAATTTTATATGCGGCCCGCGGAGTTAGGATGCTTTTCCAAAGTGGCCTGCAAGATCATTTGGGTTGGCCACCAATGTTCTAGATCTATATCCGGGAGGAAAGGGGGGTCATTCTAATTTGACGTGACAAACTTGGGATTCAGTGTAGCAGGTCTATCATAGTGCCCTCCAGATAATGCTGAATTTGCTACATATTATCTGACTTGCGAATGCTCTCAAAAATGTGCCATCGATTTGAAAACTACAAACTTGTGTCCTATGCATATAAACTTGTCTAAGCTACGCAGTTTTAAATGATAATCTATCGCACCCCCCTCAACCTCAATACTCGAATGCAATTTGATTTCTGAATACAGGTAAATAAACACGTTATTGTCACCCGCAATAATTTTAATTATAGTGTCTAATCCGGGGGTGGTCAACCCATGACTCGCCTTGAATATTTTTCCGACCCGTGAGATTTATTAAACTTTTACAAAACATATTTTTTTTATGATGGCCAAAGTAGTGAAAGCCAATGTATTAAAAAAATACATTATGTGTGCATCCCTATATTCAAAAATGAACTTGTATTAAAACGCGCTCAAACATGACGGACGCTAACCTACAACACAAATTACGATGTGAAAATACTCAAATTGAGATCGATTTGCAAAAACTAAGTGAAAGAGCGGAGAAACAAATATCGCACTAGTAAAATAAATATTTCACTTTTTTTATTTCATTTATATTTATAGATATTTTTTATATAACAAAAAAATTTTTTAGTGTTATATATTTCTTTACAATGTGTGTTTGGTATCATTATTATTATATCATCCATGTTTAATGTAAGAATAATAGTACAATACAATAATAATAACTCATTATGTTTCCATTTTTTAATTCCAAAAATGTCTACAGTGGGTCTAAATCTAATAGGGGAATATATATTTTTTTTATGCGGCCTGCGGTGTTAGGATGCATTTTCAACGTGGCTCGCAAAATCATTTGGGTTGGCCACCCCTGTTCTAATCAATCAAAATTTTACTTTAATACTATCTGCAAGATTGAATTACGCAAGTAAGTTATATTATCCTGTGTGATCAGTTAATAAAATTACTCAAAAACTATCAATTATCGTTTTCCTGGATCTGTTGAGTTGAGTGGTTAGAAGGGTATTGAGGCCGACCTACGCTTCTGCCAGATTTCGTACCTGTTGTTTGCCACACATTCTAAAACTACCTTTTATCGCCTGCCAGTTCGTTGGTTGGGGAAAACAATGGTAGAGGGGAGGGGGCAAAAAAGGGGGTCGCAAACAAAGGAAGTTCCCATTAACATTTTCGAGGAGAAAGCCAAAACCTGGGGTTGTTGTGAGTCACGCGATTCTATTCGAACTCTGGTTTC
Source organism: Caerostris darwini (assembly GCA_021605075.1). NCBI lineage: Eukaryota > Metazoa > Arthropoda > Arachnida > Araneae > Araneidae > Caerostris > Caerostris darwini. The sequence continues at coordinate 27,822 of BPLQ01009905.1, forward strand.
GAAACATCATCTTTCGATGGAAACTTTTTCGCTCCTAAATAGGCCCGAACAGAAGGGAGGCGCTCAGAATAAAACGATTTCATTGACGAACGATTCCTAAGTAATGACGGATAGTTTCGCATTCGGTACCTGCACACTTTGAAAATGAGTTCAGCAATGTCGAAGACATCATTAGGTTTGGAGGCATTAGGTTTAGGTTTATATATAAAACGGCTTGTTGTGATATTTGCAGGACAAAGTGAGACAAAAATTTGAGATTAAAATCATTTAAAATTTTCAAATTCAAGAGAGATACGAAACTCAAACAATAAAGAATTCACTTACTTATTCTAAAATTCTTATTCTTAAATTCACTTGTTATTCATAAAATTCTAAAATTTTTATTCTTAAATTCACTTGTTATTCATAAAATTCTAAAATTCACTTACTTATTCTAAAATTCTTATTCTTAAATTCACTTGTTATTCATAAAATTCTAAAATTCACTTGTTATTCGTAAAATTCTAAAATTCTTATTCTGAAATTCTAAAATTCTTATTCTAAAATTCACTTGTTATTCATAAAATTCTGAAATTCTTATTCTAAAATTCACTTGTTATTCATAAAATTCTAAAATTCTAAAATTCACTTGTTATTCATAAAATTCTGAAATTCTTATTCTAAAATTCACTTGTTATTCATAAAATTCTAAAATTCTAAAATTCACTTGTTATTCATAAAATTCTGAAATTCTTATTCTAAAATTCACTTGATATTCTTAATATGCAAGAACTAATGGATAGAATTCAAAAAACAATATGAAAAGTTCTGTTTAGATTTAGTTGTTAGATTTTTATCTATAAGACTTTAAAAACTACTAAATATTATTAAATCTAAAAAAAAATTATAATGATAAATGATTATTCAACAACTATACAAAACTACTACAAATACTAAAATACAATACTAAACAACTATACAACTATTCAACCAAATACATAAAGACACAGACTAAGTTTTGAAGTAAAGAATAAATGCATCCTGTCATCTGAAAAATATCCCTATTTTTTTTCCCCTGGAAACTGTTTTTTATCGCTCTTCCATCAGAGAAGAAGCAGACGGACATATGTTTTCAACAAAAAGAGGGAAAACTCTCACACGAGAGAGGGAGTGGGGGAGTGGGAGTGGAACAGGAATGGAGAAGCCAATGCTCACTTTTATTGTCAAGGGTCTCCTTAATTGGACTACCCCAAAACCACGTGATGTCAAATTGAGCAGCCCCGCAATTAGGGGGAATAAAAAAAATGCCCCACCCTCCAAAAAAAAAAAAAAAAAAGATCTGGAAATAAGAAAAAAGAAGAAAAAACTGTTCCAGAAGCATCCAAAGAAGTGACCTTAAAAAATAAATAAGCGAAGGATCCGGAATAAAAAGGGAAAAAGTAGAAGAAATAAAAAAATGGAGTGTTATGGACATCGGCCTTATTTCTGTTCGGTCTTTCTTCTGTCCGCCACCAAAGGCGATTTTCTCCAAAAGAAGGAATCATTAAGAAACATCTCGTTGGGGGTCGTGGAATGTCGTCTGCCCAATTACCTCCCCCTCTTCTCCTCCCCCGGTCACTTCCTACCCGTAGCCCGAGAGCTGGACAAACCATCTTCTAAGTATCTTTCATATTTTATGAAGAAATTCTCTCTCCAAAAAGTTGCCGAAAGCAGTTAGCGATTGCTTTTGGGAAAAGCTAAGAATCTTTAATGTGCTAACCTATTACCGATTTCGAGTAGATTTATGGAGGAGGTTATTTTGTTATTTCTAGACATCTGCATTGAAAATAAACGTTACAGTCATCGTACATAATGGAGGGTTTATTATTAACCTCTTAATAGACTTAATAGAAGAGGTTTCATTTATCATGTGCGTTTCAAAAGATTTTTTTAACTAACATCAAAAATATGCTTTGAAAGAATTATGCTTAATAAGTTGTATCTTTTTAAGTTTAATATTTTATTTATTTGACATTGTCATCATCATCATCATCATTATTAGAATCATTATTATTATTATTATTAGAATCATTATTATTATTATTATTAGAATCATTATTATTACTATAATTATTAGAATCATTACATGGGACCTGATGGGTGAGTTTCTAGCACACTAGATACCACAGGTTTTGGGTTATAGTCCCAGCGATGCCATGGATGTTTGTAGTGGTTCGGAATCCACTTTAAGCCGTAGGTCCCGGTCCTAATAGGATCGTAGAGCGCTGCGGGGGCATTGTTACTCCGCGTCCGTGGCTTACCATCAAGTGACACGCGCCCCCTGGGTAATGCAAAGTGAGTAACATCGGTGCAGCCCTAATGGCAAAGATTACGGTCTATTTGCCACCTGCATTAGAAAAAAAAAAAATGTTTACATGTAAGATATAGTAAACACAATAATAGTTACTCATTCTGTTTCAATTTTTCACTCGCAAAAAATGTCTATAGTGGGCCTAAATCTAATGTAAGCATATATAATTTTGTATCCGGCCAGCGGAGTTTTAATGCATTTCCAAATTGGCCCGCCAGATCAATCGGATTGGCCACACCTGCATTAAAAAAACACGAGGTATCTCAAAATAGTCATTTTTGTTCAGAATTAAAAGTAAATTTTCGTTGGAGTCAATTCGTGGAGTTCTGAAAAGATACACCTATGAGTTTACGGCTCTAATCGGAATAAAAAAACAGAAATTCGAGCTGACTTAATTAATAATACGTGACAACAGTAATTATACAGACGATATTTATCCGTTTCAAAGATGCTGCACTTATTTTTGCATTAAATTATGCGATCATTGTTTAATAGATTTTGGTCACATAAATGGAAGATGGAAGCCAAAATGATGCAATTGTACCACTCCGTAATCAGGTGTGTAAAAAGAAGTTTTTACAATAATCACATGAAGCCGGATGGCCGAGCTCGGTACCCCAGGGTTCAAGTCCCGGCGGTAAGAGGGATGCTTGTAGTAGTTCGGAATCCACTTTAAGCCGTAGGTCCCGGTCTAACAGGATCATAGAGCGTTGCGGGGGTAGTGTTACTCCGCGTCCGTAGCTTATCTTTAAGCTACACGTGCTTCCTGGGTATTGCTAAATGAGTAACGTCGGTACAGCCTTTGCATGACATAAAAGATAACTGTCTAGTATTTACAGCTGCTGTAGGAGAAAAAAAAACAATAATTACACGCAAAATTTACGTTATTAATAGTATGAAGAATTAATTACAAAATAAAAAAACAACAACAAATAATAAAACTTCAAAAAAAATTTCAACTTCAAATAATTAAAAAAATAACTAAAATCTACAAAAACAGTAGAAATTTTTTTTTATTTTTTATAAACATTAAAGTAGAAGAGATTATATTTAAAACACAAAATACCTCAAATAGGTATATAAGAGTTTGCTAAAATTAAATTACATTTATTTAAAGACATAACAAGGAATAAAAAATAATATTAATCAAGATTTTGTGTCTAGAACATCTGGGATGCAACTTAAAATATCCTTCAAGAGTTGTTTCAGACACAACGGGTGAAAATGGAAGCAGCTGCAGATATTCAGACCAAACTAAAGGAACAACAGAAAAAAATCATAAATGAAAACCTATAATAAATTATTGAAACATGTTTTTTTTTATTTTTTTCATACATTAATACTTTCAGAATAACGAAAAAAATATTATTTATAAGAATAAAAATTTTATTCGTTCTTAAAAGAGAAGTACTCAATATAAGTTGTATAAAAACAAAAGTATTCTTAAAAAAATTTAAATCTATAAGAGCAAAAAGATATACAGGGTGATTACAATTAAAGTTAAACTTTCAAAATGATGTAAAAACAAGAACCACTCGTCACAATGAGTTCACATTTGAACTGAAGATACTTGAAGAAGAGGGAAGCGGTCGTACCGCTTACCTCTCTTCTACAGCAAAGAGTTGCAAGGTGTATTAATAGATGGCGCTGCAAGCGGCCTAAAGAAAGTGAATTCGGCGGCCAGTGTTATTTTGAATTGAAATGACAACGTATTTGGCATGCCCATTAAGCCAACTGTAGTATGTAATGTGCTGGATTGTTTCGGTTTTTTGACGGAAAAAATGACTTCTAAGTCATTCAACAGTTGTGACACCGTTAGTGGAAAGCACATCCACCACGGCAACGTCATACCCAATTGGATGGGAAAAATAGGAGGAACTTCTTTGTGATGCCGTACCTTTTCCCCCGTCCTTCAAGTATCTTCAGTTCAAATTTGAACTCATTGTGACTAGGGATTGCAATACCGGTATTCCGGTATACCGAATACCGGTATCTTGAGCCATTTGTACAATTTCGTAATACCGGTATTCACAAGTTTAAGTACCGTTTTTTCGGTATTTACTAGAAATTTAGAATTCTTATCTCTAAATTCTAGAAAAGAGACTAACCAATTCAAATTTGATCAAGTTTACAGTAAACTTTCTTAATTTTTTTTACCCACAAACCTATCCACATTAGAAGAATTTGGTACAGTTATCGAAGATTATGATGACACTAATGTCGATAGTGAAAAGGAATTGTCTCTTGAACAAAAATTGGAATTGGCGATAACTAAAAAAATTTCAACAAACCAAAATACAATACAGAAATCAGCTATATCCAAAACAATCCGACGAGAAATAGATTTATTTGAAGATGAGGGATTTAGAGGTAAATATTTGGAAAAAGTATATCGCGCATTGCTAACAGTACCACCAACTAGAATAAATGCAGAAAGAGCGTTTTCGACAGCTGGTAATTTTTGTACAAAATTACGTTCCAGGCTTAATGATAGTAAAATTGATGCATTATGTTTTTTTAAGATCACATTTCAAAAATTTTTAATTGTACCACAGATTGAATAGTGATATTTATACTTTTTTGTGATTTAAATAAGTAAGATGTTCTTTTACTTTTTTTGTGATTCTTCACATACTGTTATAATTTATAAGTTAAAATTTTTTTTTGTGATATTTACATTCTCTAATAAAACAAAAAACACCTGTGTTTTCTTTCTTTTCCTAAAATTTCTACTACCGGTATTAAAACCGGTATCCCGGTATTAAGATCTAAAAAATACCGAATACCGGTATTGAACTTTTGGTTCGATATTGCAATCCCTAATTGTGACGAATGGTTCTTTTTTTTTACAGCATTTAGAAAGTGGAACTTTAATTGTAATCACCTATTCCATCGAGTTCGTCACTTTAGGATCCAGTTATGAAATGGTTTCGAAAATATTGTCTATAATAGCTACATAATACATCCATAATAGTGATATATTCATACATCGTTAATTTTACGAACTCTATTTGAGATGCAGCGCTGTAAAAACTCCAGTTGGGGCTAATGAACAATTTGCGATGAACGCATTTACAGGCGAATCTCACGCCATGTCAATCTTTGAGAATTCGTGCAATGAATTATGTTGTACATAAGCTGTCTAATAAATTTTAACGCCAAGAAAAGTTACATGAACCACAGATGGTCAGACTTTGTTGTCACAACAACGTACGTTAATCTGATATCGATATTTAAGTAATAAGTAATAACTATTCCAATAATTTGTTTTATTATTTCATGAATCTTTCATCCGCAATTAACTGAAACATATGTAATCTTTGTAAACCCGGTTTTTTGAACTATTAATATAATGATAATTATAATTCGTACAAAAATTTCTTATTCCTTAATATAATTTTTTTTATTATTTTGAGCAACTATAATACTGCCTTTAGTTATTTTAGAATTATTTTAATTTTTTGTTTTCGTTATTTACCTTTTTTATCCTCTCTGTTTAGTTTCTACAGATTCCTGAAGAAGAATTCAGATTTATTGAAGATAAAAAAAAAAAAAAAAATAAAAAAAAAAAATATTTTGTGTTTCGACTTATAAACGTTTTTAGAAAACTATTTTTAAAATTTACAAAAATGTGTAAAATTGATCATACGAGTACTTCCAATTGTGAATTGTGACGAAAGGGTGGAGGTAGTAGACTTGTTGGAATTAAAAACGTGAAAAATTTATTTTATTTTCACGAAAATAACGACGTCCTGATGGCCTCAAAAGGGGTGGCCAACCCAAATGATCTTGCCGGCCACTTTGGAAATGCATCCTAACTTCGAGGTCCACATACACTCAAGAGCCAAAACATTATGACCACCCCTACATTTTGCAATGAACTTGCCTGGATGACGTGGACGGCGCGTGATCAGGTGGAAGTGGTATTTAACTGGTGGTATTAATCCATGCCAAGGCGGGTTGAAGCTGTGTTGCGCGCCAAAGGTGGGCCAACTCGTTATTGACAGGTGGTCATCATGTTTTGACTCTTGAGTGAATATAATTATATATTCCCACATTAGATTTAGACCCACTATAGACATTTTTTGGAGTGAAAATTTGAAACAGAATGAGATATTATTATTGTGTTTGCTACTGTTCTTACATGTAAACATAGATTACATACTAATAATGATACTGAACGCACAATGTAAAGAAATATATAACACTAAAAAATGAAATATAAAAAATATATAAATATATACGTAACAAAAAAATGAAATCATTAAAAAATTTTTATTTGACTAGTGCATTTGTTTGAGCAAGAATATTATTTTAAAATCAAAGTTCATTTTTCTCATAATTTCTGCAGTTAATTGTTAAACATAGAGATACACACATAATGTAATGTTTTAATACATTGGTTTTTCACTACTTTGGCTATTATAAAATAAATATAGTTTGTAAAAGTGTGACAAATCTCATGGGCAGGAATAATTTTCAAGGCGGGCCACGGGTTGGTCACCCCTGGCCTACAGATAGCCAGCAAAGTTTGAAATTGAATTACCTGCAATTTCCTTTTTTTGTCACCTGTCTTGTTAGATGAGAAGGATTATAACAGTTATTAATCTATTATATATATATAAATAAAATTTATGATTATTAATAGGCTGCTTAATGTTAGAATTTGGTAAAAATAAAGTTTCTAAAAATTTACAAAATTGTACTCTAAAAATTAAAAAATACTAAAAAGATAATAGTAATATACTGAAAGATAAAAAATAAAAAGTGAAAATTCAAATTAAAAGATTTAAAGCTTAAAATGCGGGCCAGTTAGGAACCAGTTGTAGATGCCAAAGAAATATTGTATAAGATTAAAGATTAAGATTACTGAACGTATGGGCCACAACGATGAATCTGCACGGTAAATAGCATTATAATAGGCTGTTCTTAGAATCAAAGTTCTGGTATTTTATTTTGTTTTTATAGTTTTATATAAATACATATTTTTCATTTTGTTATATTTTTTGTCTGATCATTTTATTTATTAGGAAAAAAGGGGTAAAAAAAGAAAAAATAAACTGTGGTTACTAGTCGGCAAAAAGAATTAAGGTGCACATCGTAGCTGAATAGTGAATGGAGCTGGGCTTTGATCCGAACTTCAACTTTGGTAAAAAAATACACACATATATTACAAAATTGACAAAAACTGCGTGTGGAATAATTTGTGCAGAAAACAGCAAAGCCCGAAAGAAATAATTTATGACATCAAAAAATAACTTAATTTAAACACAGAATATTAAAAGGTGTCAGAGGATGACTTTATCAATCTCGTCGAATATCGATGAAGTCTCTTCTCTACTAACATTGTAAACGTCATAAATATGGATAGATATTATATACGAGGAATGCTCATCTTTGAGTTGGTACTGTCCAAATGACATATATCAATTTCTGTAGTGGGTGAACATCGCTCGTTTTCCTCCCTGCCGAAATCCTTTAATTGCTGTGCCTAAATCCGACTGCTTCCGTGTGGGTCCTCAGAGAGAACTGGTTCTGCTGACAGTGAGAATGCATTAATTGGCCACCAGAGTCTTAAAGGAGGGAGACAACATGTTCTTTCAGCGCCGAAACTCGACTTCTAAATTTATCCCTCCCTCGACTGGTTTTTTGCTCCCTTCCTCTCCGCCCTCTGTGGAATCGGGGTTTATTTTAATTTTTTTTATTCCTCCTTTTGGACTGATACTCATCTCCGAAACATTTATCTTCACCTCGTGAACATTGGAAGTTGTGATCGGAGAAATGTCGCATCTCCTGAAAGACAGCTTGTCTGAACCCGAGGATGAACGTTGATGTCTTCGTTATCTAGAGAAGCAATTTTTCGTAGTCCACATAGGTAAATGTCCCAATACAAGTGTAATTAAAATTACAGCATCTAAATTTTAAATTTTATTTGGTAGAAAATGCCAAAATATAGAGTTGATTACTGTATCAGTGTCAGATTTAGTAACATCAAAATCCTTAACATCAAAAATACTTGAATGAAATCGAAGAAACCAAAATAGCACGTAATTGGCTGTTACAATATCAGGACCTTAAACACCATTCACAATTCGATACTTTATAGATATCGATCACTCATCAATCGAAAAAATAATCAATTTCTTTTTCCCCAACCTAATATACAGTAAGAAACTGTTATATTATATAAAAGTTAATGGCAGAAAACTTTCATTTTGTGCGTTGATAATATTTCATATTGGGGTATTGTTACTCGCGACCGTAGCATATCTTCAAATTACACGTGCCCCCTGGGTAGTGCTAAATGAGTAACATCGGTGCAGCCCTTGCTTATGACAGCTGTCTAAGTATTTGCCAGCTGATTTAGAAAAAAAAAATTTCATATTAAAAATTTATGCATGGTTGTATAAGATCACAAAATATAGGGATAAGGAGATATATAAAAATTAAATGTTCATAGATTAAGTTTTAGGGCCTGAATGGCCGAGTGGCTAGCGCTCTGGCTCTCGGTACTACAGGTTTCGGGTGCGAGTCCCGGCGGTCCCATGGATGTTTGTAGTGGTTCGGAATCCACTTTAAACCATAGGTCCCGGTCTAATACGACCGTAGAGCGTTGCGGGGGCATTGTGACTCCGCGTCCGTGGCTTATCTTCAAGTTACACGCGCCCCCTGGGTAATGCAAAGTGAGTAATGTCTGTGCAGCGCATCCTTAAGGCATCCAAGACCAAGCTGTCTAAGTGTTTGCCAGCTGCATTAGAAAGAAAAAAAAAGTTTTAAAGGTGACAATAATGCAAAAAATTAAGGAATTTGTTTATTTTGTTGTTAAGTTATACTGTAAAAAGCAGAGTAAAATTACAATAGCAACAATTCTCGCCATTGAAATGCGCAAAAATTGTCTCTTTATAATTATTGGTGGAGATTTAATTTCATCAGAGATCCAAATTTGTTAGTGTTTAATAAAATGAATTTTTTCATCTGAAATATTGAAGTATGGATTATGAATCTGTTACATATTAAAAACATTGTCATTTTAGGTAAAATCTCATATTTGAATTTAAGAAAAAATATACAGGGTGATTATAATGAAAGTCCCACTTTCAATAGGCTGTCAAAAAAGAACCGCTCGTAATTAATCCACTTCAAGTATCTTCGGTTCAAATTTGAACTTTTTTCACAGCATTTTGAAAGTGGGACTATGAATAATTTCACATTATATTTTGAATATTTTCACATAATAGATAATTTTTATGGGCATAATGGATAATTTCACATAATGGATAATTTCATATTATTTTATGGAGATAATGGATCATTTAATTATTTATGTATAATTTCATAATGATCCAAATTTGTTAGTGTTTAATAAAATTAATTTTTTTTCACCTGAAATACTGAAGTATGGATTATGAATCTTGACAAATTTAAAAACATTATCATTTTAGGTAAAACCTCATATTTGAATTTAAGAAAAAAAAAATTATTCTCATTACAGCAAATGAGAATGAAGTTATAAAACTGCTGAGAAACTTAGTCCGATCTTCTTTATTTTTTCACCTCTTTTCTTATGACGACTAAAAACGAAATGGCGATAATTTCTTCTGATTATCGCCACCTACAGATAATCTCCTACGCAATAATCGAATCTCTGTCGCACCTACCAGAGGGGTGGCAGACGATAATTCGGAAAGCAGTTGCGGCGGCTTCCATTAACCGCTCCACCTGTAGCCTGATGATATTAATCCAAATTGTCGTGCTCTGATTTCCGCGTGTCGGCACGAATCAGACGATCTCCTGGAGGGGGGGCATCATTACGCGCCAAACTTCCCATCGCCCCCGGGCTCTCCCTCCCCGCTGTGCAGAGCGCAGCACTTTTCGTTCCCGGTGTAATGAGAGGGAAGGCATCTTGCCTACAACAATGCGATGATTATCAAAGGCATCGCCGGAGCATCAAACGCCGGTCACGTAGCTCATTGGCTTTTGGAAGAGGCACGCTCTCGAGCGGGATCTTTTGGGGTGCACTGGAACGAACATTCGAATATTTCGCTGCACTCACTCCGATCTGTTTGATGTGAAACCTACCAATTTCTTGAGCAACACAATATTAATACACTTGGACAGTGTTGTTTGCCAGGCGATTAACTCTTTCTAATTTAGAGGAGGGATTCAAATGTTCAACAAGGATTATAGAGAAATTATCTTCGATGTCGAATCTTAGGAAATTGATATAATGTTATTAATGATAGATAGTTAAGATAGATAGTTATTAAGATAGTTATTAATGACAGCTAGTTATTAATGATAGATAGTTAAGATAGATAGTTATTAAGATAGTTATTAATGATAGCTAGTTATTAAGGATAGATCCGAGATCTGGTTCACAGAAATATTTGTAAATTGAAAAAGTCGACACTTGGACAGTGTTCTTGCCAGGCGATTAACTCATTCTAATTTAGAGGATGGATTCAAATGTTCAACAAGGGTTATAGTGAACTTGTCATTGATATCAAATCTTAAGGAGTTGATATAACACTGTTAATGATAGATCCGAGATCTGGTTCACAAAAATATTAGTAAAATGTACGTAGCTCATTGGCTTTTGCAGAAGGCACGCTCTGGAGAGGGATCTTTTGGGGTGCAGCGGAACGAAATCCATGCATTCGAATATTTCGCTGCACTCACTCGTATCTGTTTGATGTGAAACCTACCAATTTCTTGAGAAGAATCTTAATACTCTTGGACAGTGTTCTTGCCAGGCGATTATCTCTTTGTAATTTAAAGGATGGATTCAAACAATATTCAACAAGGGTTACTTAACAAGTTACTTACAAGGGTTCAAGCAATATTCAACATGGGTATTAAGTAATTATCAACAATATAGAATCTTTGGAAGTTGATGTAACGCTGTTAATGATAGATAGTTAAAGGATAGATACGAGATGTGGTTCACAGAAATATTAGTAAATTGGATAGGTTTCATTTTCATGTATAAATGATAAACTTTTTCTTATTTCCCTTTTAAATTATGATTATTTTTTCATGTATTATTTATCCCTCTTATAATATAAAAATTGTCATTGATATCGAATCTTAAGGAGTTGATATAACTCTGTTAATGATAGATCCGATATCTGGTTCACAGAAATATTTGCAAATTGTTCGTAGTTCATTGGCTTTTGGAGAAGGCACGCTCTCGAGCGGGATCTTTTGGGGTGCACTTGAACGAACATTCGAATATTTCGCTGCACACTCACTCGTATCTGTTTGATGTGAAACCTACCAATTTCTTGAGCCAAATCTTAATACACTTGCACACTCATCATCTCAATACACTTCTTGTCAGGCGACTAACTCATTCTAATTTAGAGGATGGATTCAAACAATATTCAACAAGGGTTATAAGGAAATTGCCATCGATATGGGATTTTAGGAAGTTGATAGAGCGCCGTTAATGATAGATCCGAAATCTGGTTCACAGAAATATTGGAAAACTGCATAAGTTTCATTTTCATATAATCATAAAATGGTAACATTTTTATTATTGTCCTTTTAAATTTCGTTTAATTCTTCATGTATTATTTATCTCCCCTATACTATATATGTATTGCTAGGAAGAACATAAAAATCTGAAAAGCACCTGTTTGACGTTAAGCCAATAGAGTAATACCTATTGTACCATCCATGCAATAGATACTTTATTATAAACAATTATAATTAAGCTCATAAAAGCGTGTTTTTTGCTATTCCTACATACATACCCTATTAGGTATGTATGTAGGACCTGCAAAAAAGTAGTGTATGCACTATCTTTAGACTGTAAGTAATGCGTAGATTAATTTTGAACATAAAGGGGGATCTATAAAAAGCCAAAAAATTTTGAAAGTAAAATATTACTTATTTCAATTACGAAGAAAGTTACAATGCCATATATAAAAGCCATTCATTTTGAGACATAGATTAATTTTTTGCATTATATTTAGCTGAGATCAACCGAATTCAGAGCACGTACAGATTAAAAAGTCAATGGCAAACACACTTCAATCAAATCAGGTTTCTCTTTGTTTTCTTTTAAAAGTTCTTGTCACATACATAAATTCTACTTTATAACTGCAATATACGTTTGTAGAGCTTTATAAAAAACGTTTTAAACGTTTCAGGGGCAACAAATACTAAACACCGATAACGTTGTCTGATAACAGCCAAGGCATTCCGGGTGCTTTACGTAACAGGAAATGATAACTAAAGGAAATATGAGAAAAAATAATAAGTGAACTACGTAATGTACACTATATGAAATACGGACTAACAATAGAAAAACAACAAATTCCAATGAAGAACTAGGAAGAGAGAGAGCATCCATGCAATGTAATAAAAAGTAAATAGGATTTGAAATCAGCAACTTTGTCACATACTGTTCTCACATAGGAAACAAACGAAGAGTTGCATAAGAAATTCAATATTAAAATATTATACTTAGACTTAAAAAAACTGGAGTTTTTTTTTGTTACTGTAATCTTTAAAAGCAAAAGCATCCATTATATTAAGGGGTATAATGGTTAATTTATAATGGTTAGTGGATGGTTTATGGATTTGTTAAAGAAAGGAAGTTTGTATTCAAAAGTCAACTTTTATTAGGTCTAAAAAAGTATTTGCAGTTCTTTGAAAATAAACAAAAATTTTAAACTTATATTCTGAATACCTTGAATATAAACTAATTTTATATTTCTATTAAAATAATATAAAATGTCAATGCTGCTATTACTTCTAGAATAATAAAAACCATTGGTTTGGTTGATATTGCTTAATAGCACATGGAACAGTTTTGGCCAAGCTGATAAAAACCATTGTAGAGAGGGGGCAACTGCATTTTTCTTTGTAAAGAGAAATATTTGAAAATTGCAGACCAATCAAGTGGGAGATGTTTTACAAATTAATTCATTGACCAATGTAAATTTTCACATATAGAATTATATGAAATATTTTTTACAAAATGATTTAAAATTAAATTTAATTAAAAATGCATACCTTAGCTTCGTTTTTACATCAGAATGCAGAACTATAAGGCATCAAACATAATTTTGCAAGGAATCATTTTCTTAAAATCATGGCTTGTTTAATTTCCTGAGTGTTGTATGACTATTCGTTATTAATCTTTCAAAGGATTTTATTCAGATATTTTTTTTTTCCAGAACAATTTTTCTTTATTAAAATTGAAAATGTACATTGTTAGAATTATGATTAATTAATTTTTATCCTTTAGCATTGTAAGTATTCCTTGTCAGTTCCCTCTTCTCTCTCTATATATATTTCTCTATATTCTATTTTCTCTCTATTTATATTTGGGTGTGTAGGTGCGCAGTAGATCTACCTCCCCGTGGTGCACCGGGTAGCACTTTTCAGTGGCTAAAAGATCTACAACTTGGCATTATGTTAGATTAATGAACTCTGTTTCAGCATGTTTTGTTGTATTCTCTGTTCTTTTTGTTTTTTTGCTGTAACTCTTCATAATCTGCCATTGGAAATAAAAAAATGTATATATTTGGGTGTGTAACGCGCCGGCTCCCATGAGAATCGTTTTAGTTTCAGTCGGACCGCATAAACTTAACTTAACTCTAGATGTGTGGCAACCGTGAGGTGACTCATCGTTCGTTAAATATTTAAGTTTGTCAGTTGTAGTTCTGGCTTTGTGTTGAAGTCATCGCCTTTGTACTCACTGCTTTCGTTTTATAAAATAAATAATGTTATGTGTTTGAATTTCAATCTTTTTACAAGAACTGCGTCTTAATGAAACATTAGTGCTCCTGTTGAAATAATTTAATCTTCTCTCCATCTAAAGAAATTTGAGCTAGCAGAGGAACATTGGGTGTTATAATTGGCGGCCAAACAAAATATAGTAATGTATCATAGAGATATTTAATATCTAACAATCAGAATACTTCAGATTAAATGGTAATCTAATAAGCTGGTAGATAATTCGATCACCATCTAATCTGAAGTATTCTGTAATTAGATAATAATTATCACTGGTATAATAGAAAATATGTGGATAGATTTACACAAATGTCATGTATTTCGATTCGAACATTATTTTATAATATTACGTTTAAATTATTTCATAATAATTTTTCATTTAAATTACTTTTAATTGTAATTTTAATAAACACATGTTACATAAATTTAATCTGAACTTACATAAAATCATCCAAAATTATACAAACTTTTAACTATTAAAATTTTTGATGAAAATTTTCCAAAATTGGAAAAAAAGTAAATATTGGAAGTAAGTAAAGTTTCTAAAAAGTAACCAGGTTTCAAAATAAAATCAATAAGTAAATAAATAAAAATAATAATGAATAAAATAATAATAATAATAATAATAACAATAATCGTTTTTCTTGACATTTAAATATTTTCTATTGATAATTATATAAATTTTCTATAACATTAATTGTTGTTTTTTGGTTGCAGTCTGTTTTCGAACATGTCCAAATGTATTTCCTAAGTAATCCTCATTAAATGGTGTCGAAAATTAAACTCCATTTCTATTTTAGTTGGGGAAGGGGGGGAGGGGTAATTTTTATGAAATCTTAAAACTGAATGAACTAATCGTTTCTGAAATGAATATTTTTATTGATAGATCATTCCACAATATCATGGGGATATTTAATATCTAACAACCAGAATACTTCAGATTAGATTAAGAGTGAACATATGGAATATGGGGAAACAAATATTATTTTTAGATTTAATAATTACTTCATAATATTGCATATAAAATTAAAAAAGTTTTAAGTGAATTTTTTAAGTATTACTTTTAACTGTAATCTTAATAAACATATGTTACATAAATTTCATCTGAACTTATATAAAATCATCCAAAATTACAAGCGCTTTCAACGATTACATTTTAAATGAGAGATTTTCCAAAACGGGAAAGAATTTTTCTAAAAATTAAAGATAATAAATAAATAAAAATACCAAATAAATAATAGATAAATAATAATAAATAATAAAATTATAAATAAATAAAAATAAAAATAAATATAATAATAATAATAATAATAATAATATTTTTTCTTGACATTTAACTATTTTGCTAGTGATAATTGTATAAATTTTCTATAACATTAATCTACTGTTTTTAGGGTTGTAGTCTATTTTCAAACATGTTCAGGTTGTATATCTTGAGTAATCCTCATTAAATCGTGTCTAAAATTTAACCCCAAAAATTTATATTTTAGATGAGGAAGGAAGGGTAATTTTTATGAAATCTTAAAACTGAATGAACTAATCGTTTCTGAAATGAATATTTTTATAGGAAGATCATTTCAAAACGTTGAATTAGTTTGTTGATGAAGGTCTTTTCAAACATCTGTTGCATTCGAACGGCTAATTTGAGACTGAAAGCTCTAATAGGATTCGATTCGGAAAGTACTTTTTTCGGTTAGAAATAGCGTGTAACATTGATATCACTCAAAGTTTAATGGGGAGTTCTTAATTCAACCCTATACTGAAAAGAGAGCTTTTCACATCATGGTTCTCATTTAGTGAGATTTTCATCTAGGTGTATTATTGGAATAAAGTTTAATTAAATTTTTGCCATAAAATTATTTCATGCTTTTTGAAAGCAAGGAGGCATCGTGGCATTCTTCGACAAAATTTATTTAAATATATTTGCACAACGTCGTTCTTAAATTATTTCAAAATAACTAAGTATTGTACGATAAAGAAAGAAAGTTTTCTTAAATGCAAAATCATTGAAATTACTTTATCTACAGTTGATAGTATAGTATTTAAGATATTGTATGACAATGCGTTAGGTACTCTCATATAAATTAATCCACATAACAAGTAATATAAAAAAAACAAAAAAACAATTACTACTTTTTTTCACTCTATTGCAGAAAGTCCTTTATAAATAATTTTCATTCATTTTTTAAGTTTATCTGGCGCCATCTATTGGTAGATATAGACAACTTAAATCTAAAAAAAACTAAAATTAATTAATTAATGAATTAATATTTGACAAAATTGTATTAACATCAAGTGTCATCCACTACAAGTTCAAAAAAAAAATGTATTTGAACTTGAAAATTTGAACATGAATAAAAAGTATTTTATGAACGATTGAAAATTTGAACATGAATAAAAAATATTTTATGAACGATTGAAAATTTGAACAAGATATATATAGGGAGAGTGTGAGCTAATAGAAGGAATTGAAAAAGATCTTTGTAATTCTAAATTCTTTATGAATATTTTAATTTCATTTTATTATTTATTAGTATAAAAACAGCATTATCTTTATATAAAACAAAATCATCAAAGGTACTTCTGAATTTATTCTTACGTACTACTCTGATTTAATAAGAAATTATTGTGGTTACTTAAAAAAAAATATATTTTTGGTATTTTAAAATAAAAATTATAATAAATGTGTTGTGGCGACATACTTGAAAGAACTTTACGTAATGTTTAAATCCTTTGTGATGTCATACTACATTATTTAAAATTTTGTAATTTTTTTTTTATTCTTTGGTTCGATTTAAATTTCAAACGAGCGTCTTTACCTTCCATTAAAAAAAGCAGTTTATTTTTGTTCTTTTAATAATTTCTATAATAATGATCAATAATAATTTTATAATTATAATTTGTGCTTATAATAATTTTTATAGGGATTAAATAGGGATTTTTCCATTAAACTCTAATACCGTATAAACAATGAAAAATAGGGATTTTTTAAATTAAACTATAATACCGTATAAATAACGAAAAATAGGGATTAAATAGGGATTCTTCATCTAGACTAGCTGGTTATTAGTAAAAGATCTATATGATCTTGAGTCAGCAGTAGAACAGAAAACACTGAGCAAAATGTTTTTCTAACATTTAATTGTTTTCCCCATTAAACTATAATACAGTATAAATAACGAAAAATATGGATTAAATAGGGATTTTTTAAATTCTATAATACCGTTTAAATAACGAAAAATAGGGATTACATAGGGATTTTTCCATTAAACTATAATAACATATAAATAACGAAAAATATAGATTAAATAGGGATTTTTTAATTAAACTATAATACCGTATAAATAAAGAAAAATAGGAATTAAATAGGGAATTTTTCACTAAACTATAATACCGTATAAATAAAGAAAAATAGGGATTAAACAGGGATTTTTCCCTTAAACTATAATACCGCATATATAACGAATAATAGGGATTTTACCAGTAAACTATAATACCGTATAAATAAAGAAAAATAGAGATTTTTCCATTAAACTATAATACAGTACATAAAACGAAAAATAGGGATTAAAAAGGGGTTTTTCCATTAAACTATAATACCGTATAAATAACGAAAAATAGGGATTCTCCATCTAGACTATCTGTTTATTAACAAATGATCTAGTGTATGATCTTTTGTCAGCAGTAGAATAGAAACATTGACAATTTTTTTAACATTTAAATTTTTTTCCATTAAACTAAAACTTCTTTCTGTTCACTTTTAATCTTTCATCAAAATCTAAAATTCGTTAAAAAAAAAAAAGTCCAATCATATTTTTTTGAAAAACGACGAAGTAGGTTGTATGTCTGTGTTTCTCTAATCTACGCCTTCAAGGAATATTATTTCAGGAAAACATCAATAAATTTTTTTTCCGTCCAAGGTTCGTTTCACTTTGTTGTTGTGTCTTGGGTAGCGTTTGAAGGACGGAAAGTTTTTTTTTTTTTTGTCTGCAATAACGACGATCGCATTCCTCTATTTCTGCCAACAGATTGACGTAGGAGCCACGCGAAAACTTGAATGGAAAAGCTCACTTCCGATAGCACACGAGGAAGTGAATTTGGGATGGCGAGGCTGCGAGCCATGTGGTAATGCGATTGTCTTGTCTACTTAACATTTTTTGTTTCTCTTTACGATGAGTCCTGTGCATTATTTTTAAAATTTTATCTTAACATCATTGGGAAGTCATCTGATGTTTTTCTCAAAGTTAATAGCAGTGGTATTATATCATGTAAAAAATATCGTTTAATATACATTGTGATTATAATTAAAGTCCCACATTTAAAATGCTATCAAAAAAGAACCACTCTTCACAAGGAGTTCAAATTTGAACTGAAGATACTTGAAGAAAGGGGAGACAGTTCTGTATAAAAAAAAAAGTTCTAAAGTGTATGAATAGTTGACGTTGTAAACGGCATAAAGAAAGTGAATTCGGCTGCCAGTGACATTTTGAATCGACATGACAACGTATTTGGTATGAGTTGCACATTAAACCAAATGTAGTGTTCAATGGGCTTGATTCTTTCGGTTTTTTGACGGAAAAAATGACTTCCAAGTCATTCAACAGTTGTGACATTGTTAGTGGAATGGCCATCCACCACGGCAAGGTCATATCCAAATAGATGGGAAAAATCCGTGGAACTTTTTTTGATGCCATACCGTTTCCCCCTTCTTCAAGTGTCTTCAATTCAAATTTGAACTCACTGTGTCGAATATTTCTCTTTTTACAGCATTTTGAAAGTGGGACTTTAATTATAATCACCCTGTATTATTTTTTGATTTTTCAGTTTTATTCCCATTGGAAAATGAACAAAACTCTCATTTCATCAATAATAATAGTAATTGGCATTGGTATAGACATATTGAAGAATTCAGTAAAGCAGCTTAGGATTCTATCAATGCAAAATTTCTATTCTAAATAGTAGAATCTATGTGGATTTTATTGGGCGATATTATATTATTAATTACATTTTTCCGAAATGAGGATATCAGACATGCTCTTTCCCGCCAAAGTTTTAAGCAATTTGTGTATAAAATTGCAAAAATATTTTATAACTCCATTCCAAATATTAATAATTCTGTTTTGAATAAACTCAGCAACTATGATGACGACATTTCTGATCTCAAAAATCGCAAAAGACCTCGCGCTGTTCTGAATAGTATTCACTAACATTTCGATATCCTCCTTTCCAAATGACCCTGTAATTTCTCCGCTGAGTCACAATTTCCCCTCTTCAATTGTATGTATTTCTAATGTTTATTTTTTTATTACCTTAATAAAAATTATAATAATAATATAAAAAAATTATATATGCATAAATTATTTTTATTAATTAATTAAAAATATAAATCATTATTAAGTTATTTTTTAAAAATAAATCAACAATATATATACATATACATCTTACTCCTTTTCTATCTAATCAATGGGCTTGAAGCTTAAGAAACTTCTCTCATTCACAAAGCAGGAGATGGAGGTTGCTAAGCAACGGTTCTGCGTCCGTCCGGCAAATCGTCGTCGTAACTGATTATAATTCACAAGTAAAATGGATAGACGATGATCATTGGCGAACCACGTAGGGTCCTCCGGTACCAGTCTTTAGGAAAATCAAAATTTCGTAGCAAATCTTTCTTACAAATCACTTTTTTCTTCATTATTTTCAAGTGAAATATGCAAACCGTTTTTTAACTGCACCACGATCATTTACTGCTGCTATGAGTCAAAGCTTGCGGAAAGAACAGCGTGAAACTTAATTGCTCAATTAACACCCTTATCTTCAAGAGAGGAAGTTCCCATGCACCGCCCCATTTCTCGAGGGGACGATTTACTTCTTATCCTCCATGTTTCGTCTATTTATGAGCTCTCTATAAATTAGGCTAATTAGTCACACTAACAGAAAAAAGTGCCTTTCAACACATACAAAAAAAGATGAACCACAAATTAAGAGGTCGTTATTCAAAAAACTGATAAAGCACTTCTGCTGACGGTGTAAAAAAGCATGCTCAGGCAATGGGAGATACGGATATACTGGCAAATGATTCAGTGCTGATATTCGTGCAGAGTTTCGGAAAGGAATTTGTTAGAATTTTAAAAATAACTATTATCATTTTGTTGTGTAGTTGATTTATAATGTTTGGTACAAAGGTTTCAAGAATTTTTAAGTGGTATATAATTCCAAACTAGATTATTATTTCAAAATGAATTTTTGCGATTTTTTTGATAACGTATTCTTTTTTGAAACTTTTGACAATTTACCAAAATTAAACAGAGTACTAACTAAAAACTAAAAACCTTTTTTAAAAATCCATAAAAATATTTGAACGAGCTCTCATATATCCATCTTATTTTTAATAGATTTCTATAGCTTCATTCCCAGGTTTATTAGCACATACTACCATGTAATGCTAGTCACAATTTGTGTAATTTTGCAAAATAATGTCGCTTTCACAATTGTTATATTTTTCTCTATTTTTAGAAGATTGTTTATTTTTCTTTCATACAAAGTTATATCAATTTCTGTTGACAAACAAAGATATTTAGGCGGCGGTATTATAGAATAAATTTTTATGAAACTTTTAAGAAAATTGTACGCCCTCACTGCACCATTAATTTTTAAGAGTTATTTTTTAGCACATAATTCGTTTATAAGCAAAAAATTACTGTTTGATACACACGCTTTGAGTATGATTTAGCACAAATCATTTTTTGGAAGTAGTCGGTGTTACAAGAACTTTTCCAAGACATTGGTCATTTCATAGTTCATTGTCATACAGGTAAGCAGGAGACGAAATGGACACAGAATTTGTCTAAATCATATGAAATAATATATTGCTCTCAGTTTTATCCATAATCTGTAGTGATGCATTTAAATTGTAGATAGAACTCAGGTGATTGGGCAACATCTAAACAATATATTTTACTCTGGCAACTGGCGTTCCGATTACGGAGTACCAACAGGGGGAAATACCCCTTAAACCTCCTCATCTTAATTCATAAATATGCTTTACATTTTAATTGGCTGCTTGATTAGTGTTACTAGAAATACAAGATAAAGTTTCTAAAAATTCAAGTTAAATGGTACTCAGAAAAAAAAAAAAAAAAGAAGATAAAAATATTAATAATAAAAGTAAAAAAAAAAAAAAAAAAAAAAAAAGAAATTAAACTTAAACTTAAATTCAGTACAAATAGGGACCAGTTGTCGATGCCGAACTATTGGAAAAAAGTAAACAGAGTATGAACTCATTTGAAATAACACAAGTACAACAGGGATTATGCTGAACGGTAGGAGCCATTTGAAGAGTGATGCTGCAAAGTAAATAAATTATCCACAAAAAAAAAAAAAAAAAAAAAAGGCTATAATGTACACTTTACTTATTCTTAATCAATTACGAATTAATGACTAATATTTGATAATGACTGTGCATAATATTTGAAAATTATGCCTAATATTTGACTATTTGACTGTGCCTAATATTTGATGTTAGATTAAAACACGGAACAGCATTCATTTTTAATTTAATTAAAAAGTAAATATTTATACATACATTTTCATTCAGTGTTTTTTCAATTCCTTCTATCAGCTCACACTCTCCCTGTATATATCATCCAGTGTCGTCCACTGCAAGTTCAAAAAAAATGTATTTGAACTTGAGTGGATAACTAAAAAGTATTTTATGAACGATTGAAAATTTGAACAAGATATATATAAAGGGAGAGTGTGAGCTAATAGAAGGAATTGAAAAAAAAATTAAAGTCAATTCCTACTTAGGTCAACAAAGAAAATTTTTATTTTAGTTACTTTTTATTAAATAATTACAATCAATATAAATATGTATATACATATGACAGAATCACAATATTATTACAACTTATTATTATTTATTACAACTTATTAACTTTCATCTCCGATAATAAATTTTATGAAACTTTTAAGAAAATTGTACGCCACCTCTGCTAAAAAAATTGTACGCCAAAATTTATTCTATAATACCACCTCTGGATTTCCCTAAATTTTAAGGGTTTTTTTTAGCATATAATTCGTTTAAAAGGCAAGAAATTACTTTTTGTTACACACTTTATGAGTATGATTTGGTATAAATCTTTGGAAGCAGTTGGTGTTACAAGAACATTATTATTGGTACTACATTCTTATACGACTCTGACGCTCGGTACCACAGGTTTCGGGTTCGAGTTCCGGGGGTGCCATGGATGCTTGTAGTGGCTCGGAATCCAGTTTAAACAGTAGGTCCTGGTCTAAGGTGACATAGAGCATTGCTGGGTATTGTTAATCCGCGTATTAATATTCAAGCGTATATTCAAGCTACACGCACCTCCTGGGTAGTGCTAAGTGAGTAACGTCGGTGCAGCGCTTGCCTTAAGGCATCCAAGACAACTGTCTAAGTGTTTGCAAGCTGCATTAGAACAAAAAAAAATTCTTATACCAACTGTATTGGATATTAAAACACTGTCAATCAAAAAACTTTAATTTGGATTGGATACATAGAATGTGGCCTGCCACATCCTATGTCCATTTTACTGAATAATATAAATTAATTCTTTTTCATGATTTTTATATTTTGATGTTAGATTAAAACACGGAACAACATTCATTTTTAATTTAATTAGAAAGTAAATACTTATACATACATTTTCATTCAATGTTTTTTCAATTCCTTCTATTAGTTCACACTCTCCCTATATATATCTTGTTCAAATTTTCAATCGTTCCTAAAATACTTTTTATTCTTCCACTCAATTTCAAATGCAGTTTTTCAAATATTAATTCATTAATTAAATTTAATTAATTAATTTTAGTTTTTTTTTTTTAGATTTAAGTTGCATGTTTCTACCCATAGATGGCGCGAGATAAACTTAAAAAATGAATGAAAATTATTTATAAAGGACTTTCTGCAATAGAGTGAAAAAAGTAGAAATTGACTTACAATTTATGCATATATATTACTTGTTTTTTATTGCAGATAAACAGTCAAATTATTTCCCAATAACAGGCTGGCTGTAGCTGGCTTTCATCTGTACATGCCAAATTGGACATTTTAAGTTCTTTTCAAATTGAAGTTAAAAAGAAATTTTTGGGCATGTAAATGAAACAAACAAGCATTTTTTCCACACACACATACAAAAATATACATACCGAAAAAACGAAAGATATCTTAAATATATATATGTATCGTAAAAATTATTTAAAATTTTACATGAGTGAAAAAAATCATTTACTAAATAAATAACACAGAAGACAGACAATAAAAACACAACAGTTGCTTGACAAGCAAACTGCTAAAAAGAAGAAGACAAATTCTAATAAAATTTGTTTTTAATTTTTTTAAGCAGAAAATTTACAATTAAATTTGATCACATCAATTATGCTGAATTGAACTATTTTTTAACTTTCCCCTTTTTCACTCGTATGACTAAAAGAGGAAAAAAATTGTCGGATTCTATTTCAATCTTGGATAAAAGCGCGCAATCATCCGTGAAGAGCGCAAAGTAGTGAATAAAAGAGAGAGAAGGGGGGAGGGCTGTTATTGTTTTATACCTGTGGAGGCAGTTAATTGGCGCCTCTCAATTAAGGACCCCATAATGTCATTTCAGCACATTACGATGTTTATCTCATTAGGGGGTGGGGACGACTCTCCCCCTTCCTGACATTCAGGAAGGAACCAACTCTTCCCTCTCAGTTCATTTGCCGACTCGATGCTGAATTTTTCAAACCCATTTCAGTGCATTGCTCTTAGGAAACTGAAAATTAATTGAATGTTACATTATTTGCTTAAGGAGATTTTTAACTTTGGAATAATTTTTTATGTATCCAATAAGTTGTAGCTATATATCGTTAATTATAAAGTTATTGTGGTGCCTGATGGCCTAGTGGCTAGCGCTCAGTACCACAGGTTGCGAGTTCGAGTCACGGCGGTGTCATGGATGTTTTTAGTGGTTTGGAATCCCTTTTAAACCGTAGGTCCCGGTCTCATTTGACTGTAGAGCACTGTAGGGGTAACCTATCTTCAAGCTACGCGTACCCCCTGGGTAGCGCTAAATGAGTAACAGCGATGCAACCGTTGCTTATGGCATAAAGATGAACTGTCTCTGTATTGCCAGCTGCATTAGAACAACACGAAGTTATTGTGTCCATAGTTAACTAAGGAATGTGAGGACATTAATTGTTAATCCCTATCATCCGTGTAAAGTAAAATAATACTTGGTATTATTTAAATTTAAGTCTAGGCATATTATTTCTGAAATATTTCCTCCAAGGTTTTTTTTATATGTATGTTTATTGATAATAAAAATTTAAAATTTCCGCTTGAAAAAATAACTTAACACCAGTGCCGTTTTTAAATTTTGGAATTAGCATGAAAGTCGTATTTTTAGATCATATCCATTTTATGTCACGATGTTGTTACTATTAAATGAAAAAAACATTGAAAATTTATATCAAATGGCATTTTAAGTTATTTTCAAATTAAATCTATCAATTGAAATTGGTTCATATGTGTAATAAGAACATGTAGTTTAATGTAGAGTCACTAGTAACATCTTAACTACATTCTTTTATTGAAATGAATCCTTGTAAAAAGAGTAGTTCTTATAAATTTATATTACAGAAGGCACCAAAAACATATTTATAGATAAGCAAATTATTAATATTTTTCTTTATATTTCGTTGCTTTTATTTTATTCACTCACGATTTATTTCTTTTCCGTCCATTCACGAGTAAATAATAGAATTCAGTAGGAATTTCGCTGAGGGTGTGCATTGCAGTTACTACTTTGAAAATCAAGCAGACACGGTAGAATTTGTAACAGGGTGTGAAAGCTAGCTTGAACCGACTGAAAATATATTTTGGGGTAAATATCATTATTTACGATGTGTAGACGAAGCATTTGCGATGCTTTCTTTTTTTTTTAATTAAGTATGAATTAAACTCATATATTTTGAAAACAAAGAAATATTAATTTAAATTGCAAACAAAATATTTGTTCTAAAATGTGTTATTTTTAAATTTTCATAACTAAACTACTTAAATTCCATATTTAAATACAACATTTGCACTTTAACAAGTTTATAGCGATTTATTTATACTACTGTTTTTAATCTGTTTTTGGCGAGAGGTGTAATTAATTGCCGGCTGCCGATTGGTTCCTTTCCGCTTGGCGCGCTTCTTAATGGTAATGAGTTGGGTGGGCGCACAGATAATTGAAGCCAGCGATCGCCAATCTGTGCGCCAAAAGGTCACCCGCGCCAATTTTTCAATTGACTTTTAATTAGGCACGCGACTAATGAATGCAACATCAGCAGTGCTTTTCTGAACGGTAAACAAACACTCCTCATTTTTTATCACTCTCCCTGAGTGAAAATCGCTTTAATGGGCGAAATGGGATCTCTGCTCATTAATGAGCGATCCAATGGCAATTTTGAGGAAAGGGTTTCTTGATTATTTAGAGAGTTGCTGTATTGTTAATTAGTATACGTTTCGAAGAAAAATTATGCTTGTAATAAATTTTCCGACAGAGATGATGACATTTAACAATCTCATCATTTCATCGGGATGATTTAACTTTTAAATAAATAGTATGTGAGGTGTATTAATTGCATGGGAATAATGTTTGGGTTAATTTTAATTTTTAAACGCACAATTTTAAGATAAATAATATTATTATTATTTTAGATATTTCAATATTTTGTATCATTTGATAATCCTAAGCCAGTGATGTGCCAATTTTTGAATGCCGAAGTGCCTTATAAACATATTACAACTTAGACAAAAAACAATTTTTTAATAATCTAGTTAATATAAGTTTCATTTACTTATATATAATGTATATAATGAAAAAAAAAATAATATAATATAATAGGATACGATATAAAGGATTTGGTGCATAATATTACAAAAACAATAAGTATTTCATGATTTAATTCGATTTTTGTTACAATCAAACGCCAATTATTTATCAATCAATTTTTATTGATCGATTTTCTGATATTCATGCCTAAGAAATAGGTGTTCAGAAATATGATTTAATCCAAACAAATGCGTGTATATTAAGGTATTATTTAACAATAACCACATCTAATTAGCTGGGGGAAATTTTTAAATGGAGCATATGCAGCTGACTGAGACAGTTAATCTTTATGCCATAAGCAAGGCTTGTACCTCTGTTACTCATTTAGCACTACCCAGGGGGCATGTGTAGCTTGAAGATAGGCTACGAATGCGAGTAACAATGCCCCCACAACGCTCTACGATCCTATTAGACCGGGAACTGGTATTTAAAGTGGATTCTGAACCATTAAAAGCATCCATGGCTCAGCCGGGACTCGAAGCTCTATTTATAATGTTAAAAATGTCTTTATTATGGGAACTAAAATTATAATTTTCTTTTCAAAAGGATCACCTTTTTTAAATTAAAAATAAATAAATAAACGAATAAAAAAATAAAAAAATATATAAAAGTGTACTATGTTATTTTATAAATGAAAAAATTTCTCCTGGGGTTTTATTGAGCTGTAAAATTTAGAGTATAATATTATACATATAATATTTTAATTAACACGAGTTTATGAAATAAAAGATTTATTTAAATAAGTCTTCTTTTTAATTTTAAAAAAATAAATAAATAAACAAAGAAATAAATAATAAAAGTGCACTATGTTATTTTATAAATGAAGAGATTTCTCCTGGATTATTATGATCTGTAAAAGTTATACTATAATGCTATACATGTATAATGTATACATGTGCTTGTAAACATTAACATGTAACATTATAACATTAACATGTAAACATTTTGCTTGTATTATTTGTTATACATATAATAAAAGCACAATGTTTTAATTAATAATAGTTTATGAAATAAAAGTTTTATCAAAATAAGCTCTTGAATTTCTTAAAATTAAAATATCAGGAAATGAAAGTTAAATTGTAAATCCAAAATTTAAATTATTTTTCTTTTAAATAATTCTAAAAAAATGTATAAATAGGTGAGTATAAAAATATAATGTTTTAATTAATAAGAGTTTATGAAATAAATGATTTATTAAAATAAGTACTTGAATTTTTTCAAATTAAAATATCGAGAAATAAAAAATAAACTGCAATTCATAATTAATTTTTTTTCTTTTAAATAACTCTAAAAAAACGTATAAATAGGCAAGTATAAAAACATAATGTTTTAATTAATAAGAGTTTATGAAATAAATGATTTATTAAAATAAGTACTTGAATTTTTTCAAATTAAAATATCGAGAAATAAAAAATAAACTGTAAATCATAATTTTTTTTTTCTTTTAAATAACCCTAAAAACGTATAAATACAGTAGGTGAGTATAAAAGCATAAATTGATGAGCTATTAAATAATCCCCGTTTTTACATAAATAAATCGAAAGCTAAACTGGAAAACAGTTTTTTTTCTTTTATATAATCATAAAATCGTATAAATACACTCAAGATCTAAAACATGACCACCACCAAACCATCTGTCAATAACGGGTTGGCCCACCTTTGGCGCGCAACACAGCTTCAACCCGCCTTGGCATGGATTAATATCACAACTTAATACCAGTTAAATACCACTTCCACCTGATCACGTGCCTTCCATGTCATCCAGGCGAGCTCATTGCAAAATGTAGGGGTGGTCATAATGTTTTGGCTCTTGAGTGTAGGTGAGTATAACAGCATAAATAGATGAGTTATTAAATAATCCCCATAAATAATTTAATCACTCATGTATTTATGCTTTTATATTTATTTAAGCTTTTATAATATAATGTTATATGTATAATGATTTAAAAGATAAAAAACGTAAATCGAAAGCTAAACTGGAAAACAGTTTTTTTTCTTTTAAATAATTCTAAAATCGTATAAATAGGGGAGTATAACAGCATAAATAGATGAGTTATTAAATAATCCCCATAAATAATTTAATCACTCATGTATTTATGCTTTTATATTCATCTATTTAAGCTTTTATAATATAATGTTATATGTATAATGATTTAAAAGATAAATAACGTACATCGAAAGCTAAATTGGAAAACAGTCTTTTCCTCTATGATTCTCTTCTTATGGTTCAGTGAAGATGCTTGTTATAAAAATGCGCCAGGTTGAGCGCAAGTTGCACTTACCGTTGAAGCATCATCGGAAGGGACGGACGATCGCCCATTTCCTCTCGGCCGCAAATGCATCTTCCTTCGGCCTGAAAGATAAGGAGATTGCCGTTAAACGGACGGATCTCTCTCCCTCTCCCAATAGAAGGTGATTTTTTCTTTCTTTCTTTTTTTTTCCTTTTGTAGTGTAACATTACCTTTAAAAGCGATGATATAAAATGCATGTCTATTGATGGAGACTCTGAAAATATAAAATTTAAATATTTGTTGTTCGTGTTCGTCAAGTATTGTCATTGAAAAAAATTAAAGTATGCAAAGAAAATAAAGAATGCAATGAATTTTTCACCTTATTTTAACAGTGAAAAGTATAAAACAAATAAAACAAAAAGAAATCCCGATGATGTTCAAAGAAAAACGCCCAACGTGTTTCCATTTCCCCCCCCCCTATATTTCTGAATAGCATGTTAAAGGCCATATTTTCATAAAAACAAATGCAGTTTTCATAAAATTTCATAATTTTTTTAAAATTAAAAATAGTGTGAAATTTCAACTCTCTATATCCTCAAAAATATTCAATTTAAAACGATAAAATCATGTATATCAAATATTAAATGGGTACTTAAACTGGATTGTAAATACCATTACTAACTGTACGCAATTGTATAAATATTTTCATGGATAACAATAATGATAAAGTTTTTTTTCTGATTTATAAGCATAGGGTGATTATAATTAAAGTCTTACTTTCAAAATGCTGTAAAAAAAGAACCACTCGCCACAATAAGTTCAAATTGGAACTGAAGATACTTGAAGAAGGAGTAAACGGTACGGCATCAAATCTACAAATAAAAAAAATCTAATATCTATGATATAATGCCTTTTTTAAAATGTAAAAGCAATGCTTTTATGTATTTGAAATGTTTATTTGGCAAACATTTCTATTCTAAATTAATAAAAGGATTTTATACTATCATTTTATCACTGTTAAAAATATGAATTTCTTTAAAACAGAGATTTCTTTTGTTGTAAGGGTGTATAATAGCTTTAAAAAATATTAATTTATAATTAAAAATCATCTTTGAAATACCTCTTATTGCTTTGACGATAGAGTTATAAAATCTCAAAATGAGATAAAGAAAAAAAAAAAAAATTGTAGAAATTCACAGAAACAAATAATTGCGGGGAAAAAGGAGTTATCTCAATAAGTCAAAAGTATGAGCAATCGAGTATACTACTGAGTTCAAAAAGTAAAACCAATTTTCAATTTAAAATTCCCTGGGCTTATGGAATTTAAATTTTTTTTTCTTTTTTAGGTTGCTGACACTGTCCTTGACATCTGTGTGAAATTGGACGTCAAAATAGTCATTGACGTCCAATTTCCCCCTGTGTGAAATTGGACGTCAAAATAGTCATTAGTGTTTGAGTTACGCTTGGCTTTGGAAGACGCTAAAACGGATTCCGGCGATTTTTGAAATGTCTGAATTCATTGACCAGAGAACTTGCATTCAATTTTGTTGGCGGAAACGTATAGAATCTTGCAGAAGGCATTCGATGAGCATTGCTATATCGGAAAGAAATGTTTAGAAGTGGTATAAACAAAAAAGGCAGAGAACACGTTGAAGACGAATAGCCCTCTGGTCGATCATCAACCTCAACCGACGAAGTTCACGTCCAAAAAATTAAAGATTTGGTGCTTCCAAACCGTCGATTTACAATTAGAGACCATGCTGATGATGTTGGAATTTCAAAAGGATCGGTCCATTCCATTTTGGGCCTCAAACGCGTCAAATCTCGATTGGTACAGAAAGCACTGAATGCGCCAGCTCACACGGCATTGATTCTTTGTGACTTTTTCGCCAAAAATGTAATCCATATCATTCCACAACCACCGTATTCCCAGCGTACGATTTCTGACTATTTCCTAAACTCAAAAGATCATTCCGGGGGCACCGTATTGAGTTGTTTGAAGAGATTCAACGTGAATCGGCGGGCGCTTTGAAGGCCATCCCTGCCGATGACTTTTTAGCATGCATTGAGGATTGGAAAAAAAGTTGGCATAAGTGCATTGTGTCCGGAGTGGATTACTTTGAAGGGGCTGAAATAATTTTGAATGAATAAATAAATAGTTTTTGAAAAAAAAAAAAAAAATCTTACTTTTTGGGCACAGTAGTATGAAACATATTCAACTTTTTTAACAGTTCATTACATTTCAAATACCTTTTAATACGTAAATATTTTTAAAAAAGCAATTACGTTTATCTTCAATATATCTTCCCAGTTTATTTTTAC
Organism: Caerostris darwini; assembly: GCA_021605075.1. Lineage (NCBI taxonomy): Eukaryota > Metazoa > Arthropoda > Arachnida > Araneae > Araneidae > Caerostris > Caerostris darwini. The sequence continues at coordinate 58,352 of BPLQ01009905.1, forward strand.
TGAATGCATTACTTTACTCAACGCATTATGTTGCAATTCATTAATAACAATGGAACCATGCGCAAAAAAATAATTTAATATTTTTAATTCTAGGATGCCATCGGTGTTTCCATAAATTCTTTATTTATTTCTTAGTTTCATTGTGAGATTTTAGACTCCATTTTTCTCTTTGCCTGCCAGTGCATAATGGGTCATTGACCGTTTGTATTATCTCTGTCTCTTTTTCTCATCCTAAACAATGAATTCCGTGATTTTTTTTTTTTTTTTTTTCATTCCTTTCCACAAACAACAAGGGAAAAAAGATCTCTATAAAGTGGCAAAGAGAAAAACGAGATGAAATTCTTTCGTTACAAATCTTTATCGAAAAGCCCGCGTGTGTGGTAGGGGGTGTAAAAGGGGAGGGGGTGGCGAAGAAGAATGGAAGGAGGGGCGGCCCCAGGAAATGAATTTCTAAAAGCAAAGCGCCAATTTCTGTTATTTCGAGATACTGATATTTTCAACGTTAAGTTAATACTTCACTCCCGATTCTCCCAAATCCCCGGCTCTTTGTAACGAGATTACAGATCTTCTTCTTTTCATTTTATCTCTCTCAATTGTTTCGATTGCTCAGATGTTTTTTTTTTTTCTTCTTCTTCTTTAAAAAAAAAAAAAAAAAAAAAAAAAACTCGTGTGTTTCCGGGAAACAAACACGGCTCTGTTTGAGGAAAATCATTTCTTCTTTCACAATGGTGAATTTGAGGCTCGACAACGAAAGTTCTTAGTTTTTTTTTAAACTAATTTTTTTCGAAGTTTATTAAGGCTGAATAATTCATTTTAACTAATATTTGCTGTTCCGCGGAATATTAAAAAAAAAAAAAAAAAAAAAAGTAAAATTTTCAGTAAAAGCTGATGTCCTGCCTTTCCCTGTCGTATATGACAAAACTCGGAAAATCCGATCAAGCAGCCTTACTGCCAATGCAAAAACTGTTTACATTCCCCTCGAGTTTCTTCATTTCGAAAAGCAGTGACTGCAACATCTGCCAGCAGCGGAATCTAACCTGAATCCTGCTACACTCTCGGATTTTAATACATTGGTTTCTCACTACTTTGGCCATTGTAAAATAAATATATTTTGTAAAAGTGTGATACATCTCACGGGCCGGAAAAAATATTCAAGGCGGGCTGCATGTTGGCCACCCCTGATTTATGTGCTCTGCGAACAACCAACAGATGGATGAATCTCAGACTTTGTCTCTGGTTAGAACTTTCAGTAAACGATGTCCCTATCACATGGAATAAAACACGGAAAATTCCGACCAAGCAACCCGACTGTCATGCAAAACTGTTTACATCGTTAACTCGGTTAAAACTGTTAACACTCTCGGTGGGGAAGTTACCAGTGTCACTAGGGATTGCAATAACGGACCAAAAGTTCAATATCGGTATTCGGTATTTTTTAGATCTCAATACCGGGATACCGGTTTCAATACCGGCAGTAGAAATTTTAGAAAAAGGAAGAAAACACTGGTGTTTTTTTTTTTTTTTTTTTTTTTTTTTTTTTTTTTTTTTTTGCCAGTCTTATTAGAGAATGTAAACATCACAAAAATATTTGTAATTTATAAATTATAACAGTATATAAAGAATCACAAAAAAGTAAAGGAACATCTTATTTATTTAAATCACGAAAAAGTGTAAATATCATTATTCAGTCTGTGGTATACTGTTAAAAATTTTTGAAATGTGATCTTAAAAAAAACATAATGCATCAATTGTACTATCATTAAGCCTGGAACGTAATTATGTGCAAAAGTTACCAGCTGTCGAAAACGCTCTTTCTGCATCTCGACATGGCAAACCATCTAATGCTGTCATTTTACTTATAATTTCATCCAAATTATCTTTTTTTTAAAAAAAATAATCTAAAAAAAAAAAAAAAAAAAAAAAAAACTGTCGAAGCTTAGAGACTTAACTTAGAAATTGTACTTAAGTTTGTATCTTCATCGCAATTAGTTTCTTTCCTCTTTAACAAATTTGTATCATGTTTCGTTTTTAAATGAGTATGGAGTACGCTTGTTACTTCAATAACTCTTGAGCATTTTTTTACATTGTGCCATCATAACGATAACAAACTCACCAATTTAAAAAATATCGAAATATTACACACTTTCCTCACAACTACAACTTTGTTTTCACACATAAGAATTTCTAGTTTTCAGATAAGAATTCTAAATAAGAATTCATAGATAAGAATAAGAATTTCACAAATAAAAATTCATTCACAGATAAGAATTCTAAATTTCTAGTAAATACCGAAAAAACGGTATTTAAACTTGTGAATACAGGTATTACAAAATTGTACAAATGGCTCAAAATACCGGTATTCGGTGTACCGGTATTGCAATCCCTAAGTGTCACGAAAGCAGGATGAAAATTAAGGGTTTAATACAAAATTTATATTAAAATTTAAGGAATCATCTAATTAATTCTGAATTAAAGGAACACAGTTCGAGATCTGGCAAGATGGCCTACACGAAATTTTCAAAATATCACTCCGATTGATATCTACAAAACTGACATGGCAACAGGGACAAACGTTAATCCACTCAAATATATTTTTTATTTCCAATGGCAGATTATGAACAGTTACAGCAAAAAAAAGAACAGAGAATACAGCAAAACATGCTGAAACAGAGTTAATTAATCTAACATATCTCTTGCCTCCCAATATCGCTCGGCGAGAAAAGTCTTGCTCAGAGCAGGATAGTGAAGTAGATGCGTGGAGTCTCCAGAGCTGCACAGAGTGCATATCGGGGAAGGAACAATTTTGAGTCTGTAAAGATGGTTTCGCAGGCAGACATGTCCGGTGGCTAGTCGGTAAATCAACTCAAATATTAATCGCTCTATAAATTGTTTTATGGGTTTTTGAGAGAGAGAGAGAGACTTCAGGAATTGGTGTAAAAATTTATTTCGTTAATTATTTTAGATACTGTTTGGATATTAAGTCAAAAGTATAAGGGAATCAAATATATTTAGACTTATTCGTATTTTGGAACTGTTCATTAAATATTAATATTTAAATAGTTGGGAAGACTAATTGCCATGAGGCACAATCCAATATACCACGTACAATAGTTGTGTATATTGTAAATTTTATTTCTCCACATAAATATCCAAGACATAAATATTGCTTTATCAACAGAATCACTAAGTAAACATTTTATTTATAAATTATTTACTAAATTTAAAAAGCAGGCAGTTTAACTTTTAAAATTTATTTTTTTTTAATTCTAACAATAAAAAAGTGGTTTTTATATTTTGTTAAGATAAGAAACTCAAAAATTATTTCATTAATTCTTCATTACTTTATTTCTAATAATTTATATAATTCAAACGAAAAAAGGTTTAAAAATTAAATTCGGGAGAAAAGAATATGTATCTTAAATTTTATCAGGGACATTATTGAAATTGATTTCTTGCCTATAATATTAAATAATGTAATTTCTATTTATAATATAATGTCTATAATCTACTATATAATATATTTATATCTGTCTATATATCAATCTAATAGATTGACATCTATTAGATCAGGGACATTAATGAAATTGATTATCTATTTCTATTATTGATTAGCTATAATATAATGTCTGTAACTTACTATATAATATATCTATATCTATCTATCTAATAGATAGTGGTGAAGATGAAAAGGAGAGGAACGAAATTTATTACTCAACAATGAAACGATACACGAAGAAAAACACTTGACGAATGAAAAAGCGCCCTCTTACGAAGAACGAAATATTACATAAAGAATCTAAATACGGTTACAGTCTGAACAGATAGATAGACAGATACATATAGATATATTATATAGTAGATTATAGGCAATATATTATAACTAGACTGTCTATTTATAAATATCTATCTATATAAAATTTCTCTCTCTCTCTCTCTCTCTCTCTCTATATATATATATGTAATATAATATCTAAAAATGTATAATATGTCTATTTACAATATTAAAAAATCTAATATCTATGATGTAATGCCGTTTTTATAATGTGCAATTAATTCTCACTACTTTATTTTAAATGTTTATTTGGTAAACATTTCGATTCTAAATTAATAAAATGATTTTATACTCTCATTTTAGCACTGTTAAAAATATGAATTTGTTTAAAACAGAGATTTTGTTGTAATGGTATATAATATTAACTGTAAACTAAAAACTGTATATAATATTAACTGTAAACTTATTATAAACTAAAATTATTAACTGTAAACTCATCAATAAAACAGGCAATATCTGTCTTACATTCGCAAGAATATTATTTTAAAATCAACCTTAATTTCTTCTCATCATTTAGACAGTTATTTTTGAAATATATGGATGCACACATAATGTATATTTTTAATACATTGGTTTTCACTACTTTAGCCATTATAAAATAAACACATTTTGTAAATATGTGATAAATGTCACGGGCCGGAAAAATGTTCAAGACAGGCCCGCGGGTTGGCCGCCCTTGATTTAATCCTATCTGCCTTATAAGTAATACGTCATTTTTGTTGTATGATAATTAAATAATTCAGTTATAACACAAAATTCCACCAAACCATTTATTATTATTAGTTTTTGTGACGTATATGAACTAGTAGTTATTTTTTCTCTATTTATTAGAGCCATGATCTAGTTCAAATAAGCAATCAGACCTTCTCTACATAAATTTCTACAAGAAAAAGATTGCACACTGATTGCAATCCTTCTGAAAAGATTGCACACTATTTAATCCTAACTGTCCTATAAGTGATACAAGTTAATTTTGTTGCATGATAATTAAATAATTCAGTTATAATACAAAATTCTACCAAACTATTTACCGGAATTAGTTTTTGTGACGTATATGAGCTAGTAGTTATTATTTTTCTCTATTTATTAGAGCCATAATCTGGTTCAAATAAGTAATCAGACTTTCTCTCCTTATTGGACTGGGCGTCTACTTTTTGCTATTTTCTCGTTCTGAAACCAGATTTCGAATAAGAGACAGAGCACTTAAAAAATAGATAATTTACACTTTAAAAAATAGATAAATTTCTGCAAGAAAAACATCCTTCTGAAAAGATTGCAAACCATTTAACCCTTTAAGTCAATTTTGTTGCATTATAATTAAGTACTTCAGTTATAATACAAAATTCCACCAAACCATTTATCATAATTAGTTTTGTGACATATATGAACTAGTACTGTTTTTTTTTTATTTATTAGAATCATAGTCTAGTTCAAATAAACAACCAGACCTTCTTTACATAAATTTCTACAAGAAAAAGATTGCACACTGATTGCAATCCTTCTGAAAAGATTGCGTATTATTTAATCCTATCTGCCTTATAAGTGATAGAAGTCAATTTTGTTGTATGATAATTAAATAATTCAGTTATAATACAAAATTCCACTAAACCATTTATCATAATTAGTTTTGTAACTTATATGAACTAGTACTGATTTTTTTTCTCTATTTATTAGAGTCATGAAAGTATGTAGTATTGTGTAGTATTATTGAAAGTATGTAGTATTGTGTAGTATTATTGAAAGTATGTAGTATTATGTAGTATTGTGTAGTATTATGTAGTATTGTGTAGTATTATGTAGTATTGTGTAGTAGTATTGTAGTATTATTGAAAGTATGTAGTTTATTTGAGTCATGAAAGTAGAGACTGACTCTATTTATTAGAGTCTCTACATGAATTTCTACAAGAAAAACATCTTCCGAAAAGATTGCATACTATCTAATCCTAACTGCCTTATAAGCGATACAACTCAATTTTGTTGTATGATGATTAAATAACTCAGTTATGTTACAAAATTCCACCAAACCATTTATCATAATTAGTTTATGGGACGTATATGGTATTGATATGACGTATATAGTACTGATTTTTTTCCATTTAATAGAGCCCTAATCTAGTTCAAATAAGCAATCAAATCTTTTCTCCTTATTGAACTGGACATCTACTATTTTGCTTTGATCCTTCTGAAACCAGATTTCGAATCAGGGAAAGAAAGAAATTTATGTGTCAGTCCGAAAATTCGCAATTTCAAACCTGTCAGGTTTTAAAATGAAATCCAAAATGAAAACATCACGTTTCCCGAAATGGAAAGAGAAAGAGGGAGGAGAACAACAAAAAAAGGAGGCCAGTCAGCGAAAAATCCGACCCCTGCTTAACCCTAAACAAGGCCTATTTTAAAATTCCCCCCCTTCCTCTGCTGTTGCCATTCCGGATGTCACAAAAAGAGAGGGGAAAAAGGCGCAACCGATAGCATCGGCTGCCGAAAGGGAGGGAGTTTAAATAAAAACGTTATCTGATGTCAGTTTTTCAGGGTTCCCTCCACTTCTGCTTAAGAGATCTCGCGATATTTCGAGATTTAGGCGCTGGAATTACGACTTATTCCATGTCATTTATTTCTTCTGGACCTTTGCCGGACATAATTCGGTTTATTGAACAATTGAGAATAATGTTGAGAGGCAAATAATGAAATGAAAAAAGCATGGAATTAAAAACAAGAATAAAAAAAAAAAAAAAAAAAAAAACATTTCCTCTTCTTCATTTTAAAATTGTAATAGCAAATTTTTTTTGTATGAGTTCAAATCAATGATGACCTACTTTTGTCTTTCATTACAATGCAATCTCAATAGTAAGCTGTCCTTGAAATTCAAGTCGTCAGATGTTTATTTAAAAATTTCAATAATACACAAAGACATCAACAGTGTATCATTTCGATCAGGGGTGGCCAACCCGCGGGCGCGCCTTAAATATTTTTTCGGCCCTTGAGATTTATCATACTTTTACAAAATATATTTATTTCATAATGGCTAAAGTTGTGAAAACCAATGTATTAAAACAATACATTATTTGTGCATCCATATATTCAAAATCCATCAAATATTAACGTTATCGCTTTTGGCTCAACTTACACCTGCGAATAATTTTTTTCGAAAATGAAATTGACCCAACACAAAACACGCTCAAACATAATGGATGCTCCCCTGCAACACCCATTACGATGCGCCCATACCCAAATGGAGATCGATTTGCAAAAAGTAAGTGAAAGAGAGTGGAGGAACACATATCGCACTAATAAAATAAATGTTTTTTAATGATTTAATTACTGTTTTCATTCGGCAAGCAATTATTTTAATAATCGATTCATTTAAAAGGTGCGAGTTTTCTAGCAACGATCCCCCACGGTTGATGCAATGGATAACGATACTCGATCCCCATCTTCCGGCCCTCGTTTGATAAACCAAAGATTCAATTATCCCGCCACAAAAGAGGATCCATCACGGAAAAGTGGGAGGGAGGGGGTGCGGATATTAGTCGCCCCCCTCCTTGACCGGATATTGCGGCCTGAGGAGAAGAAGCCGATCCATTTCCGAGCGGTCAATCGCTCGAGATGACCTCCGCCGGACACTCCAAGGACTCTCGCTGCGGGATGGACAGTTAACGAGCTTCCGTCTCAGAAAGATGACGGTTTATGCAAGAAAAAAATCCAATATTTACGAGTATAATATTTATTATATCCAAAATTCAAAAATACAACTTATATTTTTTCCTTAATTCATCAATATGCACTCACATATACTGTGTACAACTTTTAACCATCCGGGAAAACTTTTAGAAGTAACTGCCTCACATTTTGGAGTCGAATGTCAGAAAAAATCTAACCAGGCACGTCTTGGTAATGTCGATACGACACGCTTTGCACAACCACCCTCGATTCTTTTAATTTCTGAAAACAATGATTGAAACGAATTTGATATTCCTGCACTCTAACTGTGAACCGTTACAGAGCATTATATTTCTTTTTGGTTCTCACTTATGAACAAGGGGATTATAATTAAAGTCCCGATTGGCTAGCGCTCTGACGCTCGGTACCACAGGTTTCGGGTTTGAATTCCGGCGGTGCCATGGATGTTTGTTGTGGCTCGACATCCACTTTAAGCCATAGACCCGGTCTAATATGACAGTACAGTGTTGTGGGGTTGTGTTACTCGCGTCCGTATCCTATCTTCATGTTACACGTGCCCCCTAGGTAGTGCTAAATGAGCAACAGCGGTTTCAGCCCTTGCTTATGGCATAAAAAATAACTGTCTCTGTACTGCCAGCGACATTAGAACAGCAACGTAATAATAAATCGTAGTATATAAAGCCTCGGAGAAAAATATGAGGCTCCTTTTAAGAATTTATTTCGAAACCATATTGAATTTTTTTTTTCTTTATTCTTAATCTATTTAAGAATTAAAAAAAAAAAATAGAATTACAGAACTCAATTTTTAAATCATATTTCAATATTCAGGATATACATCATATTTGAATATTTGAGATGTATGTCGTATTAGAATCAGATGTACATCATATTTGAACTAGATGTGCATCATATTTGAACTAGATGTACATCATATTTGAATATTCAGGATATACATCATATTTGAATTAGATGAACATCGCATTTGAATATTCAGGATATACATCATATTTGAACTAGATGTACACCATATTTGAATATTTAGGATATACATCATATTTGAATATATGAGATGTAAATCGTATTTGAATCAGATGTACATCATATTTGAATTAGATGTACATCATTTTTGAATATTTAGGATATACATCATATTTGAATTAGATGTACATCGCATTTGAATATTCAGGATATACATCATATTTGAACTAGATGAGAGTTTGAATACTCAGAGGTAAATCGTCAGAATTTTTAAAGCAATTGGTAACATCGTCCAATATTCATTCCAATTTTTTCTTCTATCAATTGCCAGAAGAATCGAACAATATTTCAAACATAGATTCAGTTATTTCTTGAGCAAACACAGTATTGTTCTAAATATAGTTGTCGTGTGCACCGTAAAAGCGTTTTGCTACTTACTTTATGATATAAATGCAATACAAAGAACAGCTCGAGTCTTCAAAGGTGTGACGGAGGTTTTTTTTCTGTGAAGACGAATGAAAAAAAAAATACACATTACATGGTGAGAACTAATTTTAGTGTTTTTTATGTGCTTCAATTAGGATCTAACGACAGCTTGTTTCCTGTACAAAACAGAGAACTCACGTCAGCGACTTTGTTAAAAACAACACATTAGCTGCGTGATGGCGAAGAAAAAAATTAAAGGTGCAAAAAGGAGTTACTTTTCCAGTTTTTCTGAATATACATCGTACTTTAATTAGATGTACATCATATTTGAATCAGATCCACATCATATTTGAACTAGATGCACATCATATTTGAATATTCAGAATATACATCATATTAGTATATTTTGATATACATAGTACTTGCATTAGATGTACATCATATTTGAATTACATGTACATCGTATCTGAATCAGATGAACGGGCCTGATTTTCCTATAGGCTAACTAGGCTTCAGCCTAGGGCCCCAAGATCAAGAGGGGCCTACATTCAAATTGTTAGAAAAATTAGAATGACACTATTCTAAAAACAGTAAACACTAAAACACTGAATCGAAAATAAGGAGAAATTATGAAATAAATTTATCTGAACTGAATTTGCTTTAATCTTCAATGTATTGAATATATTCAATTTAATTTGATAGAAAATGGGATAATTTTTATTGCATATTATATTTTCGTGGGCAAAGATTTTTATTATTTGGATTTTGTTTCTTTGTAAATGTTGTGTGTTATGTTTGATTAATACTATATATAGTACTGAGAATAAATGTCCAAATAAGTGTTCTCGACTTTTTTTTTTTATTATCCGTGGCACATTTTTTATAAAGATTAGTACCCATCACAACGTGTTTCATTTAACATATTGATATATGTCACAATAATGATGCAATTTATTATCTGTCATGTATTTCACAAACTTAAAAATGGGATGCGAAAGGGCCTCATAAGTGGAATAGCCTAGGGCCTCTTTTCCTCTAAATCCGCCCCTGATCAGATGTACATCATATTTGAACTAGATGCACACTAAATGTACTACACACTAATAATAGTATTTGAATTAGATATTCATCATATTTGAATTAGATGTACATCCTATTTGAATTAGACATACATCATGTCTGAATACTCATCGGAAATTTCGAAAACAGTTGGTGACATCATCCAATAAGCCTTCCATTTTTTTTCTCCTATCAATTGCCAGAAGAAGCTAACACTATTTCAAACATAGATTTGGTTATTTCTTCAGCAAACTAGGTATTGTTCTGAATAAAGTAACTATGTGCACCGCAAAAGCGTTTTGCTACTTACTTCATAAATGCGATACAAAGAACAGCTCGAGTCTTTGAAGGTGTGACGGAGGTTTATTTCTGTGAAGACGAAAAAAAAAAAAAAGCACGTTACATGGCTAATTATAATGTTTTTTATGTGCTTTAATTAGGATCTAACGACAGCACGTTTCCTGTACTGTACAAAAACAGAGAACCCACGTCAGCGACATTGTTAAAAACAACACATTAGGTGCTTGATGGCGGGAAAAAAAAATTAATTAAAAAAATTTTTTTTTCAGATGCAAAAAGGAGTTAATTTTTCCAGTTTTTGAGAAGTGCCGTTTTTTGATGTTTTTCTCCCTATTTCAGCACTCGGCAGGCAAGTCAAACCCAATGAGAAGTTAATGAAAGGGTTGTTGAAAAAATCGGTTCCTGGCGTTGATGAGAGCAGAATGAGTCTCCATGCAGAATTAATTACTCGTTCATAATCAGGCCGCTTAAGAAACTTCCACAGAAACAAAGAGCCACTTCCTCAAGAGAGGGGAACTCAAGAGAGTGCGGAAAAGTGTCCATTTAAAAAAGTTTCCAGTCTTAATGCTCGGACATTAGGCCTGGTGGACAGGGTTGTTTTTTTCTTTCTTTCCCGTACTTTGAAGAAAATAAAAACTAGCACATTAAAGTAGAAAGAAGTTTGGATTATAGTAATTAACGATGCTCTCTGAAGGGACAAACTGTTCGCTGTTTCCCCTTAGCCAATGAAAAAAATATGTAAATGCATCATAAGTTCGCTGGCAGTATATAAAATTATGTATCCCCATATTAGATTGAGATCCACTGTAGACATTTTTTGGAGTGAAAAATTGCAACATAATGAGTTATTATTATTGTGTTTACTGTTATTCTTACATGTAAACATAGATAATATAATAATGATGATACCAAATGCACATGTAAAGACCACATATAACACTCAAAGTGAAATATAAAAAAATATATAAATATAAATGAAATAAAAAATGAAATTATAGAAAAAAAATTTATCTTACTATTGCGATATTTGTTTCTCGACTCTTTCACTCAGCTTTTGCAAATCGATTACAATTTGGGCCTTTGCACATCGTAATGGGTGTTGCTGGCTAGCGTCCGTTATGTTTGAGCGTATTTTGCGTTAGGTCAATTTCAATTTAGAAAAAAACGATTCGCAGGTGTAAGTTGAACCAAAATCGTAAACAACTTGACCTAAGAATCTGGTTTTCTCAGCTATCAACAATCAGCTGTACGGATCTAGGGATGGTCACTGAGGTACTTAAAGGGAAACAGAAGTTATAGGGGAAGTTCCAAGAATCATGAGTTCGTAGAATATAATTGAATTATTCTGCGAACGCATAACTGTGAACTCATCAATGAAACAGGCAATATTTGTCCTATATTCGCAAGAGTGATATTTTAAAATTAAAGTTAACTTTTTCTCATCATTTCTACAATTCATTTTAGAATATAGGGATGCACACATAATGTATTTTTTTAATGCATTGGTTTTCACTACTTTGGCCAATCTGAAATAAATATATTTTGTAAAAGTGAGATAAATCTCACGGGCCGGAAAAATATTCAAAGTGGGCCGCATGCTTGCTTTAGAGTGATTATGTATGGGGGAAAAATATGCTTTGTAAAAAGGTTCAAAGAATAAATAAAAAAGCGATATTAAATTCATATTATAGAAAACAAAATAAATAAACTCATTAAATATAAATGCGAAAAAAATATATAACGCCCTTAATATCTGTAATCATCAGACCACCAGTCATTAATGGGTGGAATGGTTCAATATTTCATTATAAACTTCACGAACTTACATTTACACAACCAAAATTTGAAGTACGTCAAAACTTTTTTCAGGAAGTTGGAAAATTTGATACATGTAAAACTATTTTCACGGCTTGAAAGGTTTTCAAGCAGGAAAAAACACATTTATTAATTGTCGCAATGAAACAAAAAACGTTAAGTTTTGATTGATCTATAGTAGAAAATTAAAAATTTTATTTCCATAAGAAAATGTGATATTTTATGTCGATATCATCGTTTTACAAATGGCTATTGCAATTTGAAAAAATAATCAAAATGGATAATCAAACACAATATATTTATAGATTAACTGAACGTACCTTGGAATTTTTTTTCGTCTTTGAGACATTCTTTCAACAAAATAAAATAATATAAATATAAAATAAATGTAAACGTTTTGTTTCAATTTTTTTCAAAAACTACCATTAAAATGAGTTTTAATTTTTTCAAAATTTTTTTGTAACATAAGATTTGGGAATGCATTGTAAATAAATATAAATACTCGTTATATTTTCCTCTTTTGAAATTATATCGATGTTACAATAAGCATGCTTTTAAGGATATGTATCTTTTTACCATTTTTCTGTCCTGTAAAATGTTATATTTTGCATATTTTAAGAAATTTTCCTACCTATTAGTTTTTAATGAAACGAAAAAGGAAAGAAGAGAAATAAGTTTATGGGAAAAAGAAATCATTGTATTACCCATTACATGTGTTTAATTACAATGGTTATTTCTTTAATTAAAAATTAATTAAATAATTAACCATTGTAATTAAACATTAGCATTTAAAGAAATCATTGTATTAACTTGTATCTAGGGATTGCAATATCGGACCAAAAGTTCAATACCGGTATTCGGTATTTTTTAGATCTTAATACCGGGATACTGGTTTTAATACCGGTAGTAGACATTTTAGAAAAAGAAAGAAAACACAGGTGTTTCTTTGTTTTATTTGCCAGTTTTATTAGAGAATGTAAATATCACAAAAAAAATTGTAATTTATAAACTATGACAGTATATAAAGAATCGCAAAAAAGTAAAGGAACATCTTATTTATTTAAATCACACAAGAGTGTAAATATCACTATTCAGTCTGTGGTACTATTACAAATTTTTGAAATGTGATCTTAAAAAACATAATGCATCAATTGTACTATCATCAAGCCTGGAACGTAATTTTGTGCAAAAATTAACAGCTGTCGAAAACACTTTTTCAGCAGCTACGATAGTGGGTGGAAATAAACCTTTTCCAAGTATTTACCTCTAAATCCCTCATCTTCAAATAAATCTATTTCTCGTCGGATTATTTTGGATATAGCTGATTTCTGTATTGTATTTTGGTTTGTTGAAAATTTTTTAGTTACCGCCAGTTCTAATTTATTTATGAGTATATATATAATAAATCTGAAAAATATTTTGAACTCTAAAGTATGATATGCAAATACAATGGGAATAATAAACTCACCAATTTAAAAACTATCGAAATATTACACACTTTCTTCACAACTACAATCTTGTTTTCACAGATAAGAATTCTGAATAAGAATTCTTTCACAGTTAAGAATTCTAAATTTCTAGTAAATACCGAAAAAACAGGTATTTAAACTTGTGAATACCGGTATTACAAAATTGTACAGATGGCTCAAAATACCGGTATTCGGTATACCGGTATTGCAATCCCTACTTGTATCTTAGAAAATATCTAAAATTTAGAGCAGGGGTGGGCAACTCAAACGGCCTGACAAAAAGAGCGACATTCTACTATCCCTCGAAGCTAACAGAGATTTTCATATATAGAAAAATAAAAATTACTTGTTTTGAGAATATTAAAAAAAGCAACACTTATTTGATATAAAAACAGCTGTTTTTTCCTGCATGTCGGTGGAGTGTGTTCCATTTATGTCGGCGGTGGCCAACCCAAATGATTTTGCGGGCCACTTTAGAGATGTATCCTAACTCCGCGGACCGCATATAAAACTATATATCCCGCCTATTAGATTTAGACCCACAATAGAAATTTGTTTTGGAGTGTTTTTTTTTTATTTCCAATGGCAGATTATGAACGGTTACAGCAAAAAAAGAACAACGAAGAAAAAAAAATATCCAACAACGACAAAATAATACAACAAAACATGCTGAAACAGAGCTCATTAATCTAACAATAATGCCAAGTTGCAGATCTTTTAGACACTAAAAAGTGTTACCAGGTGCACCACAGGGAGGTAGATCTTCTCCGCACCCAAAATGGAAACACAATGAGTTATTATTATTGTGTTTGCTATTATTCTTACATCTAAACATAGATAATATAATAATAAGGATATTAAACGTAGATTCTAAAGAAATATAGAACACTCAAAACGAAATATATAAATATAAACGAAATTTTAAAAAAATGAAATCATTAAAACACATTTATTTTACTAGTATAATATCTGTCCTGAACTAAACTCTATTTATTGGTGGTCTATTGTATTGATGATTCAATAAAATTGAATAATGTTTGAATACCAGAAGACAGAGAGGTGTCATCAATCATCAAGTGTCAATTCTCTGAAGAATCTTCAGATTTTAAAACAAGCAACTTTTATAACACTCTTTGATTTCCAAATCTCTAACAAATGGTAACTGTTGTGTTGGGTAAGTGTTGTTTAAGGGCACAAAAGCCAGTTTTAAGCAAGATGGGCAATTTGTAGTTATTTTAAGAAGTTTAGCAATTAAGGAAACTAAGCTTAACACAGGTTTCGAGTTCGAGTCTCAGAAATGTCATGGATAGTGTTTCGGAGTCCACTTTTTTCCACGGTCTAATTGGACCATAGAGCATTGCGGGGCTAGTGCTACTCGCGTCCGTAGCATATCTACAAGCTACCCATGCCCCCCGGGTAGTGCTAAATGAATAACAGTGGTGCAGCCAGCTGCTTTAGAACAACAGCAACATATTTTAGAAACTGGAATATATTTAAATAAACATCTATATAATAAAATAATAGGGATTGCTGAAAATAATTATTTGTAACTGTTTAAATTAGTATTGACATTAGATAACTAAGTTAATATTCACATTATATTTAGAAACAGACATATATTTAAATAAAATAATGCGTATTTCGGGAAATAATTATTTATAACTATATAAATTAGTATTTACATTAGAAAAAAAAAAAAGAAAGAAAATCTCGTTCCAAATCATTAAAGTTTACGTCACTGGCAAAGTAATCGTGCCACAATGACAATACACTTTGTCCATGAATTTAAGGAGCGATTCATTCTTGCCAGAGTTTCAGTGCTTAGTTATGGAACTAAAGGCACTCAGAATCCCATTTGTTTTATTCTGGTGCACGCCGGTGTGCCACGAATAATGGATGGGACGCTTCCACAGACTTCTGTGCAAGTAGTTCTTGAAGTGAGTCCGCGTCATAAAACCCATTCTCTCGGCCGCATTCCGGACTCATCTGTTATGGGCAGACAATGGGCAGTCCCTTCCACAAAAGAGCGGCGCTATAAACGACGCTCTCATTAATAACCAACTGTTGCTTTCTTGGGGCCTTCTTCCCCTGCGAGCCACTTCCTCGCTCGTTAAAAACGAGTTAGGGGATAAGAGGTTAGCAGGAATGCAGATTCATTTCGTTCTGTAATGGCGGACCCCTTCTGCAACTTGTGGATATAAATAGAGTTAGCGAATTAATTAGGGTTGACAAATGGAACCCCTCCACGGAAGAGAAATGTTTTAAGTGATTCGAATGCGTTCCTGTTAGATTTCATTACGAATCAAAAAACTGTCCCGAACTTACTTGAGATAGATGATCTCTATTTGGCTGTTTTATATCAAATTATCGAATCTAGAGGTGGCCAACCCAAATGATCTTGCGGGCCACTTTGGAAAAGCATCGTAACTCCGCGGGCCGCATATATAATCATGTATCCCCATATTAGATTTAGATCCACTATGGACAGTCTTTGGGAGTGAGAATTTTTTTGTGTTTACTATTATTCTTACATGTAAGTATAGATAATATAATAATAATGATGATATCAAACGCCCATTGTAAAGAAATATATAACACTCAAAGTGAAATATGTAAACATAAAAGAAATACAAGAATGAAATCATTCAAAAAATATTTATTTTACCAGTGCGATATTTGTTTGTGCAAGAATATTATTTTAAAATCTAAATTAATTTTTTCTCATCATTTCGACAGCTAATTTTTGAATATACGAATGCACAAATAATGCTTTTTTTTAATACATTGGTTGTCACTACTTTAGCCTTTGGCCACGGGTTAGGACACCCCTGTTCAAACCCATAGTTAAAAGTTATTCAATAGATCTAAAAAAAAAAGATCCAATTATCTAAATGAGATAATTCTCAAAAGAACCAATGAACTATAAATTCTATATCCATTTTTAATCAGGTTAAAAAAAAATACTGAAAACTATACACCGGCGGATTTGATGGTAAATTGAATGAAACAATACCATGCTGTTGATTGCTATATGGTCTACTTGAATACTAAGTACGTCTGTATACAGAACAAAACTGGTGCGATCCACATTATAATAAATTTTTATCACATATAAAAGCATAATTTAGGATTTAAGTACATTTAATACATTTCTATGAAGTTATAAGGAAAACTATGTTCATTTCTAAAAGCAATTACAAGATATGAAAAATATTATCACACTTGTAATTATCTATGATAAATCAGAGCTTCCTCTATTATAAAGTTGTTCTAATGTAGCTGGCAATGCAGAGACAGTTAATATTGACGCCATAATCAAGGGCTGCACCGCTGTTACTCCTTTAGCATCACTCAGGGGCACGTGTAGATTGAAGATAGGCTACGGAAGCGAGTAACACCACCCCCACAACGTTCTACGATCCTATTAGACCGAAACCTACTACGGTTTAGAGTGAATTTCAAACCTCTATAAACATCCCTGGCACCGCCGGGACTCGAACCCGAAACCTGTGATACCGAGCGCTAGTACTCACTCAACCATCAGGCCCTTTTTTATAAAATTACATGCAAAAGGCAGTAGTTAAGCCGTATTCTTAAAAACCGAGCATCAAAGTGGTCGTTTTCCGAAGGAGATTTTCTTAAAGGATTATAAGAAACATTAGAGAGTTTTTGCATACCGTACGTTAGTTACCGTAGTACGTCCGTTAGCTTTTTCTCTCTATCGCGCATGCTCATAGGAAACTGAGCATGCGCGTTAGGGAGAAAAAGCTAACGGACGTCCTACGGAAACTAACGTACGGTATGCAAAAACTCTCTATTATTTATTATAAACCGTTAAGGGACAATCCATTAATAACCACTGAAGTACCAACACCACATTTACCAGCTAAAACGGTTAAAGCATTTTTGTAGGAGAAATGGCGTTCTTTGATAAACAGAAAAATAAGTAATCCTGAAGCATGGCAGTATCAAAACTCACATACCTTAGGAGGCTGTAGTATAAATAAGGTTTGGGAACCACTGGTCTAATATATCATATTAAGAAATTTCATTAGCTAACAAAAAGCAATGAAAACGTTTAAGAGCAATAATAAAAAAAAATCAACACTCATAATGAATTTGAATCATTGTTTTTAATTTTTGTTATTGCGTCAATATGGACTTCATCCAACTTTCTATCATATATAATACCATATAATACCGAATATATCATATACGATGTATACCTATCGAATATATCATATACGATGTATACCTATCGAATATATCATATACGATGTATACCTATCGAATACCATATATTTTTTTTCACCGCTTGTAACACTAACTCGATCAGGTCTCTCGCATGGATGGGGGTGAGAGGGAAAAAGGCCTCCCACATTGGAGGGATGATAGTGCGGGGGAGTATCGAACAATCGAGCTGTTGTCGTCCCCTGAGTGGCCCTTTATCTAAAGAGGCCTAATAGGACAACAAATCAATTTGGGGGGAGGGCATCTTTTTATTTCCCCTTTTCATGTTCTCGGAAGGATTAGAATGTTTCTGACCAGGAAAATGATTTCCGGCCTATGGGGTGGACTTCCTCATCATTTTCAGAAAGAAGGTCGATACAGTGTTCAGGTAAGGAAAAAAAATATTATCATTTTGACATCAGTAATAAGGCAAGGAAAAATGTATTATTATTTTAGCATTAGTAATCAAGTAAGGAAAAAAATATTATCATATTGACATTAATAACTGGGTAAAGAACATGTAATATAAAAAAAAAAATTAAAAGTCGATTCCTATTTTTTAAGTTGAAATTTTCCTCTTACATCTGCGCCATCTATTAGTAGATACACGCAACTTAAGTGTAAAAAAAAAAAAAAAACTAAAATTAATTCATTAAATTTAATGAATTAATTAATAATTGAAAAAACTGTATTAACATCCAGTGTCATCCACTACAAGTTCAAAAAAGATGTATTTGAACTGGAGTGGATGAATTAAAAGTATTTTATGAACGATTGAAAATTTGAACAAGATATATATAGGGAGAGTGGGAACTAATAGTAGGAATTGAAAAAAATATTATTATTTTGACAATAATAATCAGGTAAGGAAAATTTTTTATCATTTTGACATTAGTAATCAAGTAAGGATAAGAATATTATCATTTTGACATTAGTAATCGGGTAAGGAAAAAATTATCATTTTGGCATTAGTAATCAGGCGAGGAAAAAAATATCATTTTGGCATTAGTAATCACGTGAGGAAAAAATATTATCATTTTGACATTAGTAATCAGGTGAGGAAAAAAATATTATCATTTTGACATTAGTAATCAGGTAAGAAAAAAACTATTATCATTTTGACATTAGTAATCAGGTAAAGAAAAAAATATTATCATTTGACATTAGAAATCAGGTAAGGAAAAAATATTATCATTTTGACATTAGTAATCAAGTAAGGAATAAAATATTATCATTTTGACATATGTCATCAAGGTAAGGAAAAAAAATTATTATTTTGACAGTAGTAATCAGGTAAGGAAGAAAATATTATCATTTTGACTTTAGTAATCAGGTAATGAAAAATTTATTTGTTATTTTATTAACTAGAGAACATGAAATGGAATTGGTGTTATTTAAATACTTTTATTTTATTCATTTATTTTTAAAACATTCTCAACATTACGTGAATACCTGTTCACTTTTATTTGATAAATAGTTCTTACAGTTCTCACTTTCATTATAACAACAAGAATGATGGTTATTTCGTTATAATAACATCAAATTAACAGACTTTCGTAATGGAGTTAGCTTTTTAAATGGTCATCCAAATGTTCATAGGTAAAATAAATTGTTAATTTTATTTTTTAGAAAAACTAATTGAAATAAATTACAAACATCTATGGCGAAACCTTATATATATATATTATATATATAAATTATATATATAAATTATATATATATAATTATATAAATATTATATAAATTTAAATAACAATTAAACCAACCAAACTAATATATATATATATATATATATATTAGTTTGGTTTGGTTTAATTGTTATTTAAATCGATGTTACTACATTACTATATGGGCATCATTAATTGCACGAAGCACGTTGTAAGATCATACCAAATTGGATTGGAAAAATCGGTGGAACTTTTGTTTGATGCCGTACCATTTCCGCCTTCTTCAAGTATCTTCAGTTCAAATTTGAACTCATTGTGACGAGTAGTTCATTTTTTTACAGCATTTTGAAAGTGGGACTTTAATTATAATCACCCTGTATTTTCGGTTGATTTTTCAGTTTTATTCCAATTGGAAAATGAACAAAACTTTCATTTCATCAATAATAAGAGGAATTGACGTTGATATCAAAGACATAGACAAGTAATTCATTTTAATTAATTTAAGTAAATTGGATTTAGTTATCCATTTTTTTTTTTTTTCAAATTGTAATGGTCATTTCTAAAATGATGATATCGACCTAAAATATTACATTTTTTTTATGAAAATAAAATTTTTAATTTTCTGCTATAGATCAATCAAAAAATCAGTTGACTTATATGATGTCGGCTAAATATAGAAGACCTGTTCTACGTTAAAAATCTGATTAGTTGATTGAAAAATGACCGCATTCACTTATTGGCGGAAGTGAGTTATTCGTGTCAGGAAATGAACCCTGTTTTCAGAAATTTTATTGAAGGTTTTAAATTCAGGAATTCAATAGATCCCAATAGCTCCAGATTAAATGGACACATCTCGACTTCTAAGGACTCGAGATATAAACTTACAGTTTCTTTCGAAAGCTAAAGATCTGATCTTTACAATAAAAATTTAAAAAAAAAATCAGTTTTTTTCCCACTACGATTACGATTTTAACAGGGTCGATTATTTTACAATGATTTCTTTTTTATTTTCAACTTTGCAGTTCCCTTTCAATTGACGAATAAAATTAAAAACAAGTAATATAAAAAAAAAAAAAATTTAAGTCAATTCCTACTTTTTTTTTTCACTCTGTTGCAGAAAGTCCTTTATAAATAATTTTCGCTCATTTTTTTTAAGTTTATCTGGCGCTCTCTATTGGTAGATATATGCAACTTAAATCTAAAAAACAAACTAAAATTAATTAATTAAATTTAATCAATGAATTAATATTTGAAGAAACTGCATTAATATCAAGTGTCATCCACTACAAGTTAAAAAAAATGCATCTGAACTCGAGTATAAAAAGTATTTTATGAACGATTGAAAATTTGAACAAGATATACATAGCGAGAGTGTGAGCTAATAGAAGGAATTGAATAAACAGTTATTAAAGAAAGAAAATTACATTCTCCAGCTTCTAAGGACTTACAGTTTCTTTCAAAAGCTAAGGGTCTGACTTTTACAATAAAACAATAAAGAAATATTCAGCTTTTATCCCCTACGTTAATTATCAGGGCCGATTATTTTACACTGATTTCTTTTCTATTTTCAACTTGTTTGTTTTAATTTCAATAAAATTAGAAATAAACAGTTAATTTAAAAAAAAAAAGAAAAGGAAAATTACTTTCTTCATCTTCAAAGTAGGCTTATGTGTGGTCAGCGAAATATGGAAAAGACCTTTTCTACGTTAAACAAGTAATATAAAAAAAAATTTTAAGTCAATTCATGCTTTTTTCCCCTTATATTGCAGAAAGTCCTTTATAAATAATTTTCATTCATTTTTTTAAGCTTATCTGGCCCCATCTATTGGTAGATATATGCAACTTAAATCTAAAGAAAACTAAAATTACTGAATTAATATTCGAAAAAACTGAATCAACATCCAGTGTCATCCACTGCAAGTTAAAAAAAATGTATTTGAACTTGAGTGGATCAATAAAATGTATTTTATGAACGATTGAAAATGTGAGCAAGTTATATATAGGGAGAGCGTGAACTAATAGAAGGAATTGAATGACCACGTTTAGTTACTGGCGAAAGTGAGTTATTCGTGTCAGGAAACGAACCTTATGTTTCTTGTTGGAAGGAAAGCGTACGAGGACAGTGTGGAAAAGCGGCGTGGGTGTTTGCGGGGCTTCCTCGATAAGCCCTGAAGTCGAGTCGAAAATTGGATCACTCTTTTATCATTCCCACTGTGTTCTAATGCTTCCTTCTGCAAACAGGACTGTGAAGCAGCCCCGGATATCCAGCTTCAGGTTTTTTCATAAACAGGAGGCCAATCGATCGAAAGGTTTATTTCTCACTTTATCTTTTTTTCCCCCTTCTCTCTCCAGAGCATCTATTAACCGAGATAGGGCTTCACTCTCGACCGTTTTTAGTATCCATTTCTAGGTCATCTGATACATGTGGCTTGCTAACTGAAGCACAATTTCATTTGCTTGTTTGAGTTACATACTTCTTTTTCCATTACTTGACGAGTTTAATGACGCATATTTACGCATATTGATTTTGATATTTAATAAGGACATGGATAAAAAATTATTTATTACAATTTTTAATATCAATATCTCACGGCCTTTGATTAAAATTATAATTTTTAATACTTTTAAAATTAACAAGGAAAAAAAATGATTAAATTGATTAAATGATTGTTTATACATTCAATAAACAATTATTATAACAATTGAAAAAATTATTAAATGATTGTTTATACATCCATGTTGGTCACATAGGTGGTAGATTAGACCAATTAATCAACCAGCATGGTGTGATTGTACCAACATATAATTATAAGGGCTTAAAGGAGTATATTTATCAGAATATTTACTAAAAATATGTCAATACTAAACAAACGGCAATGTGATTATTCAATAAAAATATATATTGTATATGCTTTTACATATTTATTACAGTGGTTAACATATTATTTACTGTGCAATTCTCAGCTAGAAATGTATATGTATAGAAGTTTCAGTCGGGAAACTCGCTACACTACACCCGCATATTACCATTACACTTTTGAACAGCTACACTAGAGACGATATGGGACGGTTCGCAACTTCCTTGCAGCTTTCTTGAACCAAATGACAACATTTTTCAGACAATATATTCATTGTGCCCATTCCCAGCAAACACATGAACCACCGGTGTCGCTCTCTTTGTCGGTTTTTTTTAAACCTGCTTTCTTTACTTAGTTAACGAAACGCACTATTCGTCACTGTCACACATTCATTTTAGTGTCACTTTAAAAATAAATAAGCTGAATTAATAGCGTTTTCATTACAACTTGTGTTGCTTTTTTTTACAGACAGAGAACAACAACTACGGATTAGCAGATGAGCATCTACCCTCACACCTCCGAGGTGCCATCTTCCCTTCACCTGGCGTGCGAAGTGATTCAGAAGATGCAAACTGGGGATCTATTTGAGGATGTTCCCTATCTCTCTTTCCGATCAGCGGAGGATGGAGATGAGGATCTCGAAAAGAGTGAGGATCACACCTGCTCGACACTCCTCAAGTTATTCGCCGTCACCTGTCGTTATCGCCCACGCACTTCCGCGTCACGTGGGGGGACATTCCCTCTGAGAAGAAGGCGATTGCCAATAACAAGGAAATAAACGAAGGTGTTTCCATAATTTGTACATAGAGCTCTAGTTGGCTTCTACTCTTTTTTTATAAATAAATATAACAATTACTTTATCGTATAGGAAAAAGAAATGTTGTAAGAAAACTCTTCATTAATGTTTTCCTGTATAGTTTCCTGTATAAAAATCTAATAATGTGTCTAATGTGTTTTTTTTCGAAAACCAGATTGTTTTGAAACTTCTAAATCAATATACATAATTTAGTTGGTTTCTATTCTTTTTTCAATTCCTACTATTAGTTCCCACTCTCCCTATATATATTTATATATCCTGTTCAAATTTTCAGTCGTTCATAAAATACTTCTTATTCATCCATTCAACTTCAAATACATTTTTTTTTGAACTTGTAGTGGATGACACTGGATATCAATGCAGTTTCTTCAAATATTAATTAATTCATTAATAAATTTAATTAAATTAATTTTAGTTTCATATGGGAGAAGATATTTAGCGGGATATAAATTTAGGAATAAATACCGTCAGTGGCGAAGAGTGTGGAAAAAATGTCTTTTTCAGATTCTTTTTTCATTCCGGGTTCTAGTCTGAGTCAAGGAGGGAACAAAATGGAAAATGGAACATGTGAACAAATGAGTGAGAGAGATGGAAAGTGTGTATGTGTGTGTGAATGAGAGATAGAGAGAGGCCAATAACAAGGAATTAATTTTCCATAATTTGTACATGCAGCTCTAGTTGACTTCTATTCTTTTTTTATAAATAAATACAACAATTACCTTAACATATAGAAAAAATTTTTAAAGTGAATTCCTACTTTTTTTTTGCTATATTACAAAAAGCCTTTATAAATAATTTTCATTCTTTTTTTTTAAAGTTAGAAAAAATTCTATCTATTTCTCACACACTTTCGATCTCTCTCACTCATTTATTCACATGTTCCATTTTCCATTTTGTTCCCTCCTTGACTCAGAATGAAAAAAGAATCTGAAAAAGAAATTTCTTTTCCAGCAATCTATACGCTTCGCCACTGACGGTATTTATTCTTAAATTTATATCCTGCTAAATATCTTATAGAAGAGATCTCCCATATAAAACTGAAATTAATTAATTAAATTTAATGAATGAATTATGAATTATTAACATCCAGTGTCATCCACTACAGGTTTAATAAAATATATATGAACTTAAGTGGATCAATGAGAAGTATTTCATTGACGAATGAAAATTTGAACAAGATATATAAATTTATATAGAGAGAGTATGAACTAATAGTAGGAATAGAAAAAATAAAATGTCGTAAGAAAATTCATTCATTAAAGTTTTCATGCATAGGAACGATGAATTTTACAATTTTTTTTCCCGAAAACCATATTTTTACTAAACTTCTAATCAGTGTACATGAAGCTCCAGTTGGCTTCTATTCTATTTTTATAAATAAATATAACAATTACCTTAGAAAAAAATTGTAAGAAAACTCATTCATTAATGTTTTCATGTATAGACAAGCTGAATTTTACAATATTTTTTTCGAAAGCCAGATCGTTACTATATTTCTAAATTTATAAATGACAATCTGAATAATAAATGGAAATGTTAATAACGTAATAGAAACACAGCAAAAGACACACTGCGCTGCAAAAGGAACTGATTCTTTAATTTAAATACTCCGTTGTTGTTGTTCTAATGCAGTTGGCAATACAGAGACAGTTCATCTTTATGCCATAAGCAAAAGCTTCACCGCTGTTACTCTCCTACTCATATGGCACATGTAGCTTGAAGATAGGTTACGGACGCGAGTAACACTGCACTCACAACGTTCTACAATCATATTAGACCGAAACTTACGGTTTAAAATGAATTCCGAACCACTACAAGCATCCATGGCACGGCCGAGACGCCTAATTAAAATAAGTCTAAATGAATGGATTTTTCACAGGAAGTCTTGAAACTTATATGTTACATGCTCTATAGTTATCTCACATATCTTGTTAAAACGACCAAATGTTACTGCGATTGTCGCCGAATTAGCGATATTTTATAGCTGCACCAAAGTGTATGAGGTAATTCTGATTTCTGTAAGAAACAAAAGTACAGAGGGTTACAATTTTGTAACAATTTTGACTTTCTTCATGAATAAAATTTAAATCAGTAAAAAATAAATAAATAAATTGCAAAAATTCATATTAGGGTATAGTTATCACCTGGATCGTAATTATTCTTCACTCTTATACAGAGGTAGCCAACCCAAATGATCTTGCGGGCCACTTTGGAAATGAATCCTAACTCAGCAGGCCGCATAAAAAATTATATATCCTCCTATTAGATTTAGACCCACTGTAGACATTTTTTGGGAGGGAAACACTGTAACATGATCAGTTATTATTATTGTGTTTACTATTATTCTTTCATGTAAACATAGATAGTGTAATAATGATGATACTAAACGCACATTGTAAAGAAATAGATAACGCTAAAAATGAAATATTAAAAATATATAAATATAAATGAATAAAAAAATGAAAACATTAAAAAATATTTATTTTACTAGTGCGATATGTGTTTCTCCATTCTTTCACTTAGCTTTTGCAAATCAATGCTCGCGCATCATGAGTTCGCAGAATATAATTTAATTATTCTGCGAACTCATAACTGTAAACTCTTCAATAAAACAAGCGAGATCTAAAATAATATTCTTGCAAATATATGTCAAAATCAAAGTTAATTTTTTTCTCTTATTGTCAACAGTTCATTTTTGAATATACGGATGCACACATACTGTATTCTTTTAATACTTTGGTTTTCACTACTTTGGGAATTATAAAATAAATGTATTTTGTAAAAATGTGATACATCTCACGGGCCTGAAAAATATTCAAGGTGTGCCGCGGGTTGGCCAGACCTGCTCTAATAATTCGCTGAAAAATAAACCATATATGGAAGGCTATATTTTTGCTCTTTACGAACACAAATACGTTAATTAAACTATTAAACAAATTTGAAAATCATGATTTTAATATTACTACGAATAAAATAAGGTACAGAATTAATAAAAAAGTAAATAAACGCCAAAAATTACATTTGACTGGTAAAATGGGTACAAAATGCACACCTCACCTCTCAATATATTTTAAGTTGCCTCTCATGTATTAAGAGACAATCCAATCGAGAAATCTCTAAATCACAAAATTGCAAATCTATCGCAAAATCTTTATGAATCTCTATAGACAATAGGAACTGACTCTAGGCAACTGAAGTTAATCAATAATAATAACAATAAACACCCTGACCTATACGGCTAAACCCAAAACATGTTTTCCAGCTTAAGACTATATGCAAATTGTTGTATGAAAATTATTTGGCAAGTAAAAAAATGAAAGTATGTAGCTACAATTGATTAGGCTTGAATATAGTTATCAGATTGGAAAAAGATCTAAAATTTTGGTTCACAGAAGGCAAGGAAATTTTTGCTAACGGTGAATTTTTGCTAATTATTACTGGATTCTTATAACTCAAAACTTAAAATAATGGAAGTACTAAAAATATAAAAATTACCTCGGATTACTATCAAAAATGTGGGGTAGTGTTACTCGCGTCCGTAGCATAGCTTCAAGCTACACGCGCCCCTTGGGCGGGTAGGTTGAGGTTGCTACGGTAGCTTAGTCAATGAGTAACAGCGGTGCAGCCCTTGCTTATGACATAAAGATTAACTGCCTCTGCCAGCTGCATTAGGACAGCAACAACAACTATCTGGAATGTGTTTTAATGTCTATTTTCAAGGAGGAAATTCTATCACATTACCTAAGCTGTAAGCTAAGCCTTTTCACTGTGTTATCAAGATAAAGCTAGTAGTCAGGAACCTAAGTCTATTGCTTTATATCTAGAAAAAATGAAACTGAAGTTTACTCGATTCCATTTAAATGCATCCTATGCAAGAATTTAGGAGATTGTGGAATATTGGTTTGGTTTGTCGCTTTACGGTCAATTTGTGTACATGAGGGCTAAACAGACCGGGACCTACAATTTAAAGTGGATTCCGAACCACTCACAAACACACATGCCACCGCCAGGATACATACCTGAGGCTGTGATACCGAAGCCCAGAGCGCTAGGGCCACCAGGCCGCTGATTGTGGAGGAGGAAATAAAATCAAACATGATATTAAAATTTCTTTTATCTTGGAAATCAAGATTCAATAGAATAGTTTAACACAGGAAATATCAGACTGAACATAAAATTATACTTGCTTATATATATGGGGCGGGGGGTATTCAAAATCCTTACAAAAATATGGAAATACCCTCTCTATTTCCCCGCCACAAAAATTAAACATTCAAATCAAAATTACTTAATAAAAATTAAGCAATTGTTTACACATTACACGATGAGATCAAAACGATTACTGTGAGTATCTGAACAAAACAGGAATGAACATAAACTTAAAAATGAACATAAAAAAATAAAATGGTATTTTTTAAAATTAAATGCACACATAAATAACATTAAAAAAATTTCCCAATTAGCTCAGCTAAAAGTGCCATTATTTGTCAAAGAAAAATTAGGATTATAAAAAAAAATTATTTAAAATTACCATGAGTTTTCAGAATTTTATCTCTAGTTCGAAAAGTTATCAACCAAACTATCGATTTTTTTTTTTTTTTTAATAAAATTATATTTATAATTCACATTTAAATTTAAAAATATTTACTTAGAATTATAGTATTTATAAATAAGTTCTCCATCAACAATTTAAAATCTTTTTTTGTCTTCCTTTTTTTTCAATTTTGTCAAAATTTAATTCATTCAGGGGGGTGTGGGTGTGACATTCAAAATATTTATAAAAATATGGGAAAACTCTATTTCTACCACAAATTTATCATAAAAATCAAAATTACTAAATAAAGATCGAGTACTTATATACACATTACATGACGGGGTCATAACAATTGTTGTGAGTATCTGAACAAAACTGGAATGAACATAAACTTAAAAGTTCAAGACACACAATTAAAATAACTATAAATAGGAACACCATCAAATAAAGCAAAAAATTAAGCACCAAATTAAGCAAATATTGCACTAATAAAATAAATATTTTTTAAAGATTTCATTTTTTTTATTTCCTTTATATTTATATATTTTTTATATTTCATTTTCAGTGTTCTATATTCCTTTACAATGGGCGTTTAGTATCATTATTATTATATTGTTTATGTTTACATGTAAGAATAATAGTGAAAATAATAATAATAACTCATTATGTTTCAATGTTTCACTCCAAAAAAATGTCTGTAGGGGGTCTAGCAATTAAAATAACTATAAATGGGAACACTACACCAAATTAAGCACGAACACAAAAAAATGATGTATGTTTGTATTCATTTGAGAAGGAACTACAATTCAAAAAAAATTCTGTGCTTTTTGAGATAAATAGTATTTTTTTTTCTTCTAATGCAGTTGGCAAATAGACCGTGATCTTCGCCATAAGGGCTGCACCGATGTTACTCACTTTGCACTACCCACGGGGCGCGTGTCACTTGATGGTAAGCCACGGACGCGGAGTAACAATGCCCCCGCAGCGCTCTACGATCCTATTAGGACCGGGACCTACGGCTTAAAGTGGATTCCGAACCACTACAACACCCATGGGCAAAAAGCCGGGATTCGAACCCGATACCTGTGGTACCGAACGCCAGAGCGCTAGCCATTCGGCCATCATGCCCCAAGAGAGAGATAAATAGTATAACATACTGTATTTGAGATAAATGATTTACGTATACATATTTCTTCAGATAAAAGATATGCGTTTATAGTTTATAAGAGAATGATCGATCTCCTTTGACAAATAGTTAGTTTCGAACTGAACTCATATCAATAAGAACATCAAAAATATTTCAGAAATCTAATTTTAAAATTTTTTTATAATAGATAAAACAAAGAAATAAGAGTATAAAAAGCAAACTAGGGTTTATCAAAGGAAACATCTCAGGTTTTATAAAGATAGTAATTTCTTTTCTATCAGAAGTTTTCCATTGCAAGCCCTACAATTTAAAAAAATATAGTTCTACAATTACATAAAAATGCTCTTATTTTTTTTAAAAAAAGCTCTACATCTAGCTCTAAGTTGTATGTAGAGCATATAACTTTACAATTTAAAAAAATTATACAGCTCTATAATTGCTCTATAATTTAAAAAAAATTATACAGCTCTACAATTGCTCTATAATTTAAAAAAAATATACGGCTATATAATTTCTCTACTGCCCTACAATTTAAAATATATAGCTCTACAATTTAAAACATTCAAGAGAATTAATTACATTCAAAGACTCCCAATAGGTGGTACTACGGCTAAGCAATTTATCAATGTCTACTACATTGTCATACCATATATTAATTCTTTATCCACAGTTATGCTTTCCCCAATGATAGGACTAAAATAGTAATAAAAACTTCTATAACTTTTCGCAAGTGCATTATGAGAATAATGCAAGGTAATTTACAAAGTAAACAATAATTATTGTAATACGTTAATTGCAATACGTTACAATAATTTTACTTTGTAAAATTATTAATAAGTAAAATTATTGCCTAATTAAGATTAAGTACTAAGTAAAATTAGTGTCTTATTAATAAGTGATAAGTAAAATTATTGCCTATTTAAATAATTTTACTTTGTAAAATTATTGCCTGTATGAGAAAGAGTTCCGTAATAAAAAAATAGAAGCATGAAAACATAATATTGAAAAAAGAACGAATAAAAGAAAATTTTGTTAATTTCTGTGATAATTATTAGCTTCAAATTCAAATGAAATAAACGATTACATAATAATTACTGAGCACATCGGTTTTTTCGTAATTTTCTTTTTAAAATATTTTTTGTCATCTAAACACCTTTCTCACATTTCTGAGTCAAAATTCATTTCTTACAACGAGAAATTGTTATTGCTAATTTAACCATTGCTAAGTAAAAAAACCTAGAAAAATAAATAGTTTATTATTTATTCTGATTAGATAATATAGAAATATCTATTTCCTCCTAAAAACCAGCAGATGCCGATAATCACAAAAACAAGGTTTCTCAAATTTCAGAATATCAGCGAATTAGATCATCCAAAAAATTATGATTTCAATGCTAATTCCAAAAAAATATAAATTTAAATTAATAAATGTAAATGAATTGTATAAGCAAGCAAAAAAAAAAATATCTATATATATATTTTTTTTTTTTTGGGGGGGGGATATAACCCGTAGAATGAATTTGTTTTTATAACATAAAAATTATTTAATAATTTTTTTAAAAAGAAACGAAAATTATATCAATTTTTTTTTTTTTTTTACTATTTTCATTTTCTTTATCGTGTATAAAAAATACTTCTCAATCCACAATGCTTATATTTTCAAAATCCACAATGCTTGTCAAAAGTAAAATAAATTTTATGACTATCTGCTCTGCTTTATGTAAAACAAATAATGTGCCATATTTTATCTAATAACAAATAGTAAACAATATTCACGAAATAACAAAATTTTTTTGTAATTTATATTATTTTTTTATGGAATTCTAGAATCTCAACGTAAAACAGAGTCTACCTAAAAAATAAAATGGTATTTTTATAAATTAATGTGGCATAAATAATATTAAAAATTTTTAATAGCTCAAATGAAAGTGCCATTATTTGTGAAAAAAAAAAAATGAGGATTATAAAAAATTATTTAAAACTACCATCAATTATTCTTTTTATTTCTAGTTCAAAAAACTATCAACCTAACTATCAATTTTTCTTTTTTTTTTCGAATAAAATTGTATCTATAAATCCCATTTAAATTTTAAATATATATATTGGGTATTATAGTATTTGTAAATAAATCCTCCATCAATAATTTAAAATCTCCTTTTGTCTTTCTTGATTCAATTTTGTCAAAATTTAATTCATTTTTTCATTAGATTTTCTTTCAACAAACAGTCTATTTCTAAACATTTGTATTTAAAAACACGTATATTCAAGTGTTATACTATTTTTTTTATGAGCAATGTAAGATTAATTTTTAAAAAATCATTAATAAATTTAATTTTATTAATGATTTCTTAAAAATTAATTAAAATTAATATTAAATAATAAAAATAGTTAAAATTAAATAATTAAAATACTTACAATTAAATAATAAAAAATAAGCAAAATTAAAATTAAATAATAATTAATTCGAAATTAATTTCAATTTTAAAGATTAAATTTAGTTTATGATTAATTTAATTATAACACAATCACTTTGTGATTTATTACTGTCATGTAATAAATCACTAAGCGATTGTGTTATAACAATAAATTATTACCTTGTTATAATTGTATTAAACATTTATGTAATACGTTGAAGTTACAGTTTTTCATTTATTGAAAATAAATAATTAATAAGTTTTTTTGTAATTTTTGTTTATGTGCCACACAAAAAATAAATAAATAAAATAAAATAAAATAAAAAACTTTTGAGTGCTAAAGATTTTTAAATTTTAGGAAATACTCCTTTTGTCTTTCGTATTTCAATTTTGCCAAAATTTAATTAATTTTTTTCTTTACATTTTCTTTCAACAAATAGTCTATTTTTAAACATTTGTATTTAAAAACACGTGTATGGAAGGGTTATACTAATTTTTTTAATGAAAAAAGGAAGCACAATACTGTTATATAATAAACCACAAAGCAGTATCGTTATAAAAACAAATTATTGCAAAGCATCAATATTTTTTATTTATTTTTGTTAATGTATTATAACAATAATTTTTTACCTTGTTATAATTATATTTATAAAGCAATCATGCAATACGTTAAAATTACAGTTTTTCATTTTATTAAAAGCCAATAATTAATAACTTTTTTTTTGTTATTTTTGTTTACGTGCCATACAAAAAAATAATAAATTAAAAGAAAAAAAAAACTTACAGTGCTAAATACTGAGAGATATTGCATTATAATACACAAGACTTAAATTTTAAACTCATAGAAATTGGCTAATTATAAATCTGAACAGGTGAGTAGCTTTATTTATCTCTATGCAGCTGAAAATTTTAAAAATAAATGCTACAATAATCTTTAATAATCTGGGAACATCATTTATGTGATGAATTCCATTTAAAAATAGTTAATTGTGACTGAATAAAGACTTTATTAGACTTGTATCTACACACAGTTCTGAAACCTATATATTTCTCAAATACGTATTTTTTGAAAGAGAAAATATGTAAAAAACATTCGTTGCGCATTACATTTATTTTATAATGGTCAAAGTTGTGAAAACCAATGTATTAAAAAAGATTATGTATGCCTATATTCAAAAATGAACTGTCGAAAGGATGAGAAAAAATTAACTTTGATTTTAGAATAATATTCCTGCAAATATTGCCTGTCTTATTTATGAGTTTACAGTTATGAGTTCGCAGAATATAATTTCATTATGAACTCATGATGAGTAGAGAAACAAATATTGCACTAATAAAATAAATATTTTTTAAAGACTTATTTTTTTTTTTTATTTCATCTATATTTATATCTATTTTTATATTTCATTTTTAGTGTTCTATATTCCTTTACAATGCGCGTTTAGTATCATCATTATTATATTATCTATATTTACATGTAAGAATAATAGTGAAAACAATAATAATAACTCATTATGTTTCAATTGTTCACTCCAAAAAAATGTCTATAGGGGGTCTAAATCTAATAGGGGAATATCTAATTTTATATGTGGTCAACTGAGTTATGATGCGTTTCTAAAGTGGCCAGCAAAATCATTTGGGTTGGCCACCACTGCTCTAAACTCAAATGGTTACTGATAAAAAAAGTATCATAGCAAATTGTATAAACTATTTAATATAACGACATTAATTAAATATTCAAGAGATAATCGTATGAAGATTTTCTGCATAAGAGCACTTCATTCTTAAAATTTTAAATTTTCAACTACACATCAGAATTAGAGATAACATAGATAGATGGACACTATAGGACAGTGATTTCAATTTACAGTGTGAGCTAAATCATGAGGATATTGATGAATTCCTTAAACCAGACATCCAGTTAATAGAAATATAAAATGTTATTTATATTACATTTCTGCATCAGCATCAGCCTCGTGATGGGCTACAGCTTCATGATGGGCCAATGCCGTCTGCATACTGGCAGATTTCTGGACAGGAAATTATTTTGCTTTTACTGGGTAGGGTTGTCAGCCTTACGCCCAGCGCTCTACGGTCATATTATATCATTTACATGGAATAACAAATACGATTTTTTTAAAAATTCTGTAACTTAATCAAAAATTTTTATTAGGTGTCAGAATGGTTTAACATTTTATGGGATCACTTTGTTGTAAAATTTAACTGTTATAACATGATAGAATAAAATCTAAGGCTTTATCACAGTGTTTTGCGATATATCGCAGAAGGGTTTATTACAATATAATTTAAAACAACTTGAGATACGTCGTTTTACTGTGGAATCGCATTATGACATCCCATAGGTAAAGCAAGCATTTTTTTTAGCCCGGCAGCATTTTTCACATCATACATAAAACGTAAACACACCAAATTATAAATAATAAATAATTGCAAAATTATGTAACTTAATCAAACATTTTTATCATTTCCCTGTATGTTATGGCATTTTATGGGATAGCTTTGTTGTAAAATTTAACTGTGATAACATGATAGGATGAAATCTAAGGTTTTATCACATTTTTGTCTTTTACGATATATCGCAGAAGGGTTTAGTACCATGAAGTTTAAAACAACTTGAGATACACCGCTTTACTGTGGAATCACATTATGACATCTCACAGGTAATGCAAACATTTTTTTAGTATGCCAGCATTTTTCGCATCATACATAAAACGTAAATACACCAAATTATAAATAATAAATTATTAAAAATGTTACATTTCTGAAAGAGAGGAAAATACCTTAGATTTGTAAAAAAAAGATTTTTACTCTATTGTTAAAAGCTCATACCGAAGAGATTAGAAGAAGAAAAATTTTTAATGAATTCATGTGAAAAACAACAATATATTATAGTGAATACAGATCACAGCAATACATAAGCATGGACCAAAATTTTCATGCCCAAGATACAAATAATTATACCTTCTATTTCATTTTGTGGCGGTATTTACCCTTTTATACTTCCAAAAAGTTTTTAAGGAACAGGAGTGGTTTTTTTAAAAATTTAAATGACTGTTATATATATATATTGCTGTTCTAATATAACTGGCAGAGGCAGTTAATCTTTATGTCATACGCAAGGGCTGCAGCGCTGTTACTCATTTAGCACCACCCGGAGGCATATATATATATATTTCCAAACCATTATAATTTTGGCAAATCCAAACGTTTTATATTCAGATCAATTTTTCATCACTTTTTATTTCAAATATATGAACTATAGATCTGAAAAATGTCTTATTGGAAGAAATTAAATGCGGTCAAGAGTTATTTGATATTAGACATTTGAGCACAATTTTTTTTCTTTATTTAGAACTGAAATAATTAAGAAACAAAATTAAATTATTATTTTTTATTAAGAATGAATTCAAAAGAAATATTTGCTAGGGAAATTAAATTTTTTGTATAAAATAATTAATTATATATTAATTTATGAAAGAAAATACGTGATGATTTTTTTTGTCTAAATGCAGTGATAACATAAAAAAAAATAGTTCAAATAGTATAAGTGCTGAAAGTGTTAAAATACTTTAAAAGTATTGCCCAAAATGAAATCAAATTCACGAATTCTAAGAGGGAAAAATTATCCAAGATTTTTTCAAATCTATGAAAGTATTCATCTGAAAAAAGGCCTATTGGAATTGTTTAAATGTGGTCAAAGGATATTTGATATTAACCGACATTCAAGCATAATCTTTTTTTCTTTAATTAAAACTGATAAAATTAAGAAAAAAATATTCCTATTTTTTTTTTATTACGGATGTATTAAAAAGAAATATTTGCTTAAGTAACTAAAATTTTTCATAAAATAATTAATTATATATTAGTTTATAAAAGAAAATACGTAATGATTTTTTTTATCTGAATACAATGATGACATAAAAAATTATCTCAAATAGTATAAGTGCTGAAAGTATTAAAATACTTTAAAAGTATTGCGTAAAATGAAATCAAATCCACGAATTTTAAGGGGGAAAAAATTATCAAAGATTTTTTCAAATTTATGAAAGTATATATTTGAAAAATTTCTTATTATTATTGAAATAGATCGAATGTGGTCCAGGGTTATTTGATATTAGACGACATTAAAGCACAGTCTTGTTTAGAACTTAAAAAATTAAGAAATAATATTCCTATTTTTTCAATTAAAAATGAATTCAAAAGAAATATTTGTTAAAGTAAATATACATTTTTTTCAAAAAATAATTAATCATATATTAGCTTATAAAAGAAAATAAGTAATGATTTTTTTATCTAAATACGATGATGAACTAAAAAAATTATCTCAAATAGTATACGTGTTGAAAGTATTAAAATACTTTAAAAGTATTACCCAAAATCAAATCAAATCCACGAATTCTAAGGGAGAAAAAAAAAATATCGTAGAGTTTTTTCAATAGAAGAAACAATTGAGAGGAAAATAAAATACGATGTAAGGCAGCACGTTCTTTTACAAATAAAGTTTCGGTTTTGGAATAAAAAGGTTTATCCTGCTTGTAAAAAGGGAAATTTTTAGATCTCAGACTGAAGTTTCGTTCGTTTACTCAGCATTTAAGAAAAGAACGTATTTGTATGTATTTTTATGATGTTTTATTTGCTTATTAACTTACTTGTTAAATTAACTTACTTTTCATATAAATATTGCAGAGAAGGAAAACAAAAAGGGGAAAAATTTGGGGAAATTTGTTGCAAAGGAAAAAAAAAAATTTACAGAATTCTGTTTTATATAATAAAAAATATGAGAGGAAAAAAATTATATATATATATATATACATATACAAAATTCTGTAAAAAGTTTTTCCCTTTGCTACAATATTTAACAAGTAAGTTAATAAGCAAATGAAACCTTATAGAAATACACGACAATATATATATATATATATATATATATGTATATATTGTCATGTATTGTCATGTATATATATATATATCATTGAGTAAATTATTTTGATGATATTATTATTTAAGTTCATCTTAAAAATTCTTAAAATTATTTAAATCGTATTTATATTTTTTATGAACCAAGTCAATACTGACATTTTTAAATTTTGCACAAAATTTAATTAGAAATAGTATAATACGTTTGCTGTTTTTTTTTTCTTTTTTCTTTTTTGAAATGAAGCTATTTTCTTTTCTTGAGAACCAAAAAAAAAAAAAAAAAATACTTAAAAATCATAATTTATTAAAATATATAGTAAGTAATATAAAAAAATAATATAAAAAATAGATAGTAAAATATGTAATTAGTAATTAATATGTAAAATATTAAATTATGTAATTAATCATCGAAAGTATATTATATAAATACTGAAATTTCTGAAATTATTTTAATTAAGCATAAATACAAATAATATTAAACTGCATATCGTTGAAATTGTATTCTAAATGTATTTTAATCTAATTAGAGTTTAACAATTTTAAAAAAAGAAGAAAAGATTTAAATAGGAAGTATTATTAAATATTTTTAAATATTATTTAAAAAAAATTCTAACAGAAGCTGATTTTTAAAAAAAAAGATACGGAAATTTTTGAATTGTTTAAATTTCTTAATTTTATAAGAAAAAAAAGACAATTTTGTAAATCTTGGTTTTGCAAATAAAAATTTTAATCACCTAAAGGTTAGTTCTTTAAAAAAAAACTCATGGAAATTTTTATGTTGTAAAATTATAAAAGTTCCTTAACTTCATAAGAAAGAAAAAAAGTTTGTAAATCTTGTTTTTGCAAATAAAAATTTTAATCACCTAAAAGGAAGAAGTTAGTTCTTTAAAAAAAACCTCATGGAAATTTTTATGTCGTAAAATTGTAAAAGTTCCTTAACTTCATAAGAAAGAAAAAAAGTTTGTAAATCTTGTTTTTGCAAATAAAAATTTTAATCACCTAAAAGGAAAAAGTTGATTCTTTAAAAAAAAAACACATGGGCATTTTTGTATTATAAAAATTTCTTAGCTTTAAAAAAAAAAAAAAAAAAAAAAAAAAATTAATTCTTGTTTTTGCAAATAAAAATTTTAACCACCTAACAGGAAGAAGGTAGTTCTTTTAAAAAAACACATGAGCAATTTTGTATTGTAAAATTGTAAAAGTTTCTTAAGTTTAAAGAAAACATTTTTGTAAATCTTGTTTTTGCAAATAAAAATTTTAATCACCTAAAAAATAATTTTAAGAAATTTAACCTAAAAGGAAGAAGGTAGTTCTTTTTAAAAAGCACATGGACATTTTTTTATTGTAAAAGTTTCTTAACTTTATAAGAAAGAAAACAAGTTTGTGAATCTTGTTTTTGCAAATAAAGATTTTAATCTCATAAAAGGAATGAAAATAAATTCGACAAATTTCAACGATACACATGGAAATAAACTTTTGCTTCATCGTTCTTATATTAAAAAAAAAGTGTTAAATCTAATTTTTGTATTGTAAAAATTTCTTAACTTTATAAGAAATAAAACAATTTTGTAAATCTTATTTTTGTGAATAAAAATTTTTAATCACCTAAAAAATAATTTTGAGAAATTTAAACGATACACATAGAAATAAACTTTTGTTTCATCTTGTAAAAAAAAAATGTGGTAAATCTTTATAGAATTTCTTAACTTTATAAGAAAGAAAATAATTTTGTAAATCTTACTTTTGCAAATAAAAATTTTAATCACCTAAAAAGTAATTTTGAAAAATTTAACCTAAAAGGAAGAAGTTAGTTCTTTTAAAAAAACACATGGACATTTTTCTATTGTAAAAGTTTCTTAACTTTATAAGAAAGAAAACAATTTTGTAAATCTTGGTTTTGCAAATAAAAATTTTAATTACTTAAAAGGAGTGAAAATAATTTTGAGAAATTTGACAGTACACATAGAAATAAACTTTCGTTTCATTTTATGTATAAAAAAAAGCGGTAAATTTTTATAAATACCTTGATGCATCCCTCAACTCTTTCATTGCTTTGTTGCCTTGCTTCAAGTTCATAAAGGAAACTTTCCAACGCTAAAATTAGCCGATTTCTGCCAATCAATTGGCAAATTATCGCTAGTTTGCAAAAGTTGAGTGAAAACTTTTGTGGCCAAAAAACGGGTCGGTCCGCACGTAGTGTCACGCTCAAAAAGCGCGTTTTGCACCCCCACCTCTTCGTTAAGGGGGCTGCAAAGAAAAGGAGCAGGGGGGATGTCGGCACGTGACGTCGTCCGTCCCGCCATTGGTCGAGGAGGTGGGGTGACGTCAGGCGCTTCATAAATATCCAGCGGTCCCGGATCCAGAGCGGAGTTGAGTCAGCAAAAGTTTTCAAGCCAGGAGTAGAAGAGGAGAAGAGAAGAGAGCAACAGAAAATGCTGACGGGTGCGGGACTTTAGCTGCAACCGTAGCGGTTTCGTTCTCCCCACGATGATTTCCAAGACTCGGTTGCTCGTATAGTTTTCCGTGCTGGGGTCTTGCCTGTGCCCGCACATTTTATTTTGCTTTATCTAGAGAGAGAGAGAGAGAGGACGACTTTTTTTTCCTCGCCCCTTTCCTCTCGTCACAGAGGGGGAGGCACCCCTCCACTACTGCGGGGGTGGACTGAACAGAAGAAGGGGATAAAAAAAAGGGGTCCCCTTTTGTGTGTGTGTGCAAGGGCCCCTAATTGAGATTATCGTCCCCCACTACGGTCGAGGAGTGAGGTGGAATTTGAGTGATCGTCTGCGAAAATCAATCGAAAGACCCTTAATAGTCCGATCCCCCCTTTCCTCCTGCGATTTCTTGCAAGGGTGCGTTTTTGGAAGGGAATAACTGCTGACTGGATGGTGTCAGAGGTGACCAATATTGGATTACCTGGAACGGATCACTGAAACCTCTTGCAACACTTGAGAACGGCATTGATCACACTTTTTTTTATCGTGCCAGACATCGTTGGCATTCAAATTGTTCGAAACTGATCGATAAAGATTTCCATGTGAAAAAACGATTTGGAAGAGACCTTCTGCTGAACTAATTGACTAAATCTGATAAAGAATAATATAAAGCTGGACTGAATTTGAAGAAACAGTAATCACCATCAATAAATTATCCTTAATTAAAAAAATTTGTTGGAGAAACTCAAAGTGAAAAGTACTGTGTGGAAAAAAAATATTTAGAGCTGCCTTAGAAAGATGAAATAGAGAAAAAAAATCCAATGTCTTCATTGCATTTGTTAAGTTTTAAAGAAGATCTTATTTTTTCCGACCTCTTTAAAAACGAGGTGTTTCATATGATCTACCGAGAAACTATTAGTTCGGGCCCCGAAGTCATCTTCCGCAGAAAGAGAGAGAGAGAGAGAGAGTTATATTAAGCCATCACGAATCTTCCGAGTTTCGTATCAGGTAAGTTCTGCTGTCAGCTCTTGAACTCTTCAAAAAACCACGAAACGGCTGCTGTCTCCGGAGTAACACGAACTACAGCACGTGTCTGAGGGAGCGTTCCAAAAAGCGGGCGATCTATTTGCAGCGATGAGCGCTGGATTGGGCGGCTGAAGGATCCCTCCTTCGGGAGCCTGCTCTCCGCGCGCCGCCTCTGCCGACGAGTCCCTCCGGCGGGAGAGTCTGCCGGCGCCCACCGTCTCCGACACCGCTTCGACTACGGAAGGGGTTTGGGGCCCCCCTGACCCCGCGGGGCCGCCGTACTACGCCGCCATGGAGGACCACGGGGTGGATTACGTGCACGAGTTCGACCTCGAGCACCTGGAGGAAGTGGTCAAGCA
Organism: Caerostris darwini; assembly: GCA_021605075.1. Lineage (NCBI taxonomy): Eukaryota > Metazoa > Arthropoda > Arachnida > Araneae > Araneidae > Caerostris > Caerostris darwini. The sequence goes on from BPLQ01009905.1 coordinate 98,331, forward strand.
GGAGATGCACAGGGCCAAGTACCCAGCGGCGCTCAACCCGTGCAGTAACGGCATGGCGGTGGGACAGCCCCCGCAACAACCTCACTTGGTGGAGCCCCAGCATCATCCCAATGGAGGATATGGGATGAACGTGGGGGGACCATGCCCCAGGAAACCTCCGGTGGCCACCACGCCGCCAGATACTCCACCTTGTCACATGCCACCTTCGCCGGCTTTCGTTGCCACTTCGGGGCCCATCATCGACGACGGCATGCTGTGGCTCACCCAGAATCTGAGGTACGGAGGGGCCAACGGGGCCAACCAAGATGGTCCCCTGGACTTGCGGCCCCCTCAGTGCGCCGCCGACATGGAGGCCTGGCTCATAGCGGGCGGGGGCAGGAGAGATTATCCGGAGGTGCAAGGGGTCCCTCCATCCCAGCCCCAGCAGCAGCGGGGCGGCGTTCCCCCGGGCCACCACCCGGGTCAGCAGCTGGAGCACCATCCGCACCACCACCTGATGGGCGCCAACAGCAACAGTAGCAGCAGCAGCAGCTGCAGCTCGGTGGGGTCTTCGGCGTGCCAGCGGGGTGGCCAAGGTGGCGACATTCTGGACGACGACCAGCTCATCTCGCTGACGGTGCGCGAGCTGAACAAGAGGCTGCACGGCTACCCCCGCGAGGAAGTGGTGCGGATGAAGCAAAAGAGACGCACCCTCAAGAACCGAGGATACGCCCAGAACTGCCGCACCAAGAGGCTCGCCCAGCGACACGAGCTCGAGTCCCGCAACCGCCTGCTCCAGGGAGAGATGGCCAGGCTGCGACAGGAGCTGGACCGCGCCTGCCGGGAGAGGGATTTCTACAGGCAGCAGCTGCACGCCCTCAGGGACCCCCGATCCCTGTCCAGCGTGTCCAGCGGAGGGGCGGCCTCCAACCCCAGCTCTCCGGAGTTCTACCTCTGACATCCCCGCCTCGGACGCTGAGTGCACCTCGTCTGGTAAGATATGGGACCTTCTTCTACTTTATTGTGTAGTCTTTATTCCCTTGCTAACATGAAATCAATCTCGAAGTAATATTCTCCCTTCATTTAGACATAAAAATTATCTTTTCGACTCGTAAGATAACCAAATAGAGACATTAAACTAAAAGAGCAGGATTCCTCATGACCTTCCACAGAAACATCTTTGTAATTCTATGGATTCAAGATGTACAGACCTTTTACTTGAGTTGAGTAAATATGAAATCGCTCTTGATTCAATATCCTCCATTCATTTCGACATAAAAATTTTCTTTTCGACTCGTTTCAAAATGATAAAATAGAAGCTCTAAGCTAAAATAGTAGATTCCTCATGAAAAAAATAGTAGTCCATAGAAACAATTTTGTGATTCTATGGACTCAAGACATACAGATATTTAATTGAGCTGAGTTAACATGAAATAGCACTTGATGGAATGCCCTCCCTCCATTTGGACATAAAAAAACTCTCTTTTCGACTCGTTTCAAGATGATGAAATAGAAGCTTTAAGTTAAAAGAGTAGGATTCCTCATCCCCATCCATAGAAACATCTTTGTCATTCTATGGACTCCAGATGTACAGACCTTTTACTTGAGTTGAGTTAATATGAAATCGCTCTTGATGTAATATTCTTCCTTCATTGAGACATACAAATTATCTTTTCAACTTGCGTCAAGATGGTAAAATAGAAGCTTTAAGCTAAAATTGTAGGATTCCTCACGGCCTTCATAAATCTATAGAAGCATCTTTGTAATTCTATGGACTCAAGATGTACATACCTTTTAATTCAGTTGCTATTTGTTATTAACAGTCAACTTAATTATTGATTGATTCCAATAAGATTCAAGTCCAAAATTGAAGGTGATAGACTCTGTACTACTGTATTAATATCATACCCTTCCCTCCCCCAAAAAAAGTGGCTTCATAAAAATAAAAAAATTATTTAATATTTTTTTCAAAAAAAAAAAATTTGCAAAATTAAAAGAAATGAACGAAACTAAATTAGAAAACAAGAAGTTAAAAAAAAATTATTTATACAATGATTGGTTTTTTATTTCAAACTGACCAATGAATTTTACACTAATGAATTTTAAACACCTTTTTAATAATATATAAACTTTAAAATTATTCCTTACTTCTCGACTTTAATTTAATCAAAATTGTTGTAGTTTGGATTTAAAATAAATTTAAAAAGTAACAGCATTCACAGCGCTCACCTTATTTCTACAAAATCAACGGTAACGGATTGGAATAGCATAATTATATAATCCATACAGAAATAATAGTTTGACATTTTTTGACTTTTAGCATCATTTTTTGCACAGAAAAAAAATTAATTAATTAATAGAATGTCCAAATATAGAATAATTTCCAAAATATAAAAAACAAAAAAATTCGATTTATTTTGAAGGTTTTATAACTATTAAATGGATTAAAATCCAAAGTATTAAAACTCGTTTCAAAATATATTTCTAGTAATGAATTTAAGAAAGGATGAGAAATAAATTATCCCTGCATGTTTAACTCATTTGAAAAATAGTGTTTTAAAATAACAAGCTAAAGCTAATGCATCAATCAAAATATTAAATATTCATTTAAAAATTCATGAAAAAAAAGAGCATGCATTTATTTATGTTGTAATTTAGTAAGTTAATTTAAATACACAGACAAATATTATTTATTTTGCAGAAATCACTTAAAAGGTGTTAATTTAAAAAAAAAAAAATATCAAACTCATTTCAAATTTTTAAGAAGCTTTGTTGTGAAAATTAGTTTATTAAATGAATACAAGTTTTATTTCTTAATTCATAATTTAATTTATTTCCAAAAATTCTGTATTTTATAAATACTTTAGTTTAATAATGCTTTCTGTTAATTTAACTGTTTAAATTTAATTTCTATAAGTGTTAAGCTGCAGAAAAAATAACAAATACCTACAGATTTATTTACGTTTCACAAATTAAGCAAAATATATTTTGAGTTTGTTCGATTTCAGGAATAAATATTTAAATCTATAAAATGCTTAATTAACATATAAATAATTTTGAAATTTATATTTTATAAATAAAACCTAAAAATATTTTGAGTTTGTTCAGTTTAAGGAATAAATCTTTAAATCCATAAAATGTTTAATTAACATAAAAACAATTTTGAATTTTATATTTTATAAAAAAGACAAATTTATTTTTTAAGACATTTTTCAATTTCTCCTGCTGTTGATTAAATGGAATTGAAAATTGTTTTAGTTTTGATATGTATTCAAAACAGTTGTACTATGTTTAATGGATTTTCTGATTAGTTATCACTACATTGCAAAAAAATATTTTATATCTATTCTTCTTATTTTTTGACAATCATGACTTAATCTTCACAAATAAAACATTAAAATACAAAATAAAAAAGTATGTGAAATAAAAAAAAATTTTTTTTTTTGGAAAATAATTGAAACAAAAAAATTATTTTTAGTTAATTACCCCAAAACAGAATTTTTACAGAGATTTTATGGAAAATTTATAGAACTTGGCGTTTAGTTACTTTGAATTAAGCTGTAAATTTAAAATTGAATTTTAAAATTATGTTTTTCAAAAGATTCGTTTGAATTATAAATAAAAAGTCAATTTTTTATTTTAATTTTGTAGCCCGTTAGCTGATTTAGTTAAAATTTTATTTTAAATATTCATATTTAAAAATTTGATAGTATAAATTAACAGAGATTTATAGAAATTGAAATTATTATAAATTAATTACATTGGGTTCATTTCAGATCATAAACAATTTGCAATAATTACATTAATTTTGTAGACCTTAAGCTGATTTAACTAAAAATTTGATTTCAAATACTCATATTTAAAAATTTGACAGTTATAATTTAACATACACTTACAGAAATTAAAATTATTATAAATTGATTATATTGGGATCATTTCATATCATAGACAATTTTCATTAATTGCATTATAAACAAAATAACAGATTAACAAAAATTAAAATAAATAAAATGTGATAATAATTATAATTTTCATAAAACTTTTCAGACATTACTTAATGGGGCTAAACAATAAATTTGGACGAATTCTTTTTAAGTAAAAATAAAACTAGAGTAATTTTTAATTTTTTATACATAAAAAAATGTTTTTCAAAATTTAAATTATTAATTAATAGTAAAATACTAATAATTAATAAGGAAGAAATATTTTTTCTTCATATATATATGTATTATTATTTTCTCCTGTGTAGATAATTTAAATTATTAATTAGAAAAATTTTAAAGTAGTTAGTCAAATTTTCATAAATAGCTACAAAAAATATATTTTATTTAAATTAATTATAAAAATTAAACTGATGTAAATAAATAAATCCGTTTTGTTACGTTATGTATTTTGATTATGACAATATCTTACTAAATTAAATCAAGCGCTGGCCTTATAGCTTTAAACAATGAAATTTTCGTATTTTGTGTATCGTTAATTTCGTTTATAAAGTTATATTTTTTTATATTAATTTTTGGAAATTGTTTATAATACGAAATGATCGTTATTACAATACATAAAATATACATAAAACTATACAATAATTTTAAATGAATACTTTATTTACGAATAAATAATTTAATCAAGAAGAATTTTGTAAATATCCATACATAGAATGAAAGCTTTTTTTTTTTATTTTAAAAACTCATATGAAATTTTTATAACAGTTTTAAAAAAACTTTAATACATTAACTTAATTTTTCATTCTAAACAATTATTCCATTTTTCCTCACAGATATTGAAATTTCAGTCTCAGTGTGAGAAATGGAGTAAATGTTTAGAATGAAGAATTAAGAGAATGTACTAAATTTTTTTAAGAAACTTTATAACAAAATGCGTTTTTATGAAATTTGTTCCATTTATTATTATTTGATTAAATGGTTAAACTTGACTTGACATTAAAATCATCATCATCAGTGCAAATGTATAGACAGGAGATGTTTTCTTTTTACAAGTTAGGGTTGTCAGCCGTACTCCCAACTGTCTATAGTCATATTAGACCGGGAACTACGGCTTAAAGTGGATTCGGAACCACTACAAACGTCCATGGTACCGCCGGGACTCGAAACCTGTGGCACCGAGCGCCAGAGCGCTAGTCTTCTGCCGTCAGGCTCCTTACATTAAAAGCAAAGCAATTATTCCTCCAAATCTAAGTAAATATTCCTAGTAAATCTTTCAAAATACTTCATTTAAGCAAATATTCCTTTAATTAGATTTAATTATATGCTGATATAATGCGTGTGTGTATATATGTATGCTATATAAGGATCTGAAGGGTTTAAATAGCTCGAGAATTTGTAATTTTTATGTCAAGTGTTTATTCAAATATTTTTTCACACATTAAATAAGTACCATTACTTACCGAATGCACTGTTTTAATTGACTTCAGCAATTTAAAAAATAATTCTCACTAATTAAATGTAAAAATAATGTACATTTTTTGACATATTGTTTTTAAAACTCCACTACTTCAAAATTGAATCTCTTAACTAACAAATTTTAAATTTAGAAAGTTCAGGTATATTATTGAGAAATATCTTCATCCCGTATGTGTTCTTACATTAATAGCTATTCGTTGACATTAAAACACGCAGGCGTATAATCATGCTCATTAGATGCATCGTCATCATGGGAGTGGAAGAAGGTCCTTTTGGTAATCGAGTCGCATTTTGCATTATATGAGTCCCATATATATATCTAATATATAAAATTCTCGTGTCACAGTGTTTGTTGCCAAACTCCTCCGAACCGGCTTGACCGATAATTATGAGAATTTGTGTGCATATTTGGTACGTCTGCGAATCGGTCATAAACTATTTTTTAAACCCCTAAGTGATAAGGGTGGCCCACCCCTAAATATTTTAAAACATTTTTTTGGCAAAACAATGTAGTGTTAACAATGTAATCGGTAACAATGTAGTGTTTTTTTAAAAATTTTTTAGTCATGACATTACAGCACGTGTTTTTAAACAAAAATTAAAGTCTTTAATCGGCTTCATTACAAAATTACATATATTTGGCCCCACGCGTTGCTGGATGTATTCGGTTGAGTGGCAAAAGCGAGGATTACCCCATGCTCACATTTCGATTTGGTTCATCGACAAAATACGTCCTGAAGACATTGATAGTTTAATTTCTGCAGAAATTCCAAATCTGTCTACTGATCAATTATTGTTTGATATTGTCACTACAAACATGATTCATGGCCCATGCGGCCATCTGAATCGTTCATCGCCTAGCATGATAGATGGAAAATGTACAAAGTGTTCCACACACTTATAGTAAGTTTTTTTTTTTTTTATTTAACTAAAAAAATATTTTATAGAAATAATGTATGTGGCAAAACAACGTTTGTCGGGTCAGCTAGTATATATATATATATATTATCCCATTTAGCATTATATATTTTCTAACGGAAAACACACACACAGAAAAAAACAAGGTAAACAACACTACATTGAATTAATTCCCTTGACTGATTTCTGTAGCCTTTACGAGCATACTGTAGCCATTCCATTATTAACGTACTATGTACTAATTCTGTAGCAATGAGCAATGAGCGACATACATTTGAAAGCGTCAGTGACGCTTTCTAATAGGAAACACACACATAAAAAACAACCCAAGATAATAAACACATCGATGAATTAATTAATGATTTTTCAACGACAAATTTCTATAGCCGTTACAAATGTATTGTAGCCATTCCTTTACCAGAGTACTATGTACTAATTCTGTAATGTTCTAATGGAAACACACACACTCAAATACCCAAGATAATCAACACTGCAATAAAATTTACTTGAATAATTTCTGTAGCCATTCCATTACTAGCGTACTATGTACTAATTCTGTAGCCGTTCTGTATACAACGAGGGCAAAAAAACACCAGTGACTCTCAAAAACATCAGTGACTCTGTAAGACTTTCCTTATGTACCAAAGAAGGACTTATACTCCTAGGATGGGTAATTTTGATGTCATTCAATCCTTAATATCTTTACGCGGTCTAGTGGCCAAGGTTAGATTTCGCAAAATCAGACGTTGATTTATCTGAAGAGTTTTGGAACACAGTTATTTTTTGCGACGAATCAAAGTTTAACATTTTCGGCAGTGATGGACGACGATATGTGTGGAGGAGGCCAAATACTGAATTGGAAAAGCAACATTTAACTGCTACTGTAAAACATGGTGGAGGCAGCGTCTTAGTTTGGGGCTGTATGGCAGTTAATAGAATTGGCAACCTGCATTTTATTGATGGTATTATGACAGCACGTACATACATTGACATTTTGCGCCATAACTTAAAAATCAGTGCCCAAATTCTTGGCTTGGGAACATCATTCGTTTTTCAACAAGACGATGACCCCAAGCATACAGCGAATCTCACCCGTGAATGGCTACTCTACAATGCTCCTCGCCAATTAAAAACCCCACCTCTATCGCCTGACATCAATCCAGTTGAAACTTTATGGCACCTGCTGGATCTAGAAATCAAGAAACATAAAATTTCAAGTAAAGACGCAAGAGTGGCACAAAATTCCCAACAGTACAACAAAGACCTTAGTTTTCTCTATGAGAAATAGATTACAAGCTGTTATAGATGCAGAAGGTATGCATACAAAGTACTAAACGTATACTGATTTTGTTTTCGCTCATAATTTTGCCAATACTTTTTTTATCATGTAAAATGTGGATTTTCTCGTAGATTTTGACTAAAAAAATATTTAAATGAAAATTTCGTTATATTTGTTTGTCTTTTCTCCTTCTGTAATCGCTATGTTAAAATAAAATTTGTAAACATACTTTGTTAGCAAATATGATCATTTATAGGCAATTGCCAATACTTTTTTTATCCACTGCAAGTCGTAACATAGTTGACGTTCTGGAAAAAGCATCAGGGATTTTTAACCTACTTATCATTTCATTTACACCGAAAAGATTTGAATTAACTTATTTTACAAAATAAATTAAGAATATTTATTATCTACAAAAAGTATTTATTTATAATTTATTTAAATTTGTTGTTCTAAATGATCTTAATATGTTAGGTAAAGGTGTAGGATTTACGAAAATGGATTTAAAAGTAATTGTTAAACACTATTTAACAATGAAATTTTCTAAAGATGTACACATATCACCCCTTATAGATTATCTTTATATACTCTTATAAGGTGGAAAGAGCAACAGGGATTTTTAAGCTACTTATCATTTCATTTACTGAAAAGTAAAGAAAACTTTACTTTTTTTCACTGAAAAGATTTGAATTAACTTATTTTACAAAATATATTAATCCTAATTGCTATCCTAATTCCTTATTCTTATCCTTATTATCTATGCCCATATTATTATTACATCCTTATTCCTATCTTGAGTCAGCGTTAGTATTATCCTTAATCTTTATTTCTCATTTCTATCTTAAGTCATCGTTATTCTTATCCTTAATCTTTATTTCTTATTCCTATCTTAAGTCATCGTTATTCTTATCCTTAATCTTTATTTCTTATTACTATCTTAAGTCATCGTTATTCTTATCCTTAATCTTTATTTCTTATTCCTATCTTAAGTCATCCTTATTATTATCTACATTTTTTAATAAGCTTTTTAACTACTGTAAATGAAGAAATAATAGAAAATACTGTTTAAGGAGGTGCACTGATTATTTTCCAGGTGAACAACAACTGTCCCAGGACCTTTGATCATCCTCTCGCCAGTGCAACCAATGAGTGCGAGGTGCACCTGGCGACGGACCAATCGTCTTCTGGACTGCATTCGAATTTGCACGGACCCGAGGTGACATTCCACGAACATTCCTGGCCCTTCGAAAGTGGAACAAAACGTCTTTTCGAAGGGACCTTCTGGTTTTTCTCTCTCTCTTGTTTTTTTTTAATTTTCACTCTCGTGTCTGCTGTTTGTTGTTGTTCGATTAGAGTTCTATAGTCGCGACTACCTCTTTGAAATGAGGAGGGGCCATGGGAACCTATCACAGCCAGCCGGAAATTTAAAAATAATTTAAAAAACTGCTTTCAACTCATTGCTTTTTTGTTAAATTTTAATGATTTTATCATTTGAGATTGTTTAATGTTTTTGCAAAAGTTTCCAAAGCGCCATCAGCATCGAGGATTGCTATACAAGCATGAGTAAGCATGAGTAAATAACAAATTGTGGTCCAACAATATAATAATAGATCTTCTAGATTGCGATACATTAGAAAAAAATTGAAAGTTACAATTGAAAAAATATTAATACTTTAATACTTATTTTTTTTTTATTAAATTGATGCTGTATCATTAACTGATGCTGTTTTATGTTTTAAACTTTAATCAAAATCTGAACACGTTTTAAAAATTTACCCATCTTCTTATTATTTTTTAAATTAAAAGAGAACAATAATTAGGCTTGCTACACGCTCATGGTAATTCCTGCTGCAGCATTGAAGAAAATTCAGTACATTTTCTGGGAATAAATAAAAAACTGAAACATTTGAATAGTCTTTTATCCTTACAGAATAAAAAAATATAAAATTCCAATTAAAAAAAACAAAAAAACTAGAAACTTCTGCAATAACTGGTAAAACAGTTCTTATAAGAATCGTTAATAAAAAAATGGCGTCTATCATAAACAAGTAAATATTGATCTATTTTTGGCGCATTATAATGTTGTTCTAATGCAGCTCGCAATACAGAGACAGTTAATCTTTATGCCATAAGCAAGGGCTGCAATGACTTTACCACATTTAGCACTATCCAGGAGGCACGTGTAGCTTGAAGATAGGCTATGGACGCGAGTAACACTACCCCATACTTTATAATATAACTAAAGTTGTCTTTTATCTCTTATTTAACACATTTCTTCTGAAGCATTCCTTCTTTGAGCAAAAAAAAAAAAAAAAAAAAAAAAAAAAAAAAAAAAAAAAAAAAAAGGTGATAAAATAATCACAATGGTAACCATTGGCTCCTCCTCTTTGTGTTACGAATCATTGCAAAATACCGGTGAATATGTACATTTGTTTCCTGAATAGTGATACTTGTTAGCTGTAGGTGTGCTCAAATGTATGTTACGAACTCACATATTTGCTGACTTTTCAAAAGTGGCACATGAAATTCGCACTAGATAAAAATTTCAGTTATTATTATTCGGGTTTTTTTTTATTGTTGGCTAATTTATATTTTCATTGTTACAACTGGATATAAATTGTTTCTGCTTATTATCTATTGTTATGTTCAATCAATTGTTGTGTTTGAAGTATGTTGTACACAGTTATGTTTACTGAAAGTTGCACTGTTCTGTTGTGTACTGAGAATTTTTAATTAAAATATCTGACCATTTTGAGGATCAGGGGTACTGGATATTGATTTTAATTAAACATGTCCATTGCATAGTTGTACTGGATAGATTTCTGCAAAACTGTAGTATAGAAACTCCAATAAACATGCAATTAAATCAGTCCAATAGAATTGACCGTTACATTTCGTTGAACAGATTCATTGTCCAGTTTTCCTGGACTGAATTCATCTTAATTATAATGCAAATGCTCTTTTAAACATGACAAAGATATTAATCTAATTGAACTGGATATTTCATTTCTATTGTACAGACAGATTTCATGTCTAGTTTTCCATTTTGAAATTTCATAAAAGTTTGTCTGCCACCCATTCAGTAACAACGTTTTCCAAACAAGATACTAAGATTTTGCGGATCTCATGCCTAGTTTTCCATAATGAAACTTCATAAAATTCTATTTACCACTCGTTCAGTGACAAGGTTTTCCAAACAAGATACTGAAATTTGCTTTAGAAATTCGTGGGTCACTTAAAGTATCAATAATGTCTTGTATTTTTTTCCCTTCCCAATACTTGGTTCATTTCTCTGAGCTCCTTAATGTTAAAAAACAGTCTACACAAAAAAATTGTAGCTATTCCAATATCGGAAGCTCAAAAGGAAAAGAAATAAAAGCAGAAATAAATTTAACTTAATTGTTATTTTCTCTTCTTAACACCAAAATTGTGTCAAGCCACTGAAGTTTATATCGTTTCGAAAGTCTTTTTTGTAACGGCAGTGGGCTAATTAGATCGATTTAAGCCTAGAACAACAATAGTGTCTACTTCTGAATGACCCTATAACCATAAACAGTACCCTATAACCTTGGAAATCAAGTTTTTCCGATGGAAATGAGCCTGTTCAATTCAATACGTTTGCCAGTATTACTAAATCAGTGACTGAGAAAGTTATTTTATTTCAATTATAATATAAATAAATATTTACTACACAATTTAAGCAAATGTTAGCTAAAAAAATAATGGGTCCACTAACTAACATTTATTTGAAAATGTTGTTACAGATGCACAACAGAAAATCTTTTTTGTTTTTCTATTTTTAAACAAATATCATACTGATCAAAATTTTAGAAAAGATTTCATGTGCTGGATATAATGTAAGATATACTTTCATGTAATTTTAATACATATGAATATTAATGATTTCTAGTAGATTAGGCTTTTAGAAGTAATTTTAAGAATGATACTTTTTTGAAAAATATTGCTATCATTTTTTTAAGTGCAAGTGATTCAGTTTGTTGCTCGAAAAGAAAACAATGCACACTTTTTGAATAGCAAAATAATTTTAATTTTCTTAAGGCAATTTTGTTTAAAAAATGGTTATAATAATTTATTTCTTTATTGTATAATTTTAAGATAAAATCTAGAATCCTGTATCCTTTGTGCCAAATGCATCGCCAGAACGCCAAGTCGCCAAGTAAGTATAATAATGAATACACCAGATATTTTTCGCGGTAAAATGATATTACACCAAAATCCTTCACTGAGTGCCAAATCGCCAAGTAAACAAACAAAATGTCTGCCGAAGTTTGATTTCATTGTAAAACGCTATTTCACCAAAATTCTTCCTCAACCATTGCTATTACACCAATATTAATAACCAAACAGCTATTACATCAAAGTGTATTCCTGAAAGTGTTTTAAGTCAAAGTTTACAGCTTTAAAGTCAAATTTTATCACTATCCTACCAAGATTTTAATTCTTGAAATGCTTTATCGCCAACATTTATCACTTTATATCCAAACTTTTTCACTAAGCGAATTTTGTTTGTTTTGTTTTGTTTACGCCAAGAGTTAATGCTTTATCGCCAAATTTTTATCACTACAAAAATATTATTCCTTGAATACGTTTGCGCCACATGCTATAACTTTTACGCCAAATTTTAGCACTATTATGCCAAAAAAATTATGTCTAAATTGCCTTTACGCCAATTTATATTTATATCGCTTTATCACTAACATTTTACCGCTATTATGGACAAATTTGAACGTTTTCATTTCACGCCACATATTGTCACTTTAACGCCAAAATATATGATTATTTTGCCAAGATTTTATTCCTAAATTTATTTTATGCCAATTTAATAACTTTATTTCCAAATTATAATGTTTTGCTAGTTCACATTATAATATCATTTAGACAAAGATAATAATCGGGGTTACGATAAAATTAAGTCAAAATTATTCTCTAATACGCCAATTTATTTTTTTCTATGTCAAAAAATATTTTATGTTGTTTTTGATGCCGAAATCGAATAATAAGACAAGATTATTTAAAAATGAAAAAAAAAAAAAAAAAAAAAAAAAAAAAAAAATCCAGAAAATAACTTACATTTTATTTTGATATATCCTTTGTTGGAGGCTAAAGTAAATCTGTGATGAGCTTAGCCTTATCAAATGCCTTATCTTATATCAGAAAACCACAGAAAAAAAGTTCCAACGGTATTTTTCTTCCGTAAACTTACGTTCTAAGATTAAAATTTACATTTTTTCAGCGCGAATTCAAGTAACGGTTGCCACAAAACCTTAATTATGTCAACAGCATTGAAAAAAAAAAGGCATGACAAAACCACAGAACAATTTAATACGCGTTCGATTGACTTTTCGCCCTGAACTAACTTTCTAGAAATAAAAAAGTAACACTTTTTCGAGCGAATTCAAATAAGTTTTGTTATAAAATCTTAATTATGTTAACAACATTAAAAAGAAAATAATTATTTGATAATCCAATATAAGTTATTAATAAATTAAAAAATCGTTTTTATTGTTTGATTTATATTTTCATGAGTGACAACATCATAAAAAATTGTTTATTTTCTGCATCAGCGGCCGACATACGTTATAAGAACAATCTTAGAGTAATCAAAAATTTATCTGAATGAATATATAAAAAATGGATATTCATGCTCTTTATTTACTACCACTAAAATATTTTGCGAATAACTGTCAAAATAATAATAAATAGTCATTATATTGTTCGAAAAAAAAAATGTTACGAATTCTTCTATTGTAACCCTAAAGAAATTGGCGGAACACTGGTGAAATATTCCGGGTTGCAAGATTGGCGACTTTCTCAGGGGTACAGTATTCTAGATTTCAACCATTTTAATATTTGTACTGTATCGTTTTAATAAAAGATTATTTTTTGTTTATTATGGATTTTCTTGTTCAAAAATAAAGAGCATTTTAAAATCGGCGTTAAATTCAAGTATGATTGTTATATGAACAGTTTTTAAAGTGATATAAACCCAATAATTTCTGCATTGAAATGCCAATGTTTTAAGGTTCTCATTTTCGTTTCAACCAACGAAGCATTTTGTACATCATTGACTGCGTAATTATAAATACGAAAAGAATGCATCTGCATCTAAAACTATCACTGATCCATTAATTTTTCAAAAAATGGATTTAAATCACTTTAAATTATGTCTTAAATATATATATATCTAAACTTATTTAATAATTTATGTATTGTATAATTTTATACCATAATTATTTTTTTTATCATTTAATTATACATTTTAATGGGAATCTAGAATCCTGTACCCTTTGTGCCAACATATCGCCAAGTTGCCAAGTCGGAAAGTAAGCATAGAAATGAATGGGCAGATAATAATAATGATAAATATATAAATGATATTACTCCAAAATTAAATTAGTTTTCATTAAATTAATTAAATTAATGAACATTTTCAAAAATTTTCATTAATTTTCATATTATTAAATTTAAATTGTAACCCCGTTTTTAGTACGTTAACTAACGTTCTAAAAAGCTCAAGCTTCAAATATTCCGTGCGAATTCTAATTACGGTTTCCAAAAATTCCTAACTACACGAACATCTTTAAAAAGGAAATTAATTATTTAAGAATAAAATATAAGTTATTAATAAATTAAAAAATCGTTTTTCTTGTTTGTTTCTTATTTTCATGAGTGGCAACATCATAAAAATAGCTCATGTTCTGTATCAGCGACCGACGTACGTTATAAGAATAAGCTCGGAATAATCAATAATTTATCGGAATACTTATTTAAAATAATATATAGTTATGTTTTTATTTACTGCAAATAAGAATTCTGCAACTAATTATCGAAATAGCCATAAAATAGTCATTATATTGTTCGGAAAATCAAGCTACGAAATCCTCTAATTACAGTATTGCAACTCTAAAGATATTGGCGAAAGATCAGCGAAATATTCAGGGTTGCAAGATTGGCGACTGCCTCAGAGGTACAGTATTCTAGATTTTAACACATTTTTAGACTTGCAATAAACGATTATACTTTTTAATTTTTTCACCATATACATGTAAACAAATTTTTTTAATATTTAATTTGATTATAAGCAAACTAAGTTTATTCCATCAGTGTTATCAGATAATCATTATTGCCTTGTAAATCCTTTGAAACGTACAAGTTAAGTAGGATATCCATCAGAAGATATAAGTTTTAACTCATACTAAACATTTTGCTTTATAATATGACATTTCTATTTCAAACTCTGTATTTGTAGCAGCACTTGCCAAAGAGTTGGATGAAGTTACTTTTGCTATTTGGTAATTTGAAACATCTTTTTTAATCCCTATTTGAAAACCCCTTTTATGGTAATTTTTAAAATACTATTTCCTGTTCTTCACTGATGTATTTTGAGATCTACGCTATTTGTGTTTAAAAGCATCTTTTGATGTCCTTTCTGCTCTTTCATGAAATATGAGATGTAAATAAAGTTCTTTTTGTTGACACATTTTTCTTGCTACTGTCATTTGTTGAATTATTAATAGTTGTCTCACTGAATTCAATAACCATCTAACTTATGATTAGATACAGTTATGACGGTTATGAGTATGCAGAATACAGTTATGATACAGTTACAATGATACAGTTATGAGTTCGCAGAATATATTTTGCGAACTCATCAATAAAACAGGCAGTATCTGTCCTATATTCTCAAGAATATTATTTTAAAATCAAAGTTAATTTTTTCTCATCATTTCGACAGTTAATTTTTTAATATATGGATGCACACATAATGTATTTTTTAAATTGGTTTTCTCTACTTTGACCATTATAAAAAAATGTATTTTGTAAAAGTAGGATAAAATTCACGGGCCAGAAAAATGTTTACGGGACGCAGGTTGGCCACTCCTGCTCTAAAATTTAATGTAGCATTTTGTTGCACTAATCAGCTGGAAAATCTAGAAAGCAATAACAATCCAAAAATAATAATAATAAATAAAATTCACAAATTAATTTTTTTTTTAATTTTCTGTAATTTTCATACCGACTTTTGATCTTTTTTGCTGTATGTAGGGTTCTTTTCCCACTTAACATACGTAAGTGGAAAAAGAAGCCTACATACAGAACGACAGACCAATAGGTGATGAAGGAATGAAATTGCTTTCCGGTAAAATGTTTGGGGATTGGTTTGGTTTGTCACTCTACGGACATTTTTTGCACACATTAAGCTAATTAGACCAATACCTACTGTTTAACGTGGATAAAGAACCACTCACAAACATCCATGCCACCGCCAGGATTCGAATCTGAAGTCTGTGGTACCAAATGTTAGAGCTCTAGCCAATTGGCCTCTAGGCCTCCAGAATATTTGGGGAGACGATTCCAATTTTTACGTATCTACCAAGCGAAATCCACGAACACTCTCTCCAGTCACTATAACTGTCGATGCAAGACATTTACACAAGATGTCTAAACTGCCTTTCACATACAGTTAGTTAATATTTAACACACATTTAAAGTACAAGAAAAGTTCGTTAGAGTTTTATTGAAGAATTCCATTGATTAACCAAAATTTGACAGGAGCGCATCATTGCGCAAATACAAGTCCTGTTCGGTGAGAGTCTGCAGACCAACTAAATGTTCCTCTTGAATGCAACAGGTGCCAGCGAGTCAGAGGAAGGATGGTTACAAAAGTGATTACAATTTCGAACAGGGGTGGCCAATCTAAATGATCTTGTGGGCCATTTTGGAAATGCATCCTAACTCCGCGGATCACATATGAAATTATATATAGCCCACATTAGATTGAGACCCACTACAGACATATTTGTTTGAGTGAAAAATTGAAACACAATGAGTTATTATTTTTGCGTTTACTGTTACTCTTATATGTAAACATAGATCTGATAATCTTAAAAAAAAATTATCGATTAAAATTGTACTTATGATAAAGTGGTTCGAAGAGAATGAATTGTCGGCCCGTATACAGTCCGCAGTCTTAGCATCTCTAATTTATAGTATGCATTTTTTTGTTTACGCAATTAAATAAAATGAATAAAGAAAAATAAAAGACAACTGAAAACAAGAATGGTTTCCTGGTTTAATTTTTTATTACTTAAATCAGGGGCCTACTCATCTTTAACAATTTTCCGGCCCGTGAGATGTATCACACTTTTACAAATTATATTTATTTTACAATGCCCAAAGTAATAAAGTAGTATTTTTTTCGAAAATGAAATGGACCCAACACAAAGCACACTCAATCATAACGCTAACCTGCAACACCCATTACGATTATACAAATACTCAAATTGAGATCGATTTGCAAACACTAAGTGAAAGAGAGGAGAAACACATATCGCACTCGCAAAATATATATTTTTGAATAATTTCATTTTTTATTTTGTTTATATTTATATATTTTGTAATATTTCCTTTTCAGTGTTATATATTTCTTTACAATGTGCGTTTAATACATTATTATGTTATCTATGTTTACAGGTAGGAATAATAGCAAATATAATAATAACTCAT
Source organism: Caerostris darwini (assembly GCA_021605075.1). Lineage (NCBI taxonomy): Eukaryota > Metazoa > Arthropoda > Arachnida > Araneae > Araneidae > Caerostris > Caerostris darwini. The sequence goes on from BPLQ01009905.1 coordinate 115,455, forward strand.
TGTGTTTCCATTTTTCACTCCAAAAAATGTCTACAGTGAGTCTAACTCTAAGGTAGGGATATATAATTTTACATGCGGCCCGTGGGGTCATGATGCATTTAAAAAGTGGCCCGCATGTTTATTTGGGTTGGTCATTCCTTGTTTAAATCAAAAGAATCATTTCCACTTTTTACCTATACACAAACAAGACCTTCTGGCAGTTGAATAAATAATAAAAATCTAACTGTGGGAGGGGGGGACATTTTTTTTCCCTAAGAAAAGCAGTTTCTCTTGTGTCCGAATGTGATTCATCATCGCCGGTGCTTTTGTGTGACTTGACGCGTTTTTTACTAATGCAGTTTTCGAATTGTTTTGGCACGTACCGAGTAAGAAAGGTGTGGGCGCGATTTTTTTCGCCTCCATTTTAAAATGTACTCGCTTATAATGTCGACGAAGGAAGTTGTTGCGAAAGTCTAAAGAATACGATTGAAAAAAAGAACTGGCATTCAAAAACTTGAATAAAAAAGCGATACAAAAATAAGTTACAGTATCAAAGGTTGTTGTACTAATGCAGCTGGCAATACAGAGACAGTTAATCTTTATGCCATAAGCAAGGGCTGCACGGCTGTTACTCATTTAGCACTACCCAGGGGACAGGGACAGCTTGAAGACAGGCTACGGAAACGAGTAACGCTACGCCCACAACACTCTACAACCCTATTAGACTGGGACCTATGGTTTAAAGTGGATTCTGAACCACTACAAACATCTAACCGTTCAAATTTGAACTCATTGTGACGAGGGGTTCTTTTTTTTACAGCATTTTGAAAGAGCGACTTTCACTATAATTACCCTGTACCTTAAAAATAACAGCTTAAAAAAACATAAAAAGTAATAGTAATTATCTCATAAAAATAGTATTACTATTAGCAACCTTTTTGTTTTGTATATTTAATGCTGTTTTACGTTAAATTTGGTAAAATGTTCTTTATTGTAACAGACATAAAATTTCGTTTGTAAACTAGAGCACTATTTATAATTTAATATACTCCGTGTATCATTTTTAATATAATATATATAAATTACAATATTTTTCCTGTCAGTATTTATTTTATACCACACTATAATAATAATATATTTTGTTGCTGTTATTCATCTTTTACTTCTTCATAGAATACATTGTTTTGTTTTTTTTCTTCTTCACTAAGTGCTTTTTTTTCTGTCATTTACAGTTGGTTTACGAAGAGTGTTTTTCGATAGCTTTCGCAGAAACTGCGAAGAGTTTTGATACCGAACTCATCGTTGGTGTTGAAACTCCCACATTCTGGGAACATCCATTAGCAACCTGATGACAGGCATAAGCCAGATCAGAATGGAAATACTGTTTCTCTGTAACAAAATGTTTCTCACTGTTAATTTCAAAGAAATACTATGTAAACACCTTGGACCGAAAATGTGTTATTTCCTTTGCTAAATTTCCTTAGAACCATGAAAACTTAAACGTAAATTTGTTTCTTTATATACACATAATTACTACATATATGCTACAAATGTGACCCAAATGATCCTGCGGGCCACTTTGGAAATAGATCATAACTCCACGGACCACATATAAAATTAGATATCCCCTTATTAGAGTTAGAACCATTATAGACATTTTTTGGGAGAAAAAATGGAAACAGAATAAGTTATTATTATTGCGTTTACTATTATTCTTACATGTGAACATAAATAATACAATAATAATGATACTAAACGAAAGTAAGAAAAGTAATATGTAACACTAAAAAGTAAAGAAATATGTAACACTAAAAAGTAAAGAAATATGTAACACTAAAATGGAAATATTAAAAATATATAAATATAAATGGAATAAACAAAAATGAATTCATCAAAAAATATTTATTTTACTGGTGCGATATATGTTTCGCCACTTTTTCACTTAGCTTTTGCGAATCAATCTCAATTTCGGTGTTTTCACATCGTAATTGGTTTTAAAGGTTAGCGTCCATTATATTTGATCGTGTTTTGTGTTGGGTCATTTTCGTTTTCGAAAAAAACTATAATAATATAATATTTTTTAATAATATGAATATATATTATTAATTTTTTTATTTCGTTTATATTTATATATTTTTTTAAATTTCCCTTTTAGTGTTATATATTTCTCTACAATGTGCGTTTCGTATGATTATTATTACATTAACTATGTTTACAAGTAAGAATAATAGTAAACACAAAAATAATAACTCTTTTATGTTTCACTTTTTCACTCCAAAAAATATATAAATACGGGATAATACCCTAATACGGGGATATATAATTTTATATGCGGCTCGCGGAGTTATGATTCATTTTCAAAGTGGCCTGCAAAATTATTTGCGTTGGCCGCCCCTGGTATAGATTATTTTGGTATACGAAATGGATTATAGGCTTATCAATGTTTCGCTGTGTAAGTTTATCTCTAAATTTACTTTTAAGATATTTTAGTTTTTTCTTATATTTTCTTATATATATCTATAGCAATCTATCTATCTATATATCGCGATTTGATGCGTTTGGAATTGGAATGGAATTGACGCAAAATGGAATTGACGATCCTTTTGAAAGGCTAAAATCATCAGCAAGGTCTCTAATTGTAAATCAACGGTTTGCAAGCACCAAATCTGTAATTATTTTAACGTGAGCTTCGTGGGTTGAGGTGGATGGTCGACCAGAGGGCTCTTCGTCTTCAACGCGTTCTCTGCCTTCTTTGAACTGTTTATACCACTTGTAAAATTTCTTTCCGCTATAGGAATGCAAACATTTCTTTCCGCTATAGGAATGCTCCCCGAATGCCTTCTCCAACATTCTAAACGTTTCCGCAAACAAAATTGAATGCAAATTCTTTGCTCAACGAATTCAGACATTTCAGTTTTAGGACAGTTTTGAGACAGTTCAGTTCGGAATCAGTTTTAGCGTCTCCCAAAACCAAGCGTAACTCAAACACTAATGAATATTTCGACGTCAAATTTCACACAGATGTCAAAGACAGTGCTAGCAGCCTAAAAAAAGAAGAAAAAAATTTAAATTACATAAGTCCCCGGAATTTTAAATTGAAAATTGTTCTTACTTTTTGGACACAGTAGTATATATATATATATATTGAGTAATATATAATCTTACATATTTGTTTTTGATATTACATATTTGCTAGACAATGTACAGCTGATGAAGCCTTGGATACCCATGCAGACATAGAAAATCTTCTATCCTCTATGAAGTTAGGCCTACCGATAGCCTATTAATGGATTCGAACGCATTCGAAAGGCTAAGGAATGCCGTTCGAAATCGGAGACCGGAAACACGTGCCGGTACAAATAGCGATTCCCTTAAACACTTTTTAATGACAACAAACAACAACAGCTCCTCCTGTATCCTCGCAACATTTCACACGGCCCACTTTTAAATCGAATTAGGCGAACACCCTACGCCCCCCCTTCCCCCTCCTTCTTAGCCGGCTTCGCGTAATTTAGTACCACGATCATTATTTTTCTTTTCAGACTGTCGGTTCCCCCTCCCCTTCTTTCATCCCCTCCCCTTGGCGAGGAAAAAACAGGTTTTTTTTTTTTGCTCCTGCAAAGAGAGTTAATTGACTTGTTAATTGTGATAAATAGAAATTAACGAAGTGATTGATTTCGTTTAATTGGCGTATATTACTACTCATCGACTAAGACATACATTAATCTTTCGCAATCTGAAGAGTTACACTCATAAAAAAAATTTTTTTTTTTTCCTTTTAAATTGTTATAGTTAACGGATAAGTTATTAACTTCTTTAGTTCCAGATTTAAATTTTTACGAAATTTTATTTTTTACATTTTTTTTTCTCTTCAAATTACCTTTTTTTTTTCGAGAATATTATTAAATTTTTGTAGGCTTTTATATTATAATACAAAACTATAGACATTATATTCATCACTGTTTTTTTGAATGATTGCAAAAAAAAGTTTTAGTTAATAACAAGATTTCATCCATTGAGTAAGACGGTTACTATTTTTATAATAAGATGATTACCATATTACTTCTGATTACTATTTTGCTTCTTTGTAGCTTAAATACAAGGTGATTATAATTAAAGTCCCACTTTCAAAACGCTGTAATGAAAGAACTACTCGCCATAATAAGTTCAAATTTGAACTGAAGATACTTGAAGAAGGGGGAAACAGTGCGCCATCAAAAACAGTTCCAAATTGTATTTATTATTAGATGGCGCCGTAAGCGGCCTAAAGAAAGTGAATTCAGCTGCCAGTGATAGTTTGAATCGAAATGACAACACTATTCGGCATGAGTTGCACATTAAACCAAATTGGATGGGAAAAATCGGTGGAACATGACAAAAAGCACTTATTGAAGGAGGAAAAAAAACCCCAATGTATTCTACGAAGAATTAAAAAGTAAATAACTGTTACAAAATACATTATTAATATATTGTGGCATAAAATAAATACTGACAGAAAAGATTTTGTAATTTGTTTATTAAAAATGACACACCGATTATATTAAATATTATGTATATTATATTATATATATATATATATTGATATCATATCTTTTAACCCTACTTCAAGTATTTTCAGTTCACATTTGAACTTATTGTGACGAGAGGTTCTTTTTTTACAGCATTTCGAAATTGGGAATTTAATTATAATCACCCTGTATTTATTTGTAACAAGAATGTCAGTAACTCATCTCTTAAAACTTTTTGGATGAATGTACATATGCCAACATTTAAAACATAGAGTTAAAAATTGTATTTGATTCTGAGAATGATTATAGCAATTATGATTATTGTCGTAAGGCGGTGTTTTCAGAAATTCTATTGAAAGTTCTAAATGCATGAATTCAACAGTTCTCAATAGCTCCAGATTAAATGGACACATCTCGACATCTCCAGTGGTTCTTCTTTCGCAGCATTTAGAAAGTGGGACTTTTAATTATAATCATTAATACAGCTGAATCATGCTTTACAAAAATGCTGGAGGGGGTGGGCTCCCACTCCACAATTTGTTCGGAGGTGATTTTGAACGACATAAAATTAAAAACAGTGTCTTAACTGCGAACAATTTTCCCACTAAACGTTACAAAAACATTAACAATTACTCTGCATTTTAGTATTTACGTTACGATTTACCTACTTTTTCCAAATAGAATTTTGATCTTGTATAACTAATGATACTTGAATCATACTAATCATGCTAGAATCATACTAATCATACTTCAATCCCACTATTCATACAAATCATACTTGAATCGCACTAATAATACTTGAATCATACCAATCATACTTGAATCATACTAATCATACTTGAATGATACTTGAATCTTACTAATCATACTTGAATCACACTTGAATGATACCTGAATTTTACTAATCATACTTGAATCACACTTGAATGATACCTGAATCTTACTAATCATACTTCAATTACACTAATCATACTTGAATCTTACTAATTATTTGAATCTTACTAATTATTTGAATCTTACTAATCATACTTGAATCTTACTAATTATTTGAATCTTACTACTTATTTGAATCTTACTAATCCTACTTGAATCACATTAATCACACTAATCATTCTTGAATCATACTAATCATATTTTGTGTGAATATTATATCCATCTACTGAAATAGTTTTGTTTGGCAAAAGCAGGTCCTTTAAAGACATCTACTTCAGAGAAGCTGGATCGCGTTTTAAAAAAAATAAATGCTTCAGGGGGGTGGGCTGCAGCCTCCACCACTTGTTCGGAGGACTCATTAAAGCGACCCAGACATTGGACACCCCGGGAGGGAAGAGGGGGGGCGCTCTAATTAAAGCAACCGTTTCCAATTCATTAGCCGATCCCTCGTTCGCCGGGGGGTGAGGTGGGGAGTTAATTGTGGTTTTGTCGGAAACGAGGCGCTAGACAAATGGGCGCACCTTTTCCTGCCCGCAGAGAGAAGGCGATTATCGGCGAGGGAAATGATTCGGGAAGCGACACCTTTCGAGCAGCACCCCCTCCCCCTCACCACCCCCACCACCCCTTCTTGGAATCGTCCCGGTGTGTTTCTGAGTCGAAGAATCTGCCCTCGCCCATCCTCTAGCAGCGCATTTTCCAGTCACTAATGAGTTACATCTAAACAGTTTTAATGATGTCCACTTCTAAATAGTGAATGGCCGGATAAATGAGTTGGTGTTTGAGCTTGTACTAAAAAGTTTTGACACTAAAAAAATTTAATTTTAAATAATTTTTTTTTAAATAAAATTATTAGTCGAGGGTATCATCAGTAATCATTAAACTCATCACAAAGTACTTGTTACACATGCAATACTGTTTCGTCCATCGAACATATACTAGTCTAGGGGTGGCCAAACCAAATGCTTTTGCGGGCCACTTTAGAAATGCATAACTCCACGGGCCGCATATCAAATTATATATCCCCACATTAGATTTAGACCCCCTGTAGACATTTTTTTGGAGTGAAAAATTTAAATATATTACTTCTGAAACTTTGGCATGACAGGCTTAATCCTGCTTTATCTACTTAGAAGCTTCACCTTATCTTTGATTGATGCTTACGATCCATTTCTCTAAACCTTTCACTGAAATACACAGGATGATTACCTTTGAAATTCTTCTGAAAACTTTTGCACACCAGGATGAATCCTGCTTTATCTACCAAGAAGCTACAACTTATCTTTCATTGATGCTGACGATCCAAGAAAAGTTGTTTTCACAAAACCTTTCGTTGAAATACATTCGATGATTACTTTATAAATTTCAGCACGACCCAAGAAAAGTTTCCTTTAAACCTTTCATTAATAGACTTCTGCACGAAATATTAATTTATATACGAAATATTAATTCTGCATATTAATTTATAGACTTCTGCACGAAAAGTTGTTTTCTCTAAACCTTTCATTGAAATGCACATGACGATTACTTTATAGACTTCTGCACGATCCAAGAAAAGATGTTTTCTCTAAACCTTTCATTGAAGTATATGCCAGGATTTATCCTACTTTATCTACTTAGAAGCTTCAACTTATCTTTCACTGATGCTTACAATCCAAGAAAAGTTGTTTTCTCTAAACCTTTCATTGAAATACTCAGGATGACTACTTTACAAACTTCAACACTGAAACAGGGGCATAAAAGCTAGTAGACATAAATTAGCAGACAGTGCTTCCAATGTAACACATTCTTCCAGCTGCTCGGAGTCTACGCTCTCAGGTTGATTGAGTGCGTCGGCAGTTCGGATCCCTGTCATGCAGAAGAAACGTTGTGGCACGGGAGGGGGCGAGCACTCATTCCTCTCCAATCCATCAAGTCGCGCCACGCACTTGCCAAGTCTCGGCCGCCAAAGGAAGCCTCTGCGAATCCCACCTTCGGATGTGCCATTCTCATTTCCACGAATGTCATCAACCCTAACTAATTGCGAAAGGTAGAGGGCTGTCAGGGCTGGGCTCTACCAAAATAACTAACCAGGCAACGGAAGCTGCATTATTAATTGGTTGGTAAAGGCTCAGCAGACAAGTTGGATGTTTTATTTTTGATCCGCGAAATTCATCATTCTGAGAGTCGGGAATCTCTGGATGATAATGTGGGTAACTAGAACGATAGCGCCAATTAGTTATACCTCGCTCACCAGGGAAGATATTCAAAATAATTAAGCAACATGACACTTTTTAATTTCTTCCGTTGGCTCCGTTAACTTTAGGTTTTCATTTAACCAAGAACTTCTTCATTCTTCATTCATCATCAAGAGTCAGAATCTCTGAATCGTAATGTGGGTAACCAGAACGATAGCGCCAATTAGTTAGATCTCGCGATTTCAATTGCTCACAAGGGAAGATATTAAAAATAACTGACTGAGTAACATAACACTCGGACACTTTTTATTTTCTTATGTTGGCTTATGTTAATTTTAGGTTTTCATTTAACCAAGGACTGGTCTCTTAATTCATCGTCAAGGGTTGAATCTCTGAATCGTAATGTGGGTAACCAGAACGATAGCACCAATTAGTTAGATCTCACGATTTCATTGCTCAGAAGGGAAGATATTAAAATAATTAGGAAACATAATACTCGGATTCTTTTTATTTTCTTATGTTGGATCCGTTAACTTTGGGTTTTCATTAAATCGCAAACTGGAGAGGGGAGGGAGTCGAGTTATCTCGGAAGAGTCGAATAAATATGAAGTCTTCAGTTCAGTACTTTAAACAGTTCATTTTTAAAATTATTATATGTCCTAATTCTCTTCAAGTGCAAAGGATTTAAAGTAAATTAAATTTATTATTTAACTCTCTTAATTTCTCTTTAATTATTTTAAATATTTTATATATTATTTAAACTCCTGAGCTATGGCTCAAATTTAATTATATCAACTAATTATAAGAGAGAAATTTATATTTAAATTTCAAAGGTTAAGTTTTAATTCCTTTTTAATGCAAAATTAATAACAATTAAGTAACAGGAAGTACAGGGAGCCTTTCTTCCAAGACATTCCTTAAATATACCACCTTTGTCTTTGTCCACACATCCATTAATAAATCGCGGAATCTTTTTTCTTATGCATATTTCCTGTTTATTTAAACATTTGAGGTACAGACCATAGCCAGCGATTTTTAAAACATGCGTTTCAAGTATTTCCCTTAGTTGGCTTGACAAAATCGCCTTGCTTTCAACTGCGTAATGGCAGTAGTGTGTGCAACGGTAACAATGTGCATTTTAAAAAGCCATGGCAACAAGAATTTCTGTAAACTATAGAGATAATTCGCGCGTGGTTTAATAACTATTCATCCTAAAATAGAATAGATTTGTTCGACATTAATGACAGTTATCCTATTTGTGGCCAAATGTCAACTACGGACGAGAGTTCTAATGCCCCTGGCAGTATACATCACAAATCTAACTTTCGAAAACTATTAGATCCGATGTACATCATATACTATGATGAGGATTTCGTGTCCATACGGACTGTCTCATTTTCACCAATATTTTATGCTAATTTTAAATTATCATATTATATTTCTAACGAAAATAAATATGTGAATTACATGCATGCTAAAAATCAGTGATTCATTTATATTGAATTGAATATAGGATTTAGTTCTATGTAGTCCTATACTATCAATTATTTTAAAGATAAAAGAATTGGGAAACAAATAGAAATGATGATTATTGTACCATCAAATGGTTACGCACTTATAATTTTTAAAATTTTTTATCATCGAATATAAGATAATGGGAGGAAAGGTTTGGTTTGTCGCTCTACGGTCATCTTGTGCACACGAGGGCGAAGCAGATCGAGATCTACAGTTTAAAGTGGATTCCGAATCCCTCACAGACATCCATGCCCCGCTAGGATTCGAGCCTGAAGCTTGGGGTATCAACGGCCAATTGGCCATCAAGCCACATGGGAGGAAGGTGAAGGTAGCTGTTTTCTGAGAAGTTAGATGCCTTCCATGTATTTTCGTATTTCTTGGGATTCGGAAAAATATCGTCACTGCCTTTGAAACTTCATCACCTTGCCATGATTAATATGCGGTCTCTGAAAGCGGTAGCAGCATTGTATCTAACTTATAAATCAAAACCTCGCCCACTTGTACTCAACCAATCCACGTTAAACGGTAGGCCTGGGTCTAATTAAAGTAAAGTGTGCACACAATGACCATAGAGCGACAAACCAAACCACAAATCTTGTACTCTACCACTCGACCACTGAATCGGATTACATGAGATATTGACAAACAAATTTCAGAGAAGCCAAAAGTTGAAAAAAAAAAAGTTTTAGAATTACAAATACAAGATTAAACGAAAAACAGCCTGAGCCAAAACAGTTGCTTATATGCTCGAAAAGTAACTGCGAATGGCGCCCGCTTCCTATCAAAGCAATGCTTCAGAGGAATAAAAAGTATGATTCCAATCCCGAAAGTTTTCGAAAAGGAACACCAACAGAGAAGAGAGAAGTTGAGGAGAGGGGGGTGGGGGAAGGGTGTATCGCCAATGACTCGTGAGTAGGGGGGAGGGTTGGCGATGCGAAAGTGAGAAAAACGCCAAGCGAGCAGAATTTGGCCTTCATTTGACTTGGAAATCAAGCCTGTCGCGTAAATGTTAATACGCTGTTTAGAATTTCATGTCAAGGACAAAGTTCCCCGGTGTGGGTCAACGAAATTTTTAAAAGCCTGCTCACAGAAACAATGTTTGAGTTCGCACCCTCTTTTTGTTTGGTTTTTGTCGTGGAATGGGCGTGACGCAATGCTCGGAAAGGGAACAAGTGTCTTCTTGACTTTTCCCCAAAGAATGTTGATTGGGAATAAGTTTTTAAATGAAGCCATCCTATACACGGGCTCAACTCTTTCACAGCCATGAGGTAAAGTTTTTGGCGACAGAATAAATTTATTAAATAACTAACAAACATTGCTACGTAAGCAAAAAATTGTCATCGTCAAAAATTGTCAATTTTTTTTTTTTTTACGTAATTTCATGGACTATTATTACAAAATTCTATTGAAAACAAGTAAGCATTGTAACATAGTAGACATGTAAACATTCCAAAGAATGTTGATTGAGAATAACTTTTTTAAATGAAGTCATCCGATACAAGGACATTTCTTAACTCTTTCACAGCCAAGATTTTTGTGGTGAAGGAATAAATTTATTAAATAACAAATAAACATTGCTGCATAAGCAAAAAATTATTTTTTCTTTTCAATGTAATTTCATGAACTATTATTACAAAATTCTGTTGAAAAACATGTATGCATTGAAAGCATTGTAAACATGTAAACATCTCAAAGAATGTTGATATTCTCAATCAATATTCTTCATTTATTGTCAAGTTTTTAAATGAAGTCCTCCTGTACACGGACAATTCTTAACTCTTTCACAGCCAAGATTTTTGTGGTGAAGGAATAAATTTATTAAATAACAAATAAACATTGCTGCATAAGCAAAAAATTATTTTTTCTTTTCAATGTAATTTCATGAACTATTATTACAAAATTCTGTTGAAAAACATGTATGCATTGAAAGCATTGTAAACATGTAAACATCTCAAAGAATGTTGATATTCTCAATCAATATTCTTCATTTATTGTCAAGTTTTTAAATGAAGTCCTCTTGTACACGGACAATTCTTAACTCTTTCACAGCCAGGAGGGGTAAAGTATTCTTTGGCGAAAGAATAAATTTATTAAATAACTAACAAACATTGGTAAGTAAGCAAAAAATCCTTTTTTATTATGTAATTTCATGGACTATTATTAAAATGTTTTATTGAAAAACATGTAAGCATTGTAAACATCCAAAAGAATGTTGATTGAGAAAATAAGTTTTTAAATAACGCCATCCTATGTAAGGACAATATAAACAACCCAAAGAATGTAAATTGGGAATAAGTTTTTAAATGAAGTCAATCTATACAAGAGCAATTCTTAACTATTCCACATTGAGAAGTAAAGTTTTTTTGGGAAAGAATAAATTTATTACATAACTAACAAACATTGTTGCGTAAGCAAAAAATCCTTTTCTTTTTAAAGAAATTTCATGGACTATTATTACAAAATTCTATTGAAAACAAGTAAGCATTGTAACATAGTAGACATGTAAACATTCCAAAGAATGTTGATTGAGAATAACTTTTTTAAATGAAGTCATCCGATACAAGGACATTTCTTAACTCTTTCACAGCCAAGATTTTTGTGGTGAAGGAATAAATTTATTAAATAACAAATAAACATTGCTGCATAAGCAAAAAATTATTTTTTCTTTTCAATGTAATTTCATGAACTATTATTACAAAATTCTGTTGAAAAACATGTATGCATTGAAAGCATTGTAAACATGTAAACATCTCAAAGAATGTTGATATTCTCAATCAATATTCTTCATTTATTGTCAAGTTTTTAAATGAAGTCCTCCTGTACACGGACAATTCTTAACTCTTTCACAGCCAAGATTTTTGTGGTGAAGGAATAAATTTATTAAATAACAAACAAACATTGGTAAGTAAGCAAAAAATCCTTTTTTATTATGTAATTTCATGGACTATTATTAAAATATTTTATTGAAAAACATGTAAGCATTGTAAACATTGTAAACATCCAAAAGAATGTTGATTGAGAAAATAAGTTTTTAAATAACGTCATCCTATGTAAGGACAATATAAACAACCCAAAGAATGTTAATTGGGAATAAGTTTTTAAATGAAGTCAATGTATACAAGAGCAATTCTTAACTATTCCACATTGAGAAGTAAAGTTTTTTTGGGAAAGAATAAATTTATTACATAACTAACAAACATTGTTGCGTAAGCAAAAAATCCTTTTCTTTTTAATGTAATTTCATGTACTATTATTACAAAATTCTATCGAAAAAATAATGATATAATTATTCAAAACGCTATCGAATAATAAATAAATAATCCAATAACAATATTACATAAATAAATAAATAAAAATATTCTATTCAGTAAAAGGTTCATAACGAAAAATGTTTTGGCTACGTTTATGTAAAATATCCAATAATAAAGTTACAAAAAAAAAAAAAAAAAAAACCTTCCCTTATTACGGATTTTCTGATCACGATATTATGTGGGGAACACTATGTACACTGTGTTCATAGAGTCAAAATCATGTGTCACATGTAACTTATTCATATTCTGCATTTATAGTTACTTATTAAAGTAAAACAACTACAGATATTTTCGTATTTTTATATTGAATATAATTATTGTCCAAAAATAAAATTGTTAATTCAATTAATATAATTTTGAACTTTTTAATGAAAATATAACTTTATTATATTTTCATATTTTTAATAGATGCACATTCAGAGAGTCTCGTGCTCCACATATGCATGCCGCGAACAATAGACCGATGAGGGGAGGACGCTGTCTTCTGGGAGGACATTCAGGGGTAATTGCCTCACAATTGCGTATCAATTGACAGAAATCCTAGAAAACTCCTAACAGGTTGCCTGACTACCGATGCGAGACACTTTACCCACTTTGTCCCAATCTACATCAAATCTCCTCTCTTCTGAAAGCAGTGGCGGCAAGGACATTGCCTGCTGATTCAAATCTGATCCTCTTTTACTAGTAAGCTGCAAATTCCAATACTTTGATAAGAATCGTGCCCTTTGACATTCAAATTGATACTTCCAAAATTCTGAGTAAATAAAATGGCCAGCTTATTGTCTCATCATCATCATTAGTGGCGCAACAGTCCCATGGTGGGCCGAGACCGTCTGCCTACAGACAGATTTCAAGACGAGAAATGTTTTTTTTACGGGGTAGGGCTGTCAGTCCTACGCCCGACGCTCTATAATCATATTAGACTGGGATCTACGGTTTAAAGTGGATTCCGAACCACTAGAAACATCCATCCAACAATTAATTTAAACAAACTAAATAGTTTGGTTTGGATTGTCGCTGTACGGACTTGTGCACACTTTGGGCTCAACAGACCGGGACCTACAGTTTAAAGTGGATTCCAAACCCCTCACAAACATCCATGGCAACACCAGAACTCGAACCCGAAACTTGTCTCAACCAGGGTCAGAGCACTAGTCATCCGGCCATCAGACCCTAAGTTATTGTCTCAGCAGTATTAAATGCGTTTCCTATTTTTAAATTTATTCGTCTGCTTAATTTGACTTGTCAGATTTCAATTGAAAAAAAAATTAGAAATTAATAGAGAAAATGTTCAATTTTATTTAATTAAAAACCCTGTCACACAGAGAAACAGAAATCCCAGTCCTGCGTGCCATTTGGATGGTACAGCGATGCATCATTACCTGGTTACCTGATGCTAAACGTATCCTCTCCATTTTTTATTAGATTTTTCTTCTGCTTAATTTAACTTTTGATTTAAATTGAAAAGAAATTAGAATAATAGAAAAAATGTCAGTTTCATTTAATTAAAAACTCTGTCACAAAGAGAAACAGAAATTCCAGTTTAGCATGGATCGATTAAATGGTACAGCGATGCATCATTACCTGGTTACTTGATGCTAAACGTGTCGTCTCAATTTTCGTATCCGCTAAACGTATCCTCTCCACTTTTTAATAGATTTTCTTCTGTTTAATTTAAATTTTGATTTAAGTTGAAAAAAATCAGTAAATTAACAGAAGAAAATGTCAGTTTTATTTAACTAAAAACCTGTCACACAGAGAAACAAATAATCCCAGTTCAGCCATGCCATTTGGATGGTACAGCGATGCATCATTACCTGGTTACTTGACGCTAAACATATCTTCTCAATTATCGTAACGGCTAAACGTATCCTCTTGATTTTTTTATTATATTTTCTTCTGCTCAATTTAACTTTTGATTTAAATTGAACAAAAATTAGAAATTAATAGAAAATGTCAGTTTTATTTAATTAAAAAACCCTGTCACACAGAGAAACAGAAATCCCAGTTTACCATGGATCGACTAGATGGTACAGCGATATATCATTACCTGATTATTGAAAAAAATTAGAAAGTAATAGAGAAAATAACAATTTTATTTATTTAAAACCTGTGACACATAGAAACAGAAATCCCAATTTAGCATGGATCGACTAGATGGTACAGCGATGCATCATTACCTAGTTACTTGACACTGAAAGTATCCTTTGAGGAAGACCCTTTTTTCTAATTTGGTTGCGAAACTCGATCTCCCTCCCATCAAACGAATTGGGGAAAGGACGCGGACTCTGTTCTTCCAAGGTCTTACAGAACAACTGACACCCAGACTAAAATCTTCTTCTTCAAGACAGAGAGAAGTAAAGACATGACCTGTTCCTTCAGAGAGACAAGGAGAAAAAATCCCGCTCAGTTAAATTTGGAGCAGGCAGAAAACCCTTTGTTGTAAGATCGTAACAATGTGACCGGGATACGGGTGATTAACGGAGGACCGTAAGACAGGCACAATTGGTCGGCGTCACTGTCACTCGGCGATCCATCAGGCACATGTCCGGGATATTTCGGGCCAACAAAAGGCTCTGTGACGAAACACAAAAACGTATCACATCGCTGTCACTCGTTACCCGCTAAAGAGATGATAAGTCTTGACATGTCAAGGTGCAGAGACAGGCCCTCGTGGACAAATTGTGGGATTTTATTTTTTCAATCTGCGAGTTGTCCGTAAAAACTTTATTTGGGATGCATTAAAAGAAAAACTAAGATGCACAAAATGGGAGAGATGTCAGTTTTTTAAAAATAAAATTCGGATTTCTTTGTAGGATTAGAATGCGATCCTGTTACTAAATAATATATACCTTTCACAGTTTATATTTCGTATTTTTATCGTCAGGTCTTATGAGTTTTAAATTTATGATTCGCTTTGAAATTTAATTTATTGCACCGTTATTTATTTATTTTTTTGGAAGTCCTTTATGTCGAATGTTTGCATGATTGACTTTCAGAAATATGCATGATAACTATCAGAACTATAAATTTATTAGGGTTGTATGTATTAATTGATTGTTTATTTTTAACGAGTGAAGCGAACGAAGAGATTCAGTGGGCATGTGAGCAATACATCAGAAGCTGAAAGATCCACTAAAAACTAACATTTTTTTTGAAAACTAGTCAATAAACTTTGACATTTCAATTTTCATAGCCTGAAAAAAAGTAAATTATTTTTGGAAAATTGTATTTTTTTTTTTTAATTTTTTCAGAAAATTAGAAAATTTTAATTTAATTTAATTAATTAATTAAATTAGAAATTTTTTTTTTGAGATGGTAATTTTTTTTAATGGAAATTGAAACTATGGAAATTGGACTATTGGAAATTGAAACTTCAAAGTTTATTGACTATTTTTTAAAGGAACTGTTAGTTTGGTGGATCTTTCAGCTTCTGTTGTATTGTGCTCATGCCCATTAAATACACTGAATCTTTCGCTTCGCTTCCCTGTTAGTAAAAATAAACAATCAACAAATCATATTTATAACCCTAATATATATTTATTATATTTTAATTCAGAATTAGTAAGAATAAGACTATTTTTTAAATATTTACACTAGTTTTTAATAATAGGATCTCAATTTTTGAAAGATAAAATTTAAAAATTAAATCGAAGCATTTCTTACAGTTAAGTTCCTTGAATCACTCATATGCAACAACTGATTACGTCAGTCCGAAATAACGGAGAGAACATTAAAAAAAGAGAAAAAAACACCCCTCTATTTATGACAACCTTTGAAAAACCATCACACGAAATACGAGTAAAGAGTGTAATGGCAGAAAAATAAGCGATTTCAAATAGATTCATTACCTTCTATCAGAAGCCTGAATCGGTGGTGATGATTATATATATTGATTGGTCCTTTATTTTTACCAAAAACCAAAACGAACTAAAAGATTCAGTGTATTTACCGGGCACGGTTTGGTTTGGTTTGTCACTCTACTGTCATTTTGTGTACACTTTAGGCTAATTAAATCGGGACCTACAGTTTAACGTGGATTCCGAACTAGTCAGTGTACTAGTCAATTGACTAGTACGCTTACCGGGCATGGGAACAATACATCAGAAGCTGAAAGATCCACGAAACTAGCAGTTCATTTGGAAAATAGTCAATAAACTTTGAAGTTTCAATTTCCATAGTCGAAAAAAAATTTAAATGCTTTGAGATGGAAAAAAATTAATTTATGATTAGTAAGAATACTACTACTTTAATAATAGAATCGCAATTTCTGAAAGATAAAATTTAAAAATTAAAATGAGGTAACACTCATAAACAGCAACTGATTACATCAGTCCGAAATAACGGAGAGAACTTGGGGGAAAAAAAAAAAAAAAAAAAAAAAAAGTAATAATAATTATAAAAAAAAAATTAAAGTCTATTCCTACTTACGTCAACGAAGACAAATTTTATTTTAGTTTATATTAAATAATTATACTAATTTACTTTTTATTAAATAATTACAATTAATATAAATATGTATATACATATGACAGAATCACAATATTAAGTGGCAAATTAGAAAGCAAATTTCCTTGCAATTTTCAATTTTCCTTTCTATATATGGGACTATTATTTTTGTTTGTTACTATTTAATCGCTTTCTTTTTTTTTTTTTTTTTTTTTTTCGCTTCTAATTTATGAAGCTGATGGTGGTCTAAAATTTCTAATTCTAGCCCTCTTTTGTAATACCTCATTATTGAAAGGAACCTTTTCAGTTGAATTTCGAGACTAGACTAGGACCCAGAACGAAAAAAAGAATCTGAAAAAGAAATTTTTTTCCAAGCATCTACACACTTCGCCAATGACGGTATTTATTCCTAAATTTATATCCTGCTAAATATCTTATAGAAGAGAATTTTTTTTCTTCCATATAAAACTGAAATTAATTAATTAAATTTAATGAATGAATTAATATTTGAAAAAAAAAAACTGTATTAACATCCAGTGCCATCCACTACAAGTTAAAAAAAATGTATTTAAACTTGAGGGGAGGAATAAAAAGTATTTTATTAACTATTGAAAATTTGAACAAGATATATAAACATATATAGGAAGAGTGTGAACTAATAGTAGGAACTGAAAAATACACACCCCTCTATTTAAGCCCACTCTTGAAAAAGCCATCACATGAAATAAAGAGCGTAATGGCTGAAGAATATAGAAGCGATTTCAAATCGATACATCACCTTCTGTCAGAAGCCTGAATCGGTGGTGATGGATATCTCCGACAATGTCGTTAAAAAAACCTCAAAACTCGACATCGCTCTTTTGAAAGCGAAATCAAATAGAGCGCACCCCCCTCCCCTCCGCTGCTGATCCCTGCCAACCCCCCTCGCTGAAGCCCCCTAACAGAGATGGGGACAAATTCGATACTCCCTAATAAAGTCGGGATGTAAGCCCTCTCTCAATTTGTGGGCTGCGCCCACGGTTACAGGGATTTACTGTATGATTCTCATGAAGAGAAACTTTTACGATTTCTGATTAGCATAAAGCTAAGCCTCTTACCACACGGCGTGCCTTCTGTCGCTGAAAAAATGGGTCGCTTGCACGACGTTGATTGGTTAGATTTAATGAGAAGAAGGCACCACACATTATGGGCAGTGATCAAAATGGAATCCTTCCTCGATGTAAAGAAACTACCTCCTTTTGAATTGAATAGTTATTTTTTACATAAATGTGCAAGAGAAATTTAGTTTCTATAGCATGGATTTCCCTTACAGTTCGGACAAATATTTCTTGAATATTCTCCACAAATTCGTAAGATGTTACGTCATACTCCAATTTCCTATTTTTTGTTTCATAACTTATTAGTTTATCTCTTTATTATTTATCTTCATAAAAAGTGATTCTGATATTCATTAGAATAAAAGGTGTTTTCTAAACAGAAATTATTGGATAATTGTTCCTTCCATTTTTTTACACTTAGAAAACTAGTTTTAATATTTTCTAATACTAAGCTTGCAAATATATATATATATATATATTAAGAGCTTTGAATACTTTAAAAGCCCTTCTCACACAAAAAGACTTTATAAAGTAATACACCGATAGTCAGATATTATAATAATTATTTCGAAATAAACTCACCGATTTCAAAAACTAGCAATTTCTTCGTAAAATGTGTCCTTTTCATCATAGAATGAGGGGTGGCACTTGATATTTTATAAGTTTTCATCTACTCGAAAATCTCTTGAAAGACTTATATTATTATTCCCCTACCACCCAATAATAATGTTACAGCAACGTATTTAAAGAATATTTTACGCACATATATTTATCAGTGATTCTGAACACATCTACCTCTGAACATACATGTTGACACGAGCCATTCTTTTGTCTGCTGATGTTCAAATTCTTTGAATAAATTTATCACTTTACAGCGACCTGGTGGACAGCTCATTGAGTTTTCAAACCCTTCTAACCTCGACAAACGATGTCAATTTAAAAGATGTCTTGTCGATACGTGGATGTGCATATTAAACTGCAAACCAGAAAGTCCTCCTGTTGGGCTTCAGAAACGAGGGAAGAAAGTGTGGCACCATCTATGATTGGTTTGGTTTGTCGGTCTACGATCATCTACACACGAGAGCTAAACAGATCAGGATCTACATTTGAAAGTAGAATCCGAGCTACTCACAAACATCCATGTCACCGCCAGGATTCGAATGTGGAGCCTGTGGTATCAAAGGCCAGAGCGCTAGCCAATTGGCCATCAGGCAACCGATACCTTAGGAAAGGCACTAGTCAAACAAACATGGCAAAAAGCGACTTACACTATAAAAAAAACACTATAATAAATAATGTGGAATATTTTCATCTAATTTCTCTTTTAATATTGTATCATCTAAAATTTTTATTAAAAATAAAAATATTTTTTTGCAATTAAAATCGACTAGCCACTTAGCCGCCAGATCGTTGCACCATCTATGAGGATGTCTGTTCAAAATTGTGGTGGCTAAATGTGCATCATGCCTTTTATATTGCACGGTGCTACGTTAATGTTGTGGGTAAAATTATACTTAATGTTGTATCTTCTAAACCTGTATCGTTCTAGCCAAGAACATAAATCAAACTGCAGTTCTAGTTCAGATGAAATACTTTCTCTTTTGCTCCAGTTCCAGTACAATCCGTTTCAGATGAAACATTTGCTGAATGAAAATATTTATTTTAAATTCCACGCAATATGAAAATTTTATGTGTGGTAATATACTATATAGTTGTACGAAGATTAGAGATAAGATTTTTAACATTGATTTGCAACAGATAATTTATTTGATAAATCGGCTCTAGTCGGATCCTCATTTCGGACTCTTTACAGACGAGTGAGCAAGACAACCCTTTAGAGCAGGAGTGGCCAACCCGCGGCTCGCCATGAACATTTTTCCGGCCCGTGAGATTGATCACACCTTCACAAAACATATTTATTTCATAATGGCCAAAGTAGTGAAAACCAATGTATTAAAAAAATACGTGTGCATCCCTATAGTCAAAAAAGAACTGTCCAAATTATGAGAAAAAATAAACTTTGATTTTAAAATAATACACTTGAGAATATAGGACAGATATTGCCTGTTTTATTTAGGAGTTTATAGCTACGAGTTCGCAGAATGATTAAATTATAGTCTGCGCACTCATGATGCTCGAGCATCTTGGAAAATTTATATCTTTTTAATGATTTCATTTATATTTATATATTTCTTTTATATTTCATTTTGAATGTTATATATTTCTTTACAATGTGCGTTTAGTATCATTATTATTGTATTATCTAAGTTTACATGCAAGAACACAATAATTCATTATGTGTTTCAATTTTTCACTCTATAGTTTGTATAAACCTAATATTGAGATATATAATTTTAAATGCGGCCCGCGGAGTTAGGAGACATTTCCAAAGTGGCCCACCAGATCATTTGGATTTAAAACCCTTGCTTTAGAACAAAACAATCCTGGTTTCCAAACAAAGAGAATAAATAAAAATAGCAAACAAAGTATTTTAGAACCCATGTTCAACTAACACGATAGGGGAGTCTCCGACCTCTTCACAACCAAAGCTCACCAGGGATTCCCTGCAGAAAAAACCACGACCGAAAAACATGAAGACACGAATCGACGGAGCCAAACACCTTCGGAATCGTCTGCTCCTGTAACAGAAAGAACATCAAATAATAAAAAAAAGAATAAAAGAAAAGCGATCGAAGGAACAAAATCGCGTCGAAAAGCTCCAAACCACCCCGAAATCTATTTAATGCTCCCCCCTCTTCCTCGTTCGAGATTTTTCGGGATTTCACATCACGTCTTTAATCCGCACTCCTTTTTCGAAATCCCCCTTCTCCCCCAGGAGACCCTCCACCCCCCGTAAATGTTTGTAAGGGGCATTGTTTTCTGTTGTGGGGCACGTTTGCTTTTAGGGCCGGCGAAAGCCGATGCCGGGCCGCCCGTCTCCGCTTTCTCCCGTTCTCGAATCGGAGGTGTTCCGTTCGATGTAAAGTGCGACACACCCACACAAATGTTTCCAAACTCTGCTGGCTTCTAGTGGGGAACCAGTGGACTGGGGCCGGGGCTGCTTTATGGCTGTCAGAGCAAATCTTCCTTTAAAGCATTGATTTTTACACTGATACAAAATATGTCGAATAAAAGCAGTGTAAAATAACACTAAAACAAGCATGATAAAACCTGATGTAAAATAACATTAAAACAAGCATGATAAAATATAATAAAACATTAAGACGTTTACTGAAGTGTGCCTATCTGATTCCAATATTAATATGACAGCTAGCATAACCAGAAGTAAGATGGCAGCCAGCATATGGGCTAGAGACTATTCCATGCTCGATGGCAGCATGTGTTGACATCACAGATTTCCGAAAATGAGATGACTGCGCCATATATGAGTACTTCGTATCATCAGTAAGATTGCCACCCGAAAAACCTCTAGTAAGGTTTCTCTTTCCCCTTTCTCGTCCTTCAAGAACTCTTAGTGTCATAATTTAAGAGGCACATTATTTTAATGTAAATCAAGGGTGGCCAACCCACGGCCCGTCTTGAATATTTTTTCCGGACCATGAGATGTATCCTACTTTTACAAAATATATTTATTTCATAATGGCCAAATGAGTGAAAACCAATGCAAGTAATATTCTTACGAATACTCGTATATGACAGATATTGCCTGTTTTATTGATGAGGTTATAGTTATGAGTTCGCAGAATAATCAAATTATATTCTACAAACTCATGATGCACTTGCATCTTGGAACATCTAATATAACAGGTTCTATATTTCACTTTAAGTGACTTTAGTGTCTCAGTGACCATCCCTAGATATGCACAGTTGATTGTTGATAGCAGAGCAAACCGGACTGTTAGTTGAAGTAGCTAGGCGCCTTTGGTTCAAGCGAAACAGACTATTAGCTGAAGTTGTTAACGCTTTTGGTTAAAACTGCAAATCTTTTTTTTCGAAAATGAAATTGACCCAACACAAAACATGCTCAAACATAACGGATGCAACACCCATTACGATGTGCAAATACCCAAATTGAGATCGATTTTTCTATAGTTAAGTGAAAAGGTGGAGAAACAAATATTGCACTACTAAAATAAATATTTTTCAATGATTTCATTTTTTATAGTTTCGTTTATATTCATATATTATTTTATATTTCATTTTTAGTGTTATGTATTTCTTTACAATGTGCGTTTAGTATCATTATTATTATAATATCTATGTTTACATGTAAGAATAAACACAAAAATACAACCATTCTGTTTCAATTTTTCACTCCAAACAAAAATGTCTATAGTGGTTCTAAATCTAACAGGGGGATATATAATTTTATATGCGGCCCGCGGAGTTAGGATGCTTTTCCGAAGTGGTCCGCAAGATCATTTGTGTTGGCCACACCTGATGTAAATAATAACATTAATAAAGCTTGCCAACTGACTTGGCAACTGATATAGCAGAATCAAATGTAACATGGAAGCATCATAATAAATTAGATTTTATCATAACCATCTAAGAATCATAATAAATTAAATTCGATGCAGCAAAATCATAATAACCAAGGTCCTTGCTTCAGGACAGGGGATATATTTCTATAACTGGCACATGATTGAGTTATAAGCACGAAAAACAACCACGCATCAGCTCGGCATTACCAAGATCATCACTCGGCATCAGATTTTTTTCTATTCAAATACAGTTATGTTTCAGAAGAATTTCTTTTTATTAAAATTGAAAATAAGCATTGTTTGAATTATGATCAATATTTGTTCTTTTATTACATAAATTCTCTCACAGATTTAGCAATTCGGATTGGTCATTAAAATCACAACTATTTATAAACCTCTGATTCATCGGCATAATACCATACGATACATCGCTGTTATTATCATTCAAAATATTTATCTGTGAAACAACATAAAATCGCGATAGAAGGAGCATTCGCTAAACGTGCGATGTCACAAGTGAGCTCAAATTTATTATGTGAACAAGCATGAAACAGTAAATTTCATTAACCATTGGTATTTTTATGAACTCATTTTACTTGTTTTTTGAAATATTAATCATATGTTGTTGTTCTAATACAGCTGGTAATACAGAGACAGTCAATCTTTATGCCATATGCAAGGGCTGCACTGCTGTTTTTCATTTAGCATTACCCAAGGGGCACGTATAGCTGGAAGATAGGCTACGGACGCAGAGTAACACTAAGCCCACAACATTCTGCGATCGTGGACCGTATTAGACCGGGACCTACTGTTTAAAGTGGATTCCGAACCACTACAGACATCCATGAACCCCGCCAGTACTGTAACCCGAAACCTGTGGTACCGAGCGCCAGAGCGCTAGCCACTCAGCCATCAGGCCCCTAATATTAATCATATAATCATATAAAATATAATAATTTTTATATTTTATTTCAATAGCAATCGTTATTTTCTGAAATATTTTTCATTTCAGTAATCAAATCCTGCTGACCTTATGAGTTTTTCAATGTGACTTTTTTGATTACTATTTGTTCTAGTATATGCCTTTTATTGTTATTATTATGCTATATAAAATCCAAGACACTTTTCTTTTCTTCAACGCAATCCAAGAATATAAAAAGTTTTTTATCCTTGTTATAAGTAGAATGTATATAGTAAAATAGTGATTCAATGAGTTTTTCTTTTCTTTACTAATTCATAAAAAGTTCTTTAACTCATAACAAATCTGTATGATCGCCACGAATTAACTAAACATAGATATATATTTTCTTGTCGTCTTCCTACAAATAAAGAGCAAAAAAGTGCAAAAAAGAGCAGCTAAAGTGACCTCTTCATAAACATTTCACACCTAAAAGATCAGATGAGCATTTAATATGGCCGACAGAGAGATTTTCTATCTTCCACTCCCAGTAAGTCAATTAGATCTGGAGTAGCTGATGAAAAACTCTTGATAGAACAAGGGGGAAAGTAGCAAAGACTAACTTTTCCCATAAGGAGAATAGTTCTCTGGATTTTTACACACACACACACACACACATATATATATATATATATATACAACAACTATTCCATTTTAACTCTGATTTGATAAAGAGCTGGCACTTTATCATATTTGTATTTTTAACTTTTAAATATCTATTATCTATGAAGCATTAGACTATGAAGCTTACCCGTAAGATTACGAACTGTCTTATTAAATTAAATTGTATGACCGATAACATGCAGTCATTCAAATTTCTAAAATTTCTTTCTAATACAGCACTAAGCTTTGCTGAAAGCGGAATTAAAAAGTATCGTCATTTTGAGAGGGTTTTTTTTTGCACAAGAGGGATAATTAAAAGGGAATCCACAGTTTAAAGTCATTATATTAATATCAAATTAAATTAAATATCATTATATTAAAATGAATAGAAATTTAACGAACATTTTGTTTTTTATATTTTTGTGAAACCAGTGTAGTCACATACTAGAACAAAAATTGATTTAAACAAATTGCTTTTTTCCTAAGAAACCAACCTTAGAGTAGCAGAATAACCGACGCTTTTTAGAGTTCGTAACTTTTCTCACCGAGCTCCGTTGACAAAGCAGAGAAAAAGATGTGACAAGAGAATGAGTCGAACAACAAGAAACGGACGTCAAGGATCCTGGGAGCGTCATCACTCACCACCCCGTGTGGGTGGAGGTGGGTGAAAGGGGAGAGGAGCTGCCTCGCACCCACGCCGATTAAACTTAAAACCCCTGGAGAAGGGAGGGGGGAGGGGGGCAGTGTCTTTACCGCAAAAAGACTCGAAATAGACTTTTCGGTTTTACAGGGTTTTAATCCGGGCAGACGCGGGGTTGGAGTGGCACTAGAACAAAAATGACGAGACGCGGGGGAGATTCAGAAAAAAAAAGGGTGCAGCTCATATAGCAGCGTGCATGTTATGCGTGGGAGAGTCAGTATAGTGTTCATTGCCTAGTTCTACAATATTACTTGACAGCATAAAAATAGTCACACTATTATTTCAATGCATAATGTTATTGAACATTTAGCTGGATAATTAAACTACCATTGTATAATGGCTAAATAAAACGAAACTGCATACAAATTATTGGTATTTAAGCTGAAAGTCATGGCATGTTTCTTCACTTAGATGTTGCTGTTGCTAATGTTTTATAAAGCAGCGCAAACACTACAAGAGGAACTATCCATTTCAGACAAAAAAGTCATTTAAGTGTTGATTCAATTCACTTTTATAAGCATAACATAATCCTTGGATACCGAAACAATAATCTGTTTAAACTTTGGAGTCCAGACAGTTCACAATGAACTACAGTTGCACGTGACTTGATATGGGTCAATAGTTAGATTTAGCAATATGTACTTCATGCCGGTTTTAAAACACACACATAAATAAAATCACATGAAAATCAGCGTCTATTTTAATTAAAAGCTTTTGAAATGAACGTTTCTCATGTTTTAAGAGGTTGGTTGGTTGTGGTTTTATGGCACAAGGCCATGCTGCGCCAAACGACAGTACTTTTAAGATTCTGGTAAAAATAAACGATTAAAATTGAAAAAGTCAGTTGCTAGAATAGGTTAAGGTAACATAACCGTATTAAGTTAACATTAATTTAAGGTAATATAATAATAATTCGAGATAACATAACCGTATTATGTTTGCATATTTAAGTAATTTGTTGTACAAAACAATTTATGCTTGTGTATGTATCAAAGGAAATTTTGTATTATAATGTATATAATTTAAGTGGGCTCATGAGCATATTTCTAGGGCACGCTAAATTTGAAACAATTCGTTTTCTTCTTCATTTAAACTCCAAATTGCACAATCAAAAATTTTTATGTGAATACCATTTTTCTAGTTATATACCTGGCATATTTATCTCTTATGTAATACCTCCTGCCTTTCTTATTAACCTTGTCCATAATTTTGCAGCAACTGCTTCTACCGTCTATTTCTTTATTAGCTATTAAGATTTTCTAAATTCTATAATAATTGATTTGATGAATATTCCTTCAGCTCTCTGATTTGTATAATCTCCTATGTAGTGTTTATCGTATTATATTGCTTTTAATTTTTTTTTCCTCAAATATCTTGCCTAACGTTTCTATATTTTTCGCATTTCATATTTCATCCTTCATCAATATTTTTTTTTAAATTTTTTATATTTAGTTCTGTTCTTGTATGAATTTTCCCCATTGTTCAGCTTCTGTACCTCCAAAAGTGAATTATGGAAAACTTTTCCGCCTCCATCGTGCGTCCATTCATTTCACCCACATCATTCCCAAACTGTAAAGGGGCAACTCAGCTCTAGGTACAGTGATGTAATGTGGTGTGGTGTAGTAGTTGCTAGAATAGGCAAAATTCATTGTGAAGTAAAATCAGATAAATAATGAATTAAAATTTTCGTATAAAATCTATCAAAATTGTTGCTGTGAAACATTGTCAATTAAAAAAATAATAAAATACACTGACGAAATCAAGATAAAATGGTGCAACAAACAAATTTCAAATAAAAAGCATAAAACCAATTTTAGCAACAAATAAAAAAAAGTTTAACATGGGGAGTGTCTCCTAGTAAGTCAGATAAGATGGGATGCTCATGCCCAAAGAAGTTGAGTAGAATTTTATTAAATCTTGGGCAATGGACCAGTATATGTTCGACGGTAAAAACAGTGTCACACGAGGAACAGGTAGGAACAAGCTCTGAGCGAAGTAAATGTGGTGCTTTAAGAGGAAATTAATGTATTTTAAATAATAATAATAATAAACTTTTTTTTTATTTTAGAACTTCACTTTTTTTGGAGACATCACGAACCTCTAATCAGGACAACATCATGTTCATCCATAAATAAAAAAAATAAAAAACTGCCTCAGACGAAATGTGACCAAAAAGATAACGAAATGATCTCATTATTGGATAAAGTGCCAAATGCTATTATCAAAAATCTGAATTATACAAACATTTTTGGTAAAAATTGCTATAGGAAATAATTTTGGGTAAGAAGTTTAATTTCTCTACTAAAACATAGTTTAAAAATACATGCTAAAATAAAATTATAAAATTAAAAAAAAAAAGACAATTATTTTAGTAAAATTTGTGATATATAAATAATGAATTATAAAATTTACCGATAATTTATGAATTATTTCATGAATGTCTTAAAATAGCCATATAGTTATTTGAAGACATATTTGATGTTTAAAGATAATTTTGATTATGCCATATTTCATAAAATAGATTAATAACATCTAGTCCAGTGGTGGCTAACCCAAATGATCTTGCGGGCCACTTTGGAAATACATCCTAACTCCGTGGGCCGCATATAAAATTATACATCCGCCTATTAGATATAGACCCACTATAGACATTTACTTGGAGTGAAAATTTAAATACAATGAGTTGTTATTATTGTGTTTACTATTATTCTTGCATGCAAACATAGATAATATAATAATAATGATACTAAACGCACTTTCTAAAGAAATATATAACACTAAAAATGAAATATATATAAATATAAATGAAATAAAAAAATGAAATCATTAAAAAATATTAATTTTACTAGTGCGATATTAATTAATTAATATTAATTTTTTCTCATGATTTCGTCAGTTAATTTTTGAATATACGGATGCTCCAATAATGTATTCATTTAATACATTGGTTTTCACTACTTTGGCCATTAAATTATTTATAATAATTAATAAGTTCTTTGTAAAATTTTAAAAAAATAGAGCATTGTTCAAAATCAGGTGAGATTTTTAATTAAATGATCACTAATAATTGTTTATTTTATTTTTCATAAATAACAAGTAATATATAAAAAAAAAATTAAAGTCAATTCCTACTTTTTTTCCACTCTATTGCAGAAAGTCCTTTATAAATAATTTTCATTCATTTTTTTTAAGTTTATCCGCCACCGTCTATTGCTAGACCTATACAACTTAAATTTAAAAAAAAACTAAAATTAATGAATTAAATTTAATTTCTGAAACCGTATTAACATCCAGTGTCATCCACTACAAGTTCAAAAAAATGTATTTGATTTCGAGCAGATGAATAAAAAGTACTTTATGAACGATTGAATATTTGAACAAGATATATATAGGGAGAGTGCGAGCTAATAGAAAGAATTGAAAAATACAGTTTTCTTTTTCTTAAAGCATCAAAACAAAACATCACCAACTTAACACTCACACTAAATTCCAATTTGGGGTGCTTCATTCTTAGAACACAGGTGCATTCTCGGAGCTGTTTACGTATTTAGACGGATTACATTTCGCTATTTTTTTCCACCTTTTAATGAGACCTTAAATAAAAAAATAACGTTGAATCTCAATGTTAAAAAATAACATTTGAGATAAGTAAAAATTACATGTAAAAAATTTCTAAAAAATGTGAGCATGAAACTTCCACAAGGCACCCCACTATCGATACAAGACTCCTCATTTCTAAATGTCATGTCTCTTCATTTCTTAAAATAGTGATTGTAATGAAAGCTACCAACCTCAATCCTCCTATACAGTATTTGAGCATGTGATTGTTGAGCACATTGATTTGTTTTATGTTGTTGTTCTAACGCAGCTGGCAATACAGAGACAGTTAATCTTCATGCCATAAGCAAGGGTTGCACCACTGTTACTCATCTAGTACTACCCAAGGGGCACGTGTAGCTTGAAGATAAGCTACGGACGGGAGTCACACTACCACCACAACATTCTACGATCCTATTGAACCGAGACCTACGGTTTAAAGTAGATTCCAAACCACTACATCCCTGACACACCGCTGGACTCGAACCCGAAAACTTTTGTACGGAGGGCCAGAGCGCTAGTTACTCGGCCATCAGGCTCCTTGATTTGTTTTTATTTTTCAAGAATTAGTAATTTCTTTAAAAAACAGTTTAAAAATAGAGCATTGTCCACAATTATGCGAGATATATATTTAATTGAATAAATGTTATTTTATTTTTCATAAATAATCCCACAGTTATCTTTTTCTTGAAGCATCAAAAACGGAACATCACCAACTTAACACTCGCACTAAATTCTTATTTGTGGTGCTTCATTCTCAGAACACAGGTGCATTCTCGGAGCTGTTTACGTATTTAGACGGATTGCATTTCGCTATTTTTTTTCCACCTTTTAATGAGACCTCAGGAAGTTAAAAAATAACATTTGAGATAAGTAAAAATATATATAAAAAAATTTTAAAAAGGAAAAAAAAAAAGATGTAAAATTTCCCAGAGCTGAGGAAGGTATCGCGTATCCGACTGCTTGCAAATGACAAATGAGATTGTTCGTTTGTCAAGTCCTTCCGAAGCGATCTATTTCTAAGATTCGCAGCAGCGGTGCGTGGGTGTGGGATCGTCTGCCGCGCTCTCAAGAAGGGTCCCTTGTGAGGGAGGTTCACCTGCTACACGCCGAATGTTGAAAAAAGAGATACCTGGGAAATTGGAGAAACCAATTTTTATCTTGTTCCGTCTCAGCTTTTTTTGTCATTGGCTCATTTATTCAGAAGAGAAAGGAAGGGAGTAGTTTGAGCTATTACTGTACTAAGAGACTTTTTAATACAGTAATGTTATGGTATAGTAATGCATACCATACTATATGGTATACTATACTATATACCGTAATATGGTTTATAGTAATGACCAAAAGTCCTTTTAACCATTACTGTACTAAAAGACTTTTTAGTACAGTAATGGTTAAAAGGACTTTAATGGTAATGGTATGGTACAGTAATGGTATATCATACTATATGGTATACTATACTATATACCGTACTATGGTATGAAAAAGTAATTGCTAAAAGTCATTTTAACCATTACTGTACTGAAAGACTTTTCCAGAATGAGTTATCGTAAAGAGAGTTAATTATTTGAATAATTACCTAATTTTACTAATACTTTTCAGTCACGCAATATGTACAACTAAATACGTTTTAAGACTAGATCAGGGTGGCCAACCTGCGGCCAGCCTTGAATATTTTTCCGGCCCGTGAGATGTATCATATTTTTACAAAATATATTTATTCTATAATGGCCAAAGTAGTGAAAAACGATGCATTAAAAACATGCATTATGTGTGCTTCCATATATATATATATATATATATATACGGATAATATTTGTTTTCCACGAAATATTCCCCTATGAAATATTATATATCTAAATATAACAAATATATACTAATAAATAACTTACCAGTCCGAATTTCATAAAGGCAAAATGATGTTTGTTTAGAATTTTATGGATATTCTTAAGAAATATTCATATTTCAATATTTCTTATTGTGATATAATGAATTGTTTATTAAATTTCAGCGATATTACAATAATGTTTGTTCAGAATTCTTCTCTCAACTATTTCTAAAGGAAACAAATTTAATCTGGCCATTCAGTCAAATAAAAAAATTTTAAATGTTCTTAATTACAAAATATTAAAATGAAACTGTATAAAATTATTTTCAAAAGAAAACGCTATTATTTTTTAAGAAAAAACAAAAATGTTTTTTGTTAAGTGCATTTATCTTTCTATCCAAATAAATTGCTTACAAGTTCATAGTATTAAGAATTTTTGTTGAAAAGAATTCTTACCTCACCTGTGATTGGTCAAATTTTTGACAATTACAAATTTCACTACTATTACACAAACAATTTAGTATACAAAGACAATTTAATATGCAAAGGCAGTTCCTTATTTGAATAATTACCCAATTTTACCAATATTTCTCAGGAAAAGCAATATAAAATGCAATTTAAAATTTTGCAGTTTGTCTTAAATGTCATGTTTTTAAAACATTTATTTTAACTTTTAACAAATTCTTAAAACTTGTTTTTAAATCAGGAATCTTGGCCGTGGCATGACTGTTAAGCTGTAGGTCCTGGTCTAATTAGCCCAAAGTGTGCACAAAATGACAGTAGAGCGATAAACCAAACTATACAAACTGTTCTAAATCAGGAATTTTTAGCAGAAAGGATAAAAAGCGATACTAATTCTCTTCATATGATTGATTCAGTATTTATAAAGGCACAAATCATTATCCCAGCATAATAATTAAACAAGCAACAATAATCATTGCCGCTGATGCAGCTATCCCTGCGTCATTTAAACGGTTTTGCCGAACTTTCCAGCTGATCCGTTGCTGTTCATTTTTCTGTTCCCAGCCATCAGTACATCCTTTATCATCCAGAAAACATCCCATCCGTCAGGCAATCTGTCCGATTCGGAATTCACACGTGAAAGGGGGTGTCATTCATGCTTATTGCTGCCTCGACACTTCGAAGCGGTCCCCAAAACACAGAGCAATAATCATTAAGGACACCTACACAATGGGCGATGCAGGTGCCATTTTTCAAGCCGATAAGAAGGCCCCCTAAAGACTCCCGGTGGAGAGAGCGGTATTTATGGGATGTAATGATCCCAAATTAGGCATTATCTGCGCACGACTTTCAATGTTCTCATCGCCTATCGACTCGTTTAGAGATCTCTTAATTGAACAGAAAAGTCGTTCCTTCGTAATCTGCGTTACTGATGTTTCAATTCGTTCTACAAGCCTTTCACTTTAGGAATATTAAGACGAAGGATAGAAATCCTTCGTCCTTATTATTATCCTTATCATTATTATTATTCGTTTCTTCCTTATTATATGGCAATGTTTAGAAATCCTTCCTTATTATATAGAATTGATAAGAACTTCCTTATTATATAGCGTTGATTAGAAATCCTTCCTTATTATTTGGCATTGTTTAGAAATCCTTCCTTATTATATAGCATTGTTTAGAAATCCTTTGTTATATAGTCTTGATTATAAATCCTTCATTATATGGCATTGTTTAGAAATCCTTGCCATATAATAAGGAAAGATTTCTAAACAATGCCAAATAATAAGTAAGGACTTCTAAACAATGCCATATAATAAGAAAGTTCTAATCAATGCTATATAATAAGGAATTCTTTCTAAGCAATACCATATAATAAGGAAAGATTTCTAAACAATGCCATATAATAAGGAAGTATTTATTTATAATCAATATCATATAATAAGGGAGGATTTCTAATCAATGCTATATAATAAGGAATAATTTCTAATCAATGTCCTATAATAAGGAAGGATTAAGCAAGGCCGTATAATAAGGAATGATTTCTAATCAATGCTATATAAAGAAGGATTTCCAAACTACGCCAAATAATAAGGAAGGATTTCTAAACAATGTCATATAATAAGGAAGGATTTCTAATCAATGCTGTTTAATAAGGAAGGATTTCTTATCAATGCCATATAATAAGAAAGGATTTCTAATCAATGCTATATAATAAGGAAGTTCTTATCAATGTTATATAATAAGGAAGGATTTTTAAACAATGTTATATAATAAGGAAGGATTGAACAAGGTCATATAATAAGGAATGATTTCTAAACAAAGTCATATAATAAGGAAGGATTTCTAAATCATTCTAAGGAAGAATTTCTAAAAAATGCCATATAATAAGGAAGGCTTTCTATACAATGTCATACAATAAGGAAGGATTTCTAAACAATGGTATACAATAAGGAATGATTTCTAATCAATGTTATATAATAAGGAAGGATTTCTGAACAATGCTATATAATAAGGAAGTATTTCTGAACAATGCTGTATAATAAGGAAGGATTTCTGATCAATGTTATATAATAAGGAATAATTTCTAATCAATGCTATATAATAAGGAAGGATTTTTAAACAATGCCATGCAATATTTTAATGCCATCTTGAACATATTTCATTTAGTTTAAATGAGAATATTGATGAGCCTTCTATCTGTTTTAACATAATGTCGAACCTGCCCTGGTCATTGAAAAAGTAAACAGATTCATTCTGAAAATATGCTAGGTAAGAAAACGCAACTTTTTCCCGGCCCGTGAGATTTATTACACTCTTACAAAATATATTTATTTTATGATGGCCAAAGTAGTGAAAACCAATGCAGTAAAAAAATACATTATGTGTGCATCTATATATTCAGAAATTAAATGTCGAAATTATGAGAAATATTCTTGAGCAAACAAATATCACACTGGTACAATAAATATTTTTTTAATGATTTCATGGTAAAAATCTAGAATTATGTACCCTTTGTACATCGCTAGGTTGCCAAGCAAGCATAGTGATGAATGGACGTAGTTTCCGCAGTAAAAATGATATTAAGTCAAAATTCTTCACTGGGATGCCAAATTGCCAAGCAAACAAAATGACTGCCAAAGTTCATTGTATTTCGCCAAAATTCATCGCCAAACAGTGATATTACGTCAATGTTTATTCCTGAAAGCGCTTTTAAGCCAAAGTTCATCTCTTTAACGCAAAATATTATCACTATCCCGCCAAGATTTTAATCCTTGAAATGCTTTATCGCCAAAATTTAATCACTAAAAAAGTTTGTCTTGAATAATTTTGCGCCAAATGTTATCGCTTTTACGCCAAACTTTAGCACTATTATGCAAAAAAAATTATCTCTAAATTGCCTATAGGCCAATTTATATCGCTTTATAGCCAAATTTTTACCAATATTATGGTAAAATTGTAATGTTTTCTTTTTGTGCCACATATTGCCGCTTTAAAACCAAAATATATAATTATTTTACCAAAATTTTATTCCTAAAATTTCTTCGCCAAATTTTATCGCTTTATCGCCAAATTATTATGTGGAATCATGTTTTGCTAACTTACATAAATATATAATTTAGGCAAAGATAATATTATTTGCTATGATAAAATTACGCAAATATATTCGCTAACACGACAATTTTTTTTAATATGTCAAAAACTATTTCATGTTGTTTACGATGCAGAATTCGAATGATGAAGCAAAAGTATTTATACAGAATAAAACTAAAGAATAACTTACATTTTATTCTGATATATCCTTTGTTGGCGGATACCGTACCTATTACTATAAAATTAATGAAGAAAACAAAAAGAACAACATCATAAAACCACGCAAAAAGTTTAATACGCTCCAATGATCTTTTTCTTCTGTAAACTAACGTTCTAGAATTAAAATGTTACATTTTTCCGCGCTAATTTAAATAACTGTTGCCACAAAACCTTAACTATGTCAACAGCACTAACTAGAACAGCACACTAGAACATTCAATCGATGTTTTCGATGAGAACTAACGTTCAAATTCAAATAACAGTTGTTATAAAACCTTAATTATTTCAACAGCATTAAAAAGAAAATTATTTAAGAATCACATAAAAGTTATTAATAAATTAAAAAATCGTTTTTCCTTGTTTGTTTCGTATTTTCATGAGTGGCAGCATCAAAAGTGTCATTTATTTTCTGTATCATATACTGTGTCGTATACTGTTAGAAGAACAATCTCAGAATAATCAATATTTTATCGGAATAAATATTTAAAAGAATATATATTTTTGTTCTTTATTTACTATAACTAAAAAATTCGGCACATAACTATCAAAGTAGAAATAAATATTCATTATATTGTTTGGGAAAAGAAGAAATTAAGATTTCCTGTAAAGTATTGTAACCCTAAAGATATTGGCAGAAGATTGGCGAAATATTCCGGGTTGCAAGATTGGCGACTTTCACAGGGGTACAGTATTCTAGATTCCAACACATTTAAATTTTTTATTTCATTTATAGTTATATATTTCGTATATTTCATTTTTAGTGTTATATATTTTTTTACAATTTGCGTTTGGTATCATTACTGTTGTATTACCTATGTTCACATGCAAGAATAATAGTGAATACAATAATAATAACTCATTATGTTTCAATTTTTCACTCCAAAAAATGTCTATAGTGGGTCTAAATCTAATAAGGGAATATATAATTTTATATGCGGCCCGCGGAGTTAGGATGCATTTCCAAAGTGTCCCACATGATAATTCGGGTTTGCCACTCCTGATTTAAAAATTTCTAAATAATCTTTTCTTCTGAATACAGGATACTTAATCTAAATTATTTTACAACTTATCAAAATTAAATTTACAGCCTTTAATTTAGATTTCTCCTGTTTATAATTAGTCTACTTTCTCAACGTTTCATCCCATTACAACCTTGTTTTTTTTTAGATATAACGTTATCAATACGCTTTCTAATGGCATGCTCAGTAATGCCATATTTCTGATGAGCATGCGCACTAGGAAGGAAAAATAACGCAATGGATGATGCGATTAAAAAAAAAAGGTATCCAAAAACTCTATTGCTTCCAGCTATTGTTTTTTAAATCTTTATTAGATAAGTAATTTGAAATAATAATAATTAGATAAGTAATTTGAGTAGTGTTTGCTACCACAGGTTTCGGATTCAAGTGGCGGCGGTGCCATGGATATATGTAGTGGTTCGGAATCCACTTTAAGCCATAGGTCCAAGTCTAACATGATTATAGAGCGTTATGGGGTAGTTTTACTCACTTCAGTAACATGTCTTCAAAGCTATACGAGTCCCCTGGGTAGGGCTAAATGAGTAACAGAGGTACAACCCTTGTACAGATTTATGTATCTGTATTGGCAACTGCATTAGAACAATAACAATATTTGCTTGCTGAATTTGTCATAGAACTTTTGCTACATCATTAATTATTTGTGTATTTGATGGGTATTGTGTTCCATTTATGCATACCACGACTAGCCCACCAGCGAAATAGGAGGGAAGGATGTTTTTTTTCGGGAGATCATTTAGGAGTTTTTTACTCCCACATTTTCATGTCTTACGGGAGAAGACCAAGGTAACTCCCATTAGATTATCGGCACTTTACATAAGATATCACAATCGTCATCGAATCTTCTTGTTTCTAAAAGAAATGACTTTAACAGATACCTCTCATCTTATTTGGAGCGGCCTGATGGGCAATTGGCTAGCGCTATGGCCTTTGTTACCACGGACTTCAGGTTCGAATACAGGCGGCGGCAGGGATGTTTGTGAGTGGTTTGGAATCCCCTTTAAACTGTCGGTCACGGTCTAATTAGCCTAAAGTGTGCACAAAATGACCGTAGAGTGACAAACTAAACCTAAACATATTTTATTCGAGCATTTGCCCTATTATTTTGTAACTGTTTACTAGGTCCTCATTCGGGCTGTTACTTTGATTGAAAAAGTGTCAGGTTAAGAAAAATGATGTATAATTTTCTGTAGGAGGGCGGGTCCTTAATCCTTAAAGGCACAAAATAAGGGTCCCATGATCCTTAAAAAAAGGTCCTTAAAAGCAAAATGATACAAAAGGTCATTAATTGTCCTTATGGGACAAAAAAAGGTCCTTAAAGGCACATAGAATACCTGTTTTACTATTTGCTTTAGTAAAACAGGTATTCCGTGCTCCTTTCAAACATTAAAATGAATAATCAAATGTTGTTTGGTGAATCCGTTTCGAAGTGAGACCGGATCGCGCGGACGGTTGTCAATTAAACGCCCCACCATTAGCAGGGGCGCGGGGGAAAAATGGCTCTGCTCTCACAATAGGGCGCAATTAGGGCGTGTTTGTCGCTGGAGCGCCCGGAAATCCCCATGACGGGTGATCGCTCACCGCCCCCGCTCCGTGCAGATAACGACACTTGTGTCTCCGTCTTCCGTGGGCTTCCGGTTCGGACCGGATCCAGATCCGAACATTATTAGAGCCCCCCTCTTTTCGCGCGCTAATGCCCGCTCCCCATTTGGATATAAAGCAAGACTTATTTACGTAGTCTAAAATTCCCCAAATCCTAAATATAACTGTAGTAATTTGTTTCATGGCAATGTGACGTGAAATAGTATCACTTCTTTACATTATAACTTTTGTATTTCATCATTTTTGTATTTAATCATGTCTTATGGGAGTAACCCAAGGTAACTCCCACTAGATTATTGGCATTTTATATAAGTTATCACAGTCGTCATCGAGGCTTCTTCATCCTAAAAGCAGTGACTCAAACAGATGTCTCCTATCCTATTCGAATTGCGCCCTATTATTTGGTAATTGTTCACGCTACCACTAGGTCCTCATGCGGGCTTTTTCTTTAAATCAAAAAGTATTAGTTTACGAAAAACAATGTCAATGTTCTGCATTGTCAATGTCATCATGCAGCAAAAATCATGGTAATAAATCTGTAATCAACTATGGTGAAAGGGTTGTTAAGGACACTTTATTCCTATTGATTTGAATTTTTTCATTGCTATGCTTGCTTACTCCAATTGCTAAGAGGTTGTTCCATGGAAGTGACTTTTAATTTAAGATATCTGACAAGAGCATGGGATGCAAAGGCAAAAGTTTTGTTTTTTTGCAGAGAAGGTGAAGAATAAAATCTTCGTACCTCCAGTTACAGAATTAAGAATATAAAAAAAAAAAATATTCCAAAAGGAATTTACATTAAAGTGACTTTAAAAAAGAATAATTAAGACTGAGTTACTTGCTCAGGAAAGTCTGTGATACACGGAAATCTCATACACTTTATATGAAACTGATCATTTTATAGGTATTAGAGTGCAGAATCCTTTCATTGAGAAATCCAGAGAAAGATAATCGCCCTCTACCTTCAAATATATTTGTATTAAGCAAATATATTACAGCATGCATTAAGCAAATTATAATGGATGAAGAGTCATTCATTCGTATGGTGGCTTGACCACCCGCTTACTTCCTTCTCAGCAGCATTTTCCCGATTACTTCTTTTACTTTTACTTCTTTATTTTTCTTAGTAGAAGAGAAGGAAGTAGTTTCGCAGTACAAATATCCCGATTACTACTTTTCGTAGTAGAAGAGAAAGAAGTAGTTTCGCAGTACAAATATCCCGATTACTACTTTTTGTAGTAGAAGAGAAAGAAGTAGTTTCGCAGTACAAATATCCCGATTACTACTTTTCGTTGTAGAAAAGAAGGAAGTAGTTTCGGAGTAGAATTATCCCGATTACTTCGTTTCTCAGTAGCATTTTCTTACCAAAATAAAGAAGTTAAAAGAAATGGGTGGAGAATGATAAGTGGATAATTTTGATTGCAAAAATCTAAAATATGGATGTAATTTTTGATGATAGTCATGACCTAAGGTTAGTGTATATTCGACAACAACAAGAAGATGAGGATTTTATCCCGCCCCTAACGTATGACATGGTTATTGCTTTGAGAAACGCTAAGATCTTATAGATTGGTTTGGTTTGTCGCTGTACGGTTATCTTGTGCACACGAAGGCTAAATAGACAGGGACCTACAGTTTAAAGTGAATTCTGAACCACTCACAAACATTCATGCCTCCGCCAGGATTAACAGGAAGCCTGTGATACCAAAGGCCAAAGAGCCAGCCTCTTGATCAACAGGCCGAAAACAATGATTGGAGACTACAGAATGTTAATTGCCTCATAATTCCATAATATCAGATTAAATTATATCTCCACATTTGTGAAAACTTCTTTCTTAATGTTGGAGTATTTAGACTTATTCATTGACACGTTTCCGCCTCTTGATTTTCTGGGATTTGCAACTGGGTGCCTTGTTTGGTGGTTCAATTTTAATCCCTAGCCCCACCACATTTTGAAACGTTCGTCTTTAAATACATGGGAATGTAATCCCCCTGTAACTCTCCCCCGGTCTCCCCCATCCAACTTTCCAAGTCCCACTTTCAAAACGATATCAAAAAAGTTCCAACAAGTTCCAAAGTTTATTAATAGTGGGCGCTGTAAAAGGCATAAAGAAAGTAAATTTGGATGCCAGTCATATTTTGAAACGAAATGACAACGTATTTGGCATGAGTTGCCTATTAAACCAACTGTAGTGTTCAATGTGCTCGATTGTTTCGGATTTTTGACAGACAAAAAGGACTTCCAAGTCATTCAACAGTTGTGAAATGGAGCCCAATGAATGAAAAGCCCATCCATCACGTCAAAGTCATACCAAATTGGATGGGAAAAATTGATCGAACTGTTTTTGAATTTTTTTTTGTTGCCATATCGTTTTCTCCTTCTTCGAGTATCTTCAGTTCAAATTTGAACTCATTGAGATGAGTGGTTCTTTTTTTGACAGAAATTTGAATGTGGGACTTTAATTATAATCACCCTGTTTATTTAGAGATTCATATCTCTTCAAAATCAAATTCAGTATATTTTCAGCCTACAGGTTTAATGTACTCATATACACTGCTGATAGGTTGGGATGTTGAGTTTCTGAATCGCTAACCATGCTACTGCTTGAAGCACCAACTAGCAAAACCATATGATTCGAATGAAATACCTCTGCAGCTAAGTTTGGACGCAAAATGCACTTTTTGGGATTTGCAACTGGGTGCCTTGTTCGGTTGTTCAATATTAATCCCACCACAATTTGAAACGGGTGTCCCTACATATATTTAGAGATTCATATCACTTCAAAACAAATTCAGGGTATTTTCAATCTTGGAGTATTTAAGCTTATTCATTGACTTGAAATACTTTCAGCCTCTTGATTTTCTGGGATTTTCAATTAGGTGCCTTGTTTGGTAGTTCAATTTTAACCCCTAGCCCCACCACAATTTGAAACGGGCCTTCCTACATATATTTAGAGATTCAAATATATTCACATTCTTTAAATCAAATCAAATTAATTTTATGTACTCATACCCTACAGGTTTAATGTACTCATACCCTACTACTATAAATCTACATGTTTAATGCACTCATACCCTACTACTATATCCCTACAGGATTAATGTACTCATACCCTACTACTACAACCCTACAGGTTTAATGTACTCATACCCTACTACTATAATCCTACAGGTTTAATGTACTCATACACACTGTTGATAAGGTAGCTTTCGGTTGGGATGTTGAGTTTATGAAACTTCTGCTCCAAGCACCAACTAGCAAAACCAAATGATTCGAACGGAATACCATGGACGCAAAATGCACTTTGTTCCACGCTTATGATTCCATCTCTGCCAGAGCCCCCCTCGTCCTGGTTGGAAGCGCGAATAGGAACAAAGCCGGACCGAGTGCCTGCTCTCGCTCTAAAATCTCGGATGCGGGGGTGGAGGCGAGGGTGGAAGGAGGGTGTGGAAAAAAAGAGTGAGGCGAGACGTCTCCACCTCGGCAACCCTTCTGCGGCGGAGGAAATCCCACAATAAAAGGAGGAAGGGATTTGTGTGTTTGCAATAAAGATTTCGGCCACTGAACGAGGGAGGCGGAGGGCCAAAGCGGTGCAAGTCTCGACCGCCCTTCCTTCCGGTGCTGGAAACTTGACTGGATGGTAGGAAGAATGCATGCAAATTCAATGAAAATATAAATAATTTCACTGT
This sequence comes from Caerostris darwini, assembly GCA_021605075.1. NCBI lineage: Eukaryota > Metazoa > Arthropoda > Arachnida > Araneae > Araneidae > Caerostris > Caerostris darwini. The sequence goes on from BPLQ01009905.1 coordinate 155,655, forward strand.
TGGCTGAAATCTGGTTTCATCACCTTGTTTGAGAAAACACATTTTGGAGATTGGTTTGGTTTGACGCTCTACGGTTATTTTTGTGTACAGCTTAGGCTAATTAGACTAGGACTTATTGTTTAACGTGAATTCCGAACCACTAACAAATATCCATGCCCCCATCAAGATTCGAATCTGAAGCCTGTGATACCAAACGCCAGAGCGCTAGTCCACCAGGTCACACTTTTTGGATAAGATACTGGTTAAGACATTCTCCATATTTGATTCCAAGCACGACTTGGTTGATCAGAGTTTTTAATGAAAATTGGGTGGCAATAATTTCGGAGGAAGAAATTATAAATTCGATTCTCATCTATTTAACTATTTAAAATGATAGATATGAACTAACATGCATATTTCTGACCCTGAGTAACAATGACCACAGCACACAACACAAGGTAGATTGAATTCACATCCATCTTCTTGCAAGCTAGCCAGCTTGCCTTAACACCAATAACAAGTATTAATTCAATTTTGTTGAATATCAGTGGGCGTATTGGTCCACTTATGTATGCCACGAAGAAATTGACGATGAGTGGTAGGCTTTGCCTTCCTGGAGAACTTTTAGACTTAACTACACCGCATTTGCGCGCCATATCGGTGGAAAATCGAAAACTTCTCACTAAACAGCTGACTACGAAGCACTTTACATACATTGCTGCAGTTGCAGCAATCTTTATGTTTCTGAGAGTAATAAATGCAACGGAGCCGCCAGCGGTTTCGATCCCGAAAAGTCCTAATATTTAGCTTGGATTACAAGTCAGTTTATTATACAGTTATTTCATTTTCTGGATTCATTAAATAGGAACACATTTCTATCAAAATATTACATCAATCAATTGAAAATAGTTCTCTTAATTATCATGGAAATTTTCCCATTATGCTATATAGTAATTATTATACTCTAAAAGAATTTCGACCTGATGCCCAATTAGCTAGCGCTCTGGCCTTTGGTACCATAGGTTCCAGGTTTGAATCCTGGCAGTGCTATGGATATTTGTAGTGGTTCGGAATCCACTTTAAGCCTTAGGCCCCTTTCTCCTATGACCGTAGAACGTCACAAAGGCTAATCAGACATCTCACCCACATCATTCCCAAACAGTATAGGGGCAACTCTGCTCTAAGCGCAGTGATGTTGTGTGGTGTAGTGTAGTAGTAGTAATCCACTTTAAACTGTAGGTCCCAGTCTGTTTAGACCTCGTGTGCACAAGATGACGGTACTGCGACAAACCAAACCAAACAATCTAAAAGAAGTTATTGTGTTTTGAAATTAAAATATGAATCTGAAAAATATAAGAAAGATGAAAAATAATTAGGTGGCTAATTAATTTCCAATGGTTTCTTCATCAAAATTTCTTTGACAATTCTGGTATGCTTTAATGCAAAATACTGGAATATGCTCATGATATTTTAGTTAGGTGAATTCTGACTTCTGCCTCAATTAAACCAGTGGCAAAAAAACGTGTGATGATTGCCAACTTCTCCTATCTTATTGGATGGGGCACAAATCAGATAAACGTCTTCATTAAAGAAGAAATCAGCAGTTTTTTTCAGTAATTGCTTGTGATTTATTTCAATTTTATCTTTCGAAATTTGTGAAGAAAAGTACATTAAATTTCTTTTTTCGTTTGCTTGCAAATTGTTTATGCAGCTGATATATATTTGAAAATGTTCATTTTTTTAAATTTATAATCTCAAAACATAGAAAACGTTACAAAACATTTAACCGTCTGTGCTAATAAAAGCTAAGGAGAAGAAAAAAGTTAAATCCTTAAAATTTATTTGGTTTTCCAGTCTTCCAGTAATAAACCAAACCAAACAGGCCTAGAGTTCTTTCACTAGCACTCTACCATTAATGATGCCATTACCTTCATGAATATTTAAATCTGTGATTGAAGTTTGATCTTTTTCAGTTTTCACCCTGAAAATTAGACCTGTATTGTTGTTGTTGTTCTAATGCAGCTAGCAATACAGAGACAGTTAACATTTATGCCATATGCAAGGGCTGCACCGCTGTTACGTACTTAGCACTACCCAGGGGGCACTTATAACTTAAAGATATGCCACGGACGCGAGTAACACTACCCCCGCAACGCTCTACGATCCTGTTAGACCGGGACCTACGCTTTAAAGTGGATTACGAACCATACAGACAACCACGGTACTTCTGGGACTTGAAACCCAAACTTGTGGTACAGAGCGCTAAAGAGTTAGCTCGTAGAGCCATCAGGCCCTTCTCTATAATTAGTTCATTTTTGATAGAACAAAACATATTCTTGTTTGATAGAAAAATTCTATTTCAATGTATGTGGCGATTATAATATATTGCCCATATTTGGAAGAAAAAAGCTCGATAAAAGTCGTCGTCTTTTTCTAATTCACATTTCGGTGTGAAGCCAACGGCGGTACCATGCTGAATATACCGGTTCTCGTTAGATCACCGAAGTCAAGCATCATTGGGCGCGGTCAGTACTTGGGTGGGTGACCACCTGGGAACACCGCGTGCCGTTGGCAAATTTGGGACCTGAATGGCCGAGTGTGTATAGCGCTCTGGCGCTCGGTGCCACAGGTTTCGGGTTCGAATCCCGGCGGTGCCATGGATGTTTGTAGTGGTTCGGAATCCACTTTAAGCCGTAGGTCCCGGTCTCCTATGACTGTAAGAGCGTCACGGAGCAAAAGTCAGGCTTCTACCTACGGGTGCTCCATCACAACAGAAGCTGCTTCCTTCCCCTTCAATCATGAGTACGTACGGGCTCGTGGGCTTGGCCAGCCAAGTGGGATAAGAAACAACAAAACAAAACACATTTCGGTGTGTGGCCATTTTTTTAAAAATAAAGCTCTTGAAATATTTTAATGCCTGATGTAACAACACACAATTCTATCTAATGGTAGGTTATTATATTAATATTTTCGAAATACTTTATTTTCAGATTATATTAGCGAAATTTATAAATATTTATTTATTTTACATTGAAGATTTCAGACGCAAGGACGTTTGTCTGTTAATAGATTCGCCTAATCTTGAAAAAAATATATAGCATAGAATCATCGTTAGTAAAAGACAATTTCATTACAAAAATAACCGAAAATACAAAGTACATTTTTCAGTATTTTACAAACTCCTCTTGAATGCGAGGGCCTGATGGCTAGCTCTCTGGTGTTCGGTACCATAGGTTTCGGGTTTTAGTCACGGCGGTGCCATGGGTGTTTGTAATGGTTCGGAGTCCATCAGACCGTTGATCCCGGTCTGCTTAGTCCTCGTGTGCAGAAGATGACCATAGAGCGATAAACTAAACCAAATCTCTTGAATGGGGAAAAAAATCACGACAAAATGGAACTTTTGCAAAAAAAAATTTCACAAATTAAAAAAACATGATGTCAACAAAGGTTTGATATATCGCTCTACTGTTATTTTGTGCACACTTTAGCTGAATTATATCGAAACCTACAGTCTAACGTGGATTCCAAAGCACTAACAAGCATCCATGCCACAGCCATGATTCCAGGACAGCCTTGGAGCCTGTGGTACCAAAGGCCCAGAGCGCTAGTCAATTGGCCATCAGGCCGCCAGTATTAACAAAGGAGAAAAATGGTAAACTTCAATGCTGTGTTCCAATTAAGTTAAGAGCACGAAATCAAACGAAACAATTCACTTTTATTTAATGTTTTTTTTTTTCAATTCCTTCTATTAGCTCCCACTCTCCCTATATCTATCTTGTTCAAATTTTCAATCATTCATAAAATAATTTTTATTCATCCACTCCAGTTCAAATACATTTTTCTTCAACTTGTAGTGAATGACACTGGATGTTAATACAGTTTTTTCAAATATTAATTCAGTAATTAAATTTAATTAATAAATTTTAGTTTTTTTTAGATTTAACTTGCATGTATTTACTAATAGATGGGGCCAGATAAAGTTATAAAAAATGAATGAAAATTAATTATTTATAAAGGACTTTCTGCAATAGAGTGAAAAAAAGTTGGAATTGAGTATAAATTTTTTTTTTTATATTACTTGTTTCTTGTTGACTAATGAGTAGATTTCTAATATATGATTCTATAAGTGCATGTACATTACAAATAAACATGGTTAATGTATTAAATGATGAAAATAATAATTTTAAAATTTTTATTCTATTAGGGTTTTAAATATGAAAGAGAAATATTACATAAAAAAGCCATCAACTGGCAATGAAACTTTTCCGATTGCCCATTTAGTACCGATTCTATGCCATGAATTATTTACAATCGAATTGAAAATGATGTAAAAAAAAGGTTTCAACACATAAAATAAAGAGGCAATTATTTAATCTGGATTGAAAATCTCATTCAGAACTTCCATGAAAAATTAATCACACCTCCCATTCTACGAGTAAATTGCAGAATAGAACAATTCGTATTCCGAGCCACTCGCACCCATTAGTGACTGAAAGAGGGAGAGGGGGAGAAGCCATTTTGCATATTTTAAGGCATTTTACATATTTTAAGGAGTTTTTTTGAAAAAATACTGAAGTTTTGGTGTTTGTCTCTGTGCAGTCATTTTGTGCACACGAGGGCTAAACAGACAGCGACCTACAGCTTAAAGTGGATTCCGAATCACTCACAAACAGCCATGCCACTGCCAGGATTCTAGTATGGAGCCTGTAGTACCAAAGACCAGAGTACTAGCCAATTGGCCATTATGCTACTAAGTTAAGAGCATGAGAAACAAGAATTCAAACGAAGCAATTCCCTTTTATTTAATTGTTTTTTTCTTGTTGTTAACTGATATTTCTGATATATGATTGACTCTGATATATGACAGGATTTCTGATATATGATTCTATAATTATGCGTATGACATATTACGAAAAAAAGGATTAATGAGACATATGATGAAAATAATCATTTTAAAAATTCAATTCTACTAGGGTTTTAAATAGGAAAGGGAACATTACATAAAAAGCCATCAACTGACAATGAAATCTTTCGATTGCCCTATTTAGTATCGTTTCAAGGCCATGAATTATTTACATTCGAATGCAAACGATGTAAAAAAAATTTCCTACATAAAATGTTCCTACAAAGCTGTGTTACACAAACTGCTGTAAACTGCTGCATGAAAAACGCGAATTCAAACGAAACAATTTACTTTTATTTCATATTTTTTTGTGTTGTTGTTGATTGATGAGTGGATTTCTGATATATGATTTTATAAGTGTCTATACATTACAACAAACAAGTAATAAAAAAAAATTTTAAGTCGATTCCTACTTTTTTTTCACTCTGTTGCAGAAAGTCCTTTATAAATAATTTTCATTCATTTTTTTAATTTTATCTGGCGCCATCTATTAGTAGATACTTAAATCTAAAAATAACTAAAATTAATGAATTTAATTTAATGAATGAATTAATATTTGAAAAAACTGTATTAACATTAAGCGTCATCCACTACAAGTTTAAGAAAAAATGTATTTGAACTTGAATGGATGAATAAAAAGTATTTTATGAACGATTGAAAATTTGAACAAGATATATATAGGGAGAGTGTGAGCTAATAGAAGGAATTGAAAAAAAAACACCACAATTAATGTGCCCAATGATGAACATAATTATTTTAAAAATCTCTTTTTACATGGGTTTTAAATATGAAAGGGAACATGACATAAAAAGTCATTAAACCAATGAAACAATCAAAATGAAACTTTTCCGATTGCTCTATTTAGTACCGATTGAATGCCATGAATTATTTACATTCGAATTGAAAACGATGTAAAAAAAAAGTTTCCACACGTAAAATAAGAGGCAATTATTTAATCTGGAATGAAAATCTCATTCAGAACTTCCCATGAGAAATTAATCACACCTCCCATTCCATGAGAATAGAACAATTCGTATTCCGAGCGACTCGCACCCATTAGTGACTGAAAGGGGTGTTACGTGAACGCGGGGGTGGTGGCGTTATTTCCACTCCCATTCCGAATTTGCGTTTATTTAAACCACGTGCGACTTGATCCACTGTTGCCATTTCGCGTGCCTTAAATATTTTCTGCTCTTGAACAACGAGGAGAAAAAAAAAAAAAAAAAAAAAAAAAAAAGAAGGAAAAAAAAAAAAAAAAAAAGAAAAACCTAAAGAGAGTGGGAGTAGAAGAAGTGGAAGTAGCAGAAGTTGAAAAGCAAATGGAGTGTGAAATAACGCCGATGCCTGTCTCCTCCCCCACCGCACCCCTCCCTTCCACCCCCGACAAAAAGAAGGGGCTGGGGGGGTCGGCAGCGTTATTCAAACAGCCCTCCACCTTTTTCCCATTTCGATATTTACGACAAAACTGCAAAAGGCGACGCTTAAATCTGAATTATTGCCATTTTTGGATATTGATTGAAGGGGGGGGGAGCGGGCTGGCAAGAAACTCTCGTCACCACCACCCCCTCATTCTTTTTGCCACTCGTTCGGCTTACGGAGGTGACGTCACTTCGCAATGCGAGAAACTTCGGACTTTTTGAGCATTTTTTTTCTTTTTAAATGCAATGCAATATTCAGGAGGAGAAAAGGTAAAGAAGAAATAAAAAAAAACTTTCTCTTATCCCCTATTTCTTCTTTGCATTTAAAGACTGGGCAATCATTGAGGCACTTGAAAGCAGGGACAGTTTTTATTTTTTTAACATTTAGTGTCTTCTTGTCTTAGAAAATGAACGTCATAACATACAGATATGGAAAATAAAATGTGGAAAGGTATGGGTCCGATTAATAAGTAATAACATTAATAAAAAAATAATGATAATGTTATACCTATTATAAAAGGTTTCGCAGTCAACATGATTAGTGCCAAAAAAAAAAAGACAATTATTCAGCTTTTCTAAGCCATATTCTTAGACAGGAGGAAACATTACGTCAGAAAATGAAAGATTAAGTAATAATATGTATTATTTAGATTTGATGTCTTCATTTATGTTCAGTTAAAAACAACGTAATTTTATAACAAATTGCAACAATAATTACAGCTTTTCGCAACGATTTGTTTTCATTTATGTTCAGTTAAATATAACGTAATTTTACAACAAAACAATGTTAATTCAAGAATTCTGCATTTATTCAATTCCTTCTATTATCTCACACTCTCCCTATATATATCTTGTTCAAATTTTCAATCGTTCAATCGTTTTTTTTTTCAAATATTAATTCATTCATTAAATTTAATGAATTAATTTTAGTTTTTTTTTAGATTTAAGTTGCATACATCTACCCATAGATAGCGCCAGATAAACTTAAAAAAATGAATGAAAATTGTCTATAAACGACTTTTGGCAATAGAGTGAAAAAAAAGTAGGAATTAACTTAATTTTTTTTTTTTAATATATTACTTGTTTTTCTTCCCGAAATACTTAAAAAAAAAACTAGAAATTTTTTTTTTCACAATAAGTTGCCGGATTGTCATAATTGTGAAGATATCTATATACATTTTTAATTAAATATAAATGTATAGAGTTTAAGTATATAAATGTATAGAATTATGTAAATAAATGTAGATAGTTAAATAAATATAAATGTATAGAATATAAAATTATTTTTTTAAAGGCAATGCAATATTCAGGAGTAGAAAAGGTAAAGATGAAAAAAAAAAAAAAAAAAAAAACTTTCTCTTATCCTCTATTTCTTCTTCGCATTTAAAGACTGGCCAATCAGCACTTGAAAGCAGGGGCAGTTTTTTTTTTTTTCAACCTTTAGTGCCTTGTCTTAGAAAATGAACGGTATAACATACAAATGTGGAAAATAAAATGTAGCAAGGTATGGGTTCGATTAATAAATAATAATATTAATAAAAAATAATAATATTAATATTATTCCTATTATAAAAGAGTTCCCAGTCAACATGGTTAATGCAAAAGAAAAAAAAAATAGTAAATAAATAAAAAGAAATAAAATTGAAATCTGCTCGACAAATTTCAACTTATCATGTGTGAACATTCCAGAACGGATGTATAAACTCAGGAATATACCAATGTTTAATAATGCACGAGATATATAAAGCAATTGATTGGAATACTATAAGAATGGTAATAATTCAGTAGCCACATGAATGTAGCAAATGTTGAATATATCAAGAACTTCATGAAGAATGAATTGTTCAAGAATATTTAAAAGAATATACAAAAGTAAGATAAATGTCGTCGCAAATGAAGAATGAAGTATTCCAAATTCTATAAGAAACGTTATCTCATTCAATAGCCAAAAGAATATATCAAAGTTTAAAAATTCTAGGCATGAATGAAGAATGAAGTATTCCAAATACAATAAGAAGACCTGTAACTACAGCTCCATAAGTACGGTAAAATGCCAAAAGTGATAAATATGAATCATCAAGGAGAAGAAATTGATCAACGCACTACGAATACTTATAGCCATGGTAAATACAAATGCCAAAATTCCATGCCAAATAACATAGATCATAAGCTCATAATATAGACTTCAATAACTTTCATGTTGTAAAGTAAAAAGTCAATGCCAAATAACTTAGTTCATAGCTCATAATATAGACTTTAATAACTTCCATGCTGTAAAGTAAAACAAGTAATATAACAAAAAAAAAAAATTTTAAAGTCAATTCCTACTTTTTTTTCACTATATTGCAGTATTGCAGAAAAGTCCTTTACAAATAAAGTTGAAATTTTCCTCTTACATCTGGCGCCATCTATTGGTAGATACATGCAACTTAAATATAAAAAAAACTAAAAAATTATTTTATTAACGACTGGAAATTTGAACAAGATATATAAATATATATAGGGAGAACTAATAGAAGGAATTGAAAAAAAAAACCCCCAAAAGTAAAAAGATTGAAAATAACCGATCTAAGCAGCATACTTCGAACACATTGATTACAATACCACAAAAGCAAAAAGTTTAAAAACCACTTATTTATAATGTCTTTTCTTAACCAATTGATTTTTATATTGAAAGTCTAAAATTTTAGGAATTTACAAAGGTAGAGGCATTTTGTGCGAAATTGCTTTTGTAATTTGTGCAAATGTATCTCGCTTTAGAACAGGTGTGGCCAACCCAAATGATCTTGCGGGTCACTTTGGACATGCATTCTAACTCTGTAGACCGTTTATAAAATTATATAATCCCATATTAGATTTAGATCCAGTTTAGGCATTTTTTGGTGTGAAAATTGAAACATAATGAGTTATTATTTCTGTATTTACTATTATTCTTACATGTAAACATAGATAATATATTAATAATGATACGAAATGCACCTTGTAAAAAAATAGATAACACTAAAAATGAAATATAAAAATATACAAATATAAACGAAATAAAAAAAATGAATAATCATTAAAAAATATTTATTTTGTTGGGCGATATTTGTTTCTCCACTCTTTCACTTAGCTTTTGCAAATCAATCTCATTTCGGGTACTTGCACATCGTAATGGGTGTTGAAGGTTAGCGTCCTTTATGTTTAAGCGTGTTTTGTGTTTGACAAATTTCATTTCAGAAAAAAAAAGCCAAAAGCGCTAACAACTTCCACTGCTGGTTTTCAACTTAAGAGTCTATTCTTCGACTGGTTTGCTCCGCTATCAACAATCAACTGTAAACTCATAAATAAAACAGGCAATACCTGTCATATATTTGAAAGAATATTATTTTAAAATAAAGTTAATTTTTTCTCATTATTTCGACAGTTCATTTTTGAATATAGAGATGCACACATAATGTATTTTTTAATACGTTTTCACTTCTTTGGCCATTATAAAATGAATAAAGTTTGTAAAAATTTGATAAATTTCATGGGCCGGAAAAATATTGGTATATAATAAAATAATTGGTATATAATAAAAATATAGGTTGGTCACCACTGCTTAAGAATTAACTTGTTTTTACACTGCACAAAAACTGAGCGTGGCTTTCTTTCTTCAGAATCAAAAATGCACCCAACTACATTCAGAAGAAAAACAAACTTTATCAGAAATCCCCAAAAATATCTGAGCCTATTTAGTTTAGAGCCACTATAAACATATATATCAGCTACAAAGAAATGGTAATGATTCATTTACTTGCATGGAGCGATACTTCATTTATTTTTTTTTTTCGAGATATGGATTTGCTTGTAAAATTCAAATGCGCATAAAAAATTCATGGATTCTTTATCTTTATTTTTTAGAAAGTAATGCATGATTTCTTCTTTATTCAAGTTTCCGCTTGGAATTTTTGTTATTAGTAGAATTATTTTGTACTGGTATTTCGTAAATGGTTTGCAAAAAATGATATATATATATATATATATATATATATATATATATATATATATATATATATAGATATATATATAGATATATATATATCCACATCTTTCGATACATACCCATATTGAAAACTCGTATTAGTAGCCTGAATATCAATGCGAAAAGTAATTTATACTAAATAATGTTAAAATAATTTAAATTTCAATGCTTACATCTAAATGAAAAATTTCAATTAATAAATTTTAGTAAATAGCAATCATTACTTTAAACCAGAGGTTGCCAACCCAAATGATCTTGCGGGCCACTTTGGAAATGTGTCATAACTCCGTGGGCTGCTTATAAAATTAAATTTCCCGTCTTAGATTTAGACACAGTATAGACATTTTTTGGAGTGAAAAATTGAAACCTAATGAGTTATTATTTTTGTTTTTACTGTTATTCTTACATGTAAACATAAATAATGTAATAAAAAGGATAAAGCACATTCTAAACAAATATATAACACTAAAAAAGAAATATAAAAATATATAGTTGTAAACGAAATAAAAAAAAGAGAAATCTTTAAAAAATATTTATTTTACGAGTGCGATATTTGTTAATCCACTCATCATGAATATAATTGAATTATGCTTCGAACTCATAACTGCAAACTCATGAATGAAACAGGCACTCTCTGTTCTATATTCGGAAGAATATTATTTTAAAATCAAAGCTCATTTTTTTTCATCATTTCGACAGTTCATTTTTAAATATTGGGGTATGTACACATAATGTATTTTTTATTACGTTGGTTTTCACTACTTTGGCTATCATAAAATAATTATAGTTTGTAAAAGTGTGATAAATCTCACGGGTCAGAAAAATTTTGAAGGCGGGCCGCGGGTTGGCCACGTCTGGTTTAAACGATATGCATATATGAATTACAGAAAAAAAAGCATTAATCAGAATAGCCGTATCAAATAATTATCACAATTTTTTAAGAGTTTCTTTCAGAAAAGTTAGATTATTTTAAGTGAACTTATTAGCAGTCAAATAGTTTGAATTTAATATGAATCCTCAGGATAAAAGACATATTTTAACTATCGAGTATTACAAATTAAATTAATTTAAAACCCGCTTTTTATGGTGACTTTAAATGGTGACTAATGAATTAATAGAACTTTAAATGGTGACATGAATTAAAGATATTTAACATATAAATCATTGAAATATTATTAAAAATTTATAAAAAGTTTGAATTTTTTAAAATTACTTTATTACTAGTTGTTTATCCAACGTGTCCCGCAAAAATATTTTCCCTTTGTCATACATGAGAATGTTATGTGACACGAGGAAGAATACATGTCCTGCCAATCGCTTTACGTTTCCTTGTAAGTTATTCTTAGATTAATAAAGTAAGAAACACGATTCAATCATAAAAGTTAAATGAGCTTCTGATTCACTGTTTTGAACAAAATTAAAATCTCGTTATTTAAACGGAGGACCCCCTACCCTTCTGACCCAGCATAGTTATATTCCAACTCTATCTAAGAGTTATCTATTGAAGAAAGTAGAATTCTTTCAGCTAAATAGTTTTGTAAATGAAACAACTCTCTATTTTACTGACCCAACAGTACTTATATTTCAGCTATTTCCTCTTTTCAAATTAGTTGATGATGATCTGTTGATTACTGATGATGATCCTGAGGATCTGATGATGATCCGTCGTGACCGAACCAAATTATGACCCGGCATTGCCTTGCTAAAGAAAAATCAAGCTTTTTCAGTCTTCATTCGTGGACATAAAATTGTAATGAACATGCGCAATCTTAAATATATGATCCATTTTATTTTTCGTATTTCGGATTGATATCTACTTTTAACAAACAAATGATAAAAAAAGTCCATGAAATTTTTTTGAGATTTTGGCTATTTTGACGCTAGTTTTGTTAAGTTTTTGTAAGAAAAAAAAGATGAAAATTGTAAAGAAATCAAAAGTCAAATCTCCAGATGCTAAACACTGATAAGGAATAAGAATTGTGGTTTGAAAAATTGTAAAAAAAAAAAAAAAAAAAAAAAAAAAAAAAATTGAATATATACAGGGTGATTATAATTAAAGTCCCACAAATGATGTAAAAAAAGAAGCACTCGTCACAATGAGTTCAAATTTGAGCTGAAGATACTTGAAGAAGGAGAATACGATGCGGCATCAAAAAAGTTCCAAAGTGTACTAATAGATGGCGCTGAAAGCGACATAAAGAAAGTGAATTCGGCTGCGAATGATATTTTGAATCGACATTAAACCAAGTGTTCAATGTGCACGATTTTTTGGGTTTTTTTTTTTTTTTTTTTTTGACGAAAAAAATGACTTCCAAGTCATTCAACAGTTGTGACACTGTTAGTGGAAAGCACATCTACCACCAAGGCCATACCAAAATGGATGAGAAAAATCGGTGGAAATTTTTTTTGACGCCATATCGTTTCCCCCTTCTTCAAATATATTCGAAAAGTGAACTCATTGTGACATCATCCACGGAAAGCCCATCCACCATGGATGGGCTTTCCATTAACAGTGTCACATCTGTTGAATGACTTTGAAATCCTTTTTTCCGTCAAAAAAAAAACCGAAACAATCAAGCACATTGAACAATATAGGTGCAATTCCTGTCAAATGCGTTGTCATTTTGGTTCAAATTATCACTGGCATTTCATTAGCTGACCGAATTCATTTTCTTTATGCCGTTTACAGCGCCATCTATTAGTACACTTTGGAACTTTTTTTATGCGATACTGTTTCCCCCTTCTTCAGTTCAAATTTGAACTCATTGTGACGAGTGGTTCTTTTTTTTACAGCATTTTGAAAGTGAGACTTTAATTATAATTACCCTCTCCCTCTCTCTCTCATACGCTCTCTCTCTCTCTCTCTCTCTATATATATATATAGTGATAAAGAGACAGAGAGAGAGAGTTTTCTAAATTTGTTTAATACAAGCTAAACCGTTTTCTAATAATCAAATTAAAATATCGCCCTTTTTATTTTTATTTTAGAAACAATTTCTATTGAAAGGAAACTCCATTTTCTTAAATCGCATTCAGAGTAAAAGGTCCTTTCCATATGTTCGTCGCAAATTCTCGAAAGTGCTGATGGTTTGATTGTCGTCAAAAGGTTAAGAACGCTTGTTAATTCCGCGGGAGTATCATGAGGGTGCGATGGACCCGGTCTTTTAACCTCTGCTAATGTCGTTAGGGGTGGGCAGGGAGAAGGGATTCTAATTAAATGGAGAACCCCTTTCGGGGGGCGAATTAGCGAAGTGCCAACGCAAGACTCGATTATCGTGTCTGCCGACAACTCAATTGGATCGTTTGTGCAGCGATTAAGGGAGGCCCTCCCGTTTGCTGATCTTGTGATTAGCGCCCCCCTCCCCCCTCATTCTTTTTCTTCTTGCCTGTTTTTCTTTCACGGATTGGCGAAACATTTCTGGTTTGGCAGTCCAAATCATCATCTGCTCTGGGTTTTCATCAGATGGAAATATAAAAGAATATTTTCTGCTCATAAAAGAGACAATAAGGGAATAAAAAGACTCTCGGCACACACTTTTGAAACTCCGATACTAAGGAGTTAAAATTTCATTTGCATATTAAAAACAAGTTGTCAAAGCACAAAACTGTGGCTTGAGAGAAAAAGAATCACTATTAAATACAACTTGGAAAATAATTCTAATGATTTTTTTAGGATGCAGTAATTTTTTTTTCAAGGTTTTTTATAAGTGCAATAAAAAAAAAAAAAAAAAAAAAACCTTGAAAAAAAAAATACTGCATTCTAAAAAAATTGTTAGAATTATTCTCTAAGTTGGATTTCCTATTGGGTGACATCCTATTTTCTTTATCTTTCTTTTGGGGTTAAGATCTACCATTCTGATTTGAATTATTGGTTTAAAAAAAAAAAAAAAAAAAAAAAAAGTAAAGTCTTCCCGTCAGATATTAGTCGAGATGTTTGATTTATTTATTTGAATGATTTTTGGTTGTGGTACTAGTTGTTGCCCTAAATTATATTTTATTTCAAGTTTGTACGGAGCGGGCTTGCTATTGCAACACGCTCTGACGTTCCAGATGTTTCTTGTGAACAGGTCGGTTAAATAATAGACTTATAAGTGCAATAAGAATTCCAATGATTTTTTATAGGATGCAATAATGATTTGAAATGTGTCTCTTGTTGCTATTGTTGTTCTAATGCAATTGGCAATACAGATACAGTTAATCAGTGTGTGTGTCAATCAATAATAATTCTTTTTAATATTGAATATTTGTTTTATTTATGAATAAAAATTAGTTGAGGATGAAAAAAGCATGTTATTTATATTGCGAAACCTTCGACTTCTCATTTATTACGAAAGATTTATCCAAAATCTTTACTGTTGTTTTTTCCTGCCAAGAAGTATATAACACAAGAAACTAGTTTTACATATTTATTGCTACATAGTCCCCACTTTAGTGTTGTTTTTTCCTGCGAATAACTGTACTGCACAGAAAACTAGTTTTACAGATGTATTTCTATATAGTTCCATTAAAACGATTTTTTAACCAGAGTGAATACCACTTGGAGGTCGCCACCCATTCAGGCATGGTAAGCCGCTAAATATCCTGATTTGTCCTTGCAGTGCTCATGTCCTAGATTTGCACAAACGGCTTTAGCTAGACTAAGGACAGGCCACACTAAGAGTTTGACCTTCAATGGAGAAGAGAAGACATATACCCTTTGTCATTGTTCGACCATCGCGTCTCCATCTCATCTCATCGATTGTATTGGTGCCTCTGTGAGGCAACTGTTGAATGAGGGGAGGACCGTTTACGATCTATTGATGCAGCAGGATCTACTGGACTTGGTTTAGAATTCTAAATCAAGGGGATAAGCAACAACAACAACAACAACAAAACGATTTTTTAAAATGATACACGCAAGAACACAATTTAAATCTTTTTTCGATATTGTAAAAAAAAAAAATATTAATTTGTAGACATTAAAAAGGCCAATAATTCCTTTTAAGAAAAGTTCAAACTATGCATGAAATTTAGATCAGTTTTAAGGATTATTAAACAATCTTTCAATTCTTCAAATAGGGGCCTGATGGCCGAGTGACTAGCGCTCTGGCGCCCTGTGCCACATGTTTCTTGTTCGAGCCCCTGTGGTACTATGGATGCTTATAGTGGTTCGGAATTCACTTTAAACAGTAGATCCCAGTCTAATAGAATCGTGGAGCGTTGTGGAGGTAGTGCTATTCGTCCGTAGCCTGTCTTCAAGCTACACGTGCCCCCTGGGTAGTGCTAAATGAGTAACAGCAGTTCGTCGGTGCAGTCCACACGACATACCTTTTTTAATGCTAGTTTGTATTGGACTTCTCGGAGAGAAACGGTCAATACGACCCAGTTCTCCACCCCATTTATGGTAATTAAATGAATATAAATTTTATTTCATTCATTGATATATATTAATTATTATAAAAAGTTGAAAAAAATTAATATTGATTTCAATAAATGTCCACAACGAAAAAGGCATCAAAACTTTTTTAACATAGTGCTCTCAATTACTAATACATAGAAATAATTTGTAGAAAAAATATTGCTTCCATTTCATGAAGGAGAAGTATTTAGAATATATTTTTTTTTTATATAATAAATTTAATTGTAATAAAATTGACATTTTTTTAAAATTATTCAAAACATAAGTTCTGTTGATTCTTTTTAAACTACATACTAATATAATATTTAAGATTGAAGACTCTTAAGGAATATTGTATTCAAGAGCTTAAGCTTAAAAGTCGTTTTTGTTCGCAAAATATAAAACTAAAAAAAATTTAATTTAAAAAAAAAATCAAGTTAATATGATGCATGCAATAATAAAAGTTATTTTTGAAATTATATTTTTGTATAATAAAAATATATTTCATTATTATTAACTGATTAAGAAATGCAATTTTCAAAAATATTTTATTCCCGGGAAAAAATTTTATTAATTACTTGATAAACTCTTAAAAAAAAATGTGTCACTTTTCGTTTTTAAAAAATTAACTTATTCAAAATTTGGTTACAAATTTAGTAATTTTTCTTAAATGCTTAAAAGTAATCCCCTTCCTTATAAATTGACAGAATATGTTTATTTCTACAGAAGTCTCTTACCCGTGGGGCCCGATGGCCAAGTGGCTAGTACTCTGGCGCTAGGTACCACAGGTTTTGGGCTCGAGTCCCGGCGGTGACATGGATGTTTGTAGTGATTCGGGATCCACTTTAAACAGCAGGTCCCGGCTAATAGGATCGTAGAGCGTTGCAGGGATGTTATTACTCCGCATCCGTAGCTTATCTTCAAGTTACACGCACCTCCTGGGTAGTACTAAGTGAGTAACGTCAGTGCAGCCCTTCCTTATGGCATAAAGATAACTGTCAAGTATTTGTCGACTGCATTAGAAAAAAAATTCTCCTATCTCAACTATTTATCTCCATCAAACATTGCTTCTTATTTCATAGAAACAACACTTTCTTCAAATAGTAGCAATCTTGAACAAATTCGAAGTAATTTCAAGAGCATGTCTTCTTATTTGGAGGATGGAGGTGATTAATATATTCACTGTACAATTTGTTTCTTTTTTCTTCTACTATTTATAGAATTGCAATAGTAATAATTATTACTTTTTATAAAAGTCAGAGGACAATATTTTATAACTACTATTGACATTCGATTGTTCAAGATACAATCTTAGATTGCAGATTCTTATGTATCATTATATTAGAACTTATATAACTGATTTATTTCGGGTTCGAATCCTGGCTGGGCCATGGATGTTTGTAGTGGTTCGGGATCCACTTTAAACCGCAGGTCCCGGTCTCATATGATCGTAGAGCGTTTCAGATGTATCGTTACTCTGCGTCCGTTTCTTATCTTCAAGTTATACGCGCTCCCTGGGTAGTGCTGAGTGAGTAACGTCTGTGCAGCCCTTATAGCATAAAAGATCACAGTCTAAGTATTTAGCAGCTACATTAGAAAAATAGTCTCAAACCTGTAGTATTGAATTCTATACTTTATTTTTTATTAATAATAGATTTAAATTTGTTTTGAAATTGCCTCAAGAAGATTTGGTAGTGAATTGTTGTCCATTTCTGTTCCACAGACTTGAGTATCAGAAGATCGCAGAAAAACAAAAACCAAGACACAGCGGCACATTAGCAATCAAGAAACATGCTAAGGGAGTCACGTTCCCTTTGTCTTGCGTAACTAAATTTCTCGCCCTCTTCACCCCTAATCGCGTTTCCCTCCCTTAAAGTCTCGTTAGGCCCCTTCCGTGGAGACACTTTCCCATCATGGACGAGGTGTAGCGAATCTGTCAATTGTCAGGGTGGCCGCTCATGGCATTCTTCTTTCCTCCACCAAAACTAAATAAATCTGTCATTGTAGACTAGGGCTGTCCAATCCTCTGGCCGCCTTGCATATTTTTCCGGCCCGTGAGATTCACCACACTTTTACAAAATATGTTTATTTTATAATGGAAAAAGTAGTAAAAACAAATGTATTAAAAAATACATTACGTGTGCATCTATATATTCAAACGTAAACTGTCAAGATTATGAGAAAAAAGGAACTTTGATTTCAAAATAATATTCTTGCGAATATAGGACTGATATTGGCTGTTTTACTGATGAGTTTACAGTTATGAGTTCGCAGAATATAATTAAATTATGTTCTGCGAACTCATGATACGCGCTCATCTTGGAACGTCTGATATAACAGGTTTCACTTTAAGTGACCTCAACAATACAGTGGAAATCCCTAGATTGTTGATAGCAGAGCAAACTAGAATCTTAGTCCAAGTTGTTAGTACTGTTGCTTCAACTTACACCTGCTTTTTTTTCTAAAATGTAATTGACCCAACACAAAACACGCTCAAACATAATGGACCCTAATCTGCAACATCCATTACGATGTGCAAATACCCAAATTGAGATACATTGTCAAAAGTTAAGTGAAAGAGTTGAGAAACAAGCATAAAAATATAGTATAAATAAATAATTTTTACTGATTTCCTGTTTTTATTTCGTTTATGTTTATATATTTTTTATATTTCAAAAAAATATATTCGTTAAATTTGTAAATTTGAACTTTTTTATGGCCGCAGACGATAATTTGAGGCAACAACTGCAATTCAGCTGTCCTAGAAAAGATTTCGGAAGAAAGGAAAATGGAATTGACACGATAGTATTATCGCGCTATGATTTTCTATGATTTTAAAGGGGGATTAAATCAAGAAGAATGCCGTCAACGTCTACAACTAGCATATGGAGACGAAGCACCATCTCGTACTACTGCATTTAGATGGTTTACAGAATTTCGCAGAAGTCGAAGTTCTCTGCTGGATCAAGAACACACAGGAAGACATTCATCAGTTGTAGTTCCAGAAAAGGAGTCGGCCATACGAAAAATGTTAGTCGATGATAATCGCTGCACTTACCAAATGATACGGAAGAAACTTAACATTGGATCCGCAGCTATACATAGAATTATTCATGAAGAATTGTACATGGAAAAATTAGTTTGTCGTTGGATACCCCTAATTTAACAGAACACCAAAAAACGGAGCTTGTCATAATCTGCAAAGAAACCATAAAATTGCTTAATGATGGTGGACACCGCCTTATTTCTAAAATCATAACTGGTGATGAAACTTACATACCGTTTTTTGACGTTCCAACACGTCAAGAAAGTAAAGTATGGGTCTTTGAAGAGGACCCCCTAAACTAACAATGGTAAAAATACAATGAGCAATGAAAAAAGTAACGTATGCCGTTTTCTTCAGAAGTACGGGACTGGTCAAAGCCATCAATCTGGAGGGACAGAAGACAATTACAGTTAACTGGTTCTCCACTAAGTATCTTCCATAAAAAGTGAATGTAAGGGGACTCATGCTTCACCATGATAATGCATCTTCTCATACGACAAGATCGACAGTCGAATTTCTTAAACAAAAACACATCAAAGTGATAGAACATCCACCCTATTCCCCTGATCTTGCTTGGTGTGACTTTCGGCTTTTTTTTAATCTCAAGAAAATCTCTTTTCATTCCGAATCTCTCTCATTTTTAATATCTTTTCATTCCGAAGATGAGATTGATAAGGCTGTTAGAGCATATTTTTCATCAATTCCAAGAAATGTATGGCGTGAAGCGTTTAATCGTCGGAAAAATCATTTGCAAATGTACATTGATGTTGAAAGGGACTGCTTTGAACACCCTTAAAATTTGGTAAGTTAAACTTGTACCATTTAGCCATATCTCAAAAATTTCAGAGTGACCCTCGTATTCATATAGACGAGGAGTTAATTAAAAGTATCGCCCTAGCCACTTTCCTTTCATGTAAAAAAGTAGTATAAATTTTAATGGATTAAGCAAGTGAACTCTGCTTGTGTATTGGCTTATACTGTACCAAAACCATTCTAGCAATTCTGTGCTGAGAGTAACGAGGCAATCGTTTCCAATAAAAGATTAAAGAATGTAACTGCTTTACGATAAGTAATTCTTTATCATACATCAAACTGTAGCGACATCCTTCATAAGAACTCTAGCAGCCCAATAAAATGTAGCCTTGGTAAAGTTGTCAGAGTTAAAAGTCATAAAATCAAGTGCAGTGCATGGTGTCGAATGTAAAAAGTCCATGGCTTCACCCGAAGAGCACAGAGGACAGGCATCATGAGTAGCTACACCCATGAGGTGCAAGAGTTTATTAAGAAAATCGTGTCCTGTCGAGAGTCGGAAATGTGCTGCAAAAACTGCACGGGGCAAGTCCATTGGGATGGGTGATGATAAAAGTGTATTCCCCTTTTTATCAGTTGGTGGGAGTTTGCAAGTTTGTTTTAAGGGTCTGACTATTTTCTTCTTTACCTCAGAGCTAAATGGATGAAAGGATAAAGGAAATTGTGGTTGTGGTAACCGTTTTTAGCCATGAGGTCGGCCTTTTCATTTCCAGGCAGCCAGCAATGGCTGGGATTCCACTGAAACACAATCTCCCAGCCAGAAGCAATTGCACTGGACAGATTTATCTTTGCCTCTTTGACAAGGAAGCAATCACTACGTGTATAGGAGACAATTAGCAAGATTGCAGCTTGGGAAGCTTGGGCTTTATTAAGATTAGTAAGGATTTTTTGAGAAGTCATATGCAGTTGGTCTTAATGCCTCCAATTTTGATGCTGGGATTTATGCCATAAGAAAAGCAATTAAGAAAGTTTAAAATGTAAGAACACCTCCAGAAGAAAAATCTAAATTTAAAAAAGGTCACGAGAGCTAACAGCTTTTGTAGAGCCTGTCACAATAAAAATTCTAAAAAGTTTGAGAACCCCTGGTAAATGCAAATCTTATTAATACTTCAATATTCCTCAATGTATAATTACTAAGATTAAATATTAATGAAGCAAATGTAAACATACCACCAGAAGAAAAGCCTGAATTTGAAAAGGATCACATTTATCTAAATTATCCTTTTGTAATTGTTACTTAATTTCGTTAGAACTCGATAATAGACCCATTCTTCCCCAGATTAGTTTGCGAGTGACAGAAGCAGAAGTCCATTCGTCTCAGCAGAGTGTGCTGTCCGTCAGAAAGCGAGGGTTCAGCGAAAGTCGGCTAATGTCCTTCATCTTCAGGTACGAGGCTGTCCAACAGGTCACGTGACAAACGACGCGCGCAAAAACTGCTGAATATTCCACTTCCTACCCTGATTAAACGGTCATTTAGAGCCCGGTGGTGGAGTGGACCGCTCACCGATGGCGCCGGCGGGGCGCCCTTAAAGGGTTGGCGAGAGATGGACACCGCCAAAGAGGCCTCTCGCACTTAGGGCAAGATTCATAAAAAGTTTTGCCAAAGTATTGGAAATCATGCAAATATTTCACTTTCGTTTCACACCCGAGTCTGACGTCCTATGCTGAAGGCATATATTGGGTCGTGACATCGGATGTATAAATCGATAATCCTTCAAGTATTGTCAGCTTGATGGCCGATATGATTTAATCACATTTAATTTAAAACCAAAATAAGGTTTTGTAAGTTTTACCTTTTATTTTGTATATACAATAAAAAATTTACTCTCTTAAATTAATTAAAATGTAGTGGTTTTTGCTTCTTCTATATTCTACACCACGGCTCTTAGTTAAATTTTCCGATAAAAAAGAGGTGGTCAATCTAGTTGAACAGTTTTACCTGATTTTATATTTATTATATGATCTCTTGTATTGATATCAGGTTTTTTTTAACAATACAGTAACTAGTTTATGTTTAATTTAAGGAAACTCTGTGCAGGAAAACCAACTTTACATGAACTTTTATGAAATTTGTCTTTATGAGAACAAGATCAAAAATTCAAAATTCGTAATAAGATAGTAAAAATAAGGAGGTAAAAGGAATCATAAGTGAGTAAACAAGAGGTGGTCAATCTAGTTCATCAATTTTACCTGGTTTTGATTTTTCATTTATTATTACCTGGTTTTAATTTTTCATTGTATTGATATCAGGATCTTTAACTATACAGTAACTACTTTATGTTTAATTTAATGTTACTATACTACTGTGTTCAAAAATGAAGACCAAATTCCAATTTAAAATTCCCGAGGATTATGGAAATTCAATTTGTTTTTTTTTCTTTTTTAGGTTGCTGTCACTGTCCTTGACATCCGTGTGAAATTTCAAGTCAAAATATTCATTAGTGATTAAGTTGCGCTTGAGCTTTGTAAGAACGCTAAAACTGATTTCGGCGATTTTTGAAATATCTGAATTCATTGAGCAAAGAACCTGCATTGAATTCCGTTTGCAGAAACGTATATAATGCTGCAGAAGGCATTCGATGAGCACTCCTATATTGGAAAGAAATACTTAGAAGTGGTATAAACAGCTCAAAGAATGCAGAGAACGCATTGAAGACGAAGATTCCTCTGGCCGACCATCCACCTCAACAGACGAAGCTCCCGTCCAAAAAATTAAAGATTTGATGACTGCAAACCATCGATTTACAATTAGAGACCTTGCTGATAATGTTGGAATTTCAAAAGGATCTGTCAATTCCATTTTGGGCCTCAAACGCATCAAATCTCGATGGGTACCGAAAGCACTGAAGGCGCCAGCTCACACTGCATTGATTCTTCGTGACCTTTTCGCCAAAAATGAAACCCATATGGTTCCACAACCACTGTAGTCACATCGTGAGACTTCTGGCTGTTCCTTAAACTCAAAAGTTTACTCCGGATGCACCGTTTTGAGTCGATTGAAGAGATCCAACGTGAATTGCCGCTTGCTTTAAAGGCCATCCCTGCCGATGACTTTTTAGCATCCATTGAGGATTGAAATAAAAGTTAGCATAAGTGCATTGTGTCCGAAGGGGATTACTTTGAAGGCGATGAAATAAATTTGGAAGAATAAATAAAGAGTTTGGAAAAAAAATAATTGGTCTTACTTTTTGGACACATTAGTATTAATATTGATGGGAAACATTTGCTTCCAATAAAAAACCAGACATTTTCTAACCATCCTGACATAATACGATATAGATCTTCATTTCCTTAAAAAAACAAGCAATATAAATAAGTCAATTCCAATTTTTTTTCACTGTATTGTAGAAAAGTCCTTTACAAATAAAGTTGAAATTTTCCTTTGACATCTGACTCCCTCTATTGGTAGATACATGCAACTTAAATCTAAAAAAAAGTAAAATGTATGAAATAATATTTGAAGAAAAAACTTATTAACATCAAGTGTCATCCGCTACAAGTTTCAAAAAAATGTATTTGAACTGGAGTGGATGAATAAAAAGTATTTTAAGAACGATCGAAAATTTGAACAAGATATATATATAGGGAGAATGTTATGCTAATAGAAGGAATTGGGAAAAAAAAATCACCAAACGAAATCCATCCTCTTTTTATGCGAGTCCAATTTCTTCCAAAACCAGAAGATAAAAATTAAACCGCCTTTTACGCACCCACGACGGCATGAAAAGGTCTGAGCTAAAAGGTGCATTGCAGAAAAAAAAACTTCCAGCACGAACTGCTTCGTCGACACACGTGCAAAACAAACTTGCAGGGGCAAATCGTGTGTTTACGCGTCCAATTGAGCGAGAGGGCAGAGAGAAAAAGCGGGGCCCAAATCAAAAGGGCCGAATCTTTTTCCAACCCTTTGAGGCGTGTGCCGCGAAGTGAAGACGAGTGGCCGAGCCGTTCTGCGGGGGAGGGGCTTTGAAGTTTGCTGACGTCAGCGCCAGCCCCGGGGCAGTGTAAGGAGAGGGTTAAACTTGCCTTCAAAGGGACTCCTTTTCGCTTTCATCCGCTCGGCGCTTTTTTCACTTAGGAAATTATTTCTTGCGAAGGTTATTTTCGAAAATGTCTTTGTTGTGAGAAGCGGAGAATGTTATCAGAGCAGTCAACCTTATTAATTATTAAATTGTAAAATTTTAAAGGTATCGTTTTGTAGGAGGTATGGTTGTTTCTCTTTCAGTAACAAATGGAGAAAAGTGATCCAGTTTTCCTTAAAAGTTTTCTGTGGGGATTTTTTAATATATTTTTTTGTTCTAATCCAGCTGGAAAGCACTTAAACAATTATCTTTAAGGTCTTAAGGCAAGCGCTACCCCGACGTTACTCACTTAACACTACCCAGAAAGTGCGTGTAGCTTGAAGATAAGCCACAGACGCAGATTAACATTAATCCCCATAACGTTCTATTATCCGGACGCGGAGTAACAATACCTCCGCAATGCTTTACAATCATGTTACACTGGGACCTACAGTTTAAAGTAAATTCAGAACCACTATAAACATCCAAGGCACCGCTGAACCCGAAATCTGTGGTACGGAGCGTCAGAGCACTTTTGTAGTGGTTCGGAATCCACTTTAAACGGGAGGTCCAGGTCAAACATGATCGTAGAGCATTGCAGAGACATTGTTACTCCTCGTCCGTAGCTTATCTTCAAGCTATACGCACCTCCTGAGTAGTGTTAAGTGAGTAACTTCTGTGCAGCGCTTGCCTTAAGGCATCGAAGACAACTGTCTAAGTGTTTGCCAGCTGCATTAGAAAAAAAGAACATTTCCGTAATGTATGATTTATCTTTATATTCACAATTAATTGTTGTTGGCAGAGCAAACCAGATCCTTAGTTGAAGTTGTTAGCGCTTTTGGTTCCACTTACACCTGCGAATCGTTTGTTTTTTAAATGAAATTGACCAAACAGAAAGCACGCTCAAACTTAATGGACGCAACACCCATTACGATTTGCAAAAGCTAAGTGAAAGAGTGGAGAAGCACATATCGCACTAGTAAAATAAATATTTTTTTGATAATTTAATTTTTTTATTTCGTCTATATTTATTTATTTTTTTATATTTCCTTTTTAGTGTTCTATATGTCTTTACAATGTGCGTTTAGTATCATCATTAGTATATTATCTATGTTTACATATAAGAATAATAGTAAACACCAAAATAATAAATCGTTATGTTTCAGTTTTTTCCTCCAAAACATTGTCTCTAGTGGGTCTAAATCTAATACGGGGGATGTATAGTTTTAAATGCGGCCTGCAGAGTTAGGATGCATTTCCAAATTGGTCCGCATGACCATTTGGGTTGGCCTGCTTTAAATTATGATTCAGAGGAATCGAAACAGCTAAAGTATATAAACTCACATGTTAGACACTTCAAACTGCTCTACTGTAATATAAACATGATTTTTTTTGTAACGTTTTAGTGAGCAATGTTTTATAGTCCAAATTTTTTGAAAGAATTTCAAAATTTTGAAATTCAATAACAAAAAAAAAGTAATTGTAATGCCGAAAGAGGCTAAGAAATTTATATTGAATCAAAAATCAATTTTGGTATATGCAATTCCAGCAAACACTGCTTCTTATTTTATGGAAATAACACTTTCTGCAAAGAGTAGGAAACTTTAACAAATTCCAAGTAATTTCAAGAATATGTCTTCTTATTTGGAGGATTGATATAATTAATATGTTCACCACTACGATTCGATTTTTAAAACAACTCTATTTATAGAATTGCAATAGTAATGATTGTACCATTTTATAAAAGTCAGAAGAAAATTCGATTGTTCAAGATACAATCATAGATTGCAGATTATTATGCATCAATATATTAGAACTTATGTTTCTGATTTTATATTAGCATTCTACGGGCCTGAATTGCCGAGTGGCTAGCACTCTGGATCTCGGTACCACAGGTTTCGGGTTCCAGTCCCGGTGGTGCCATGGATGTTTGTAGGGGTTCGGAATCCACTTTAAACTGTAGGTCCCGGTCCTAACAGGATCGTAGAGCTTTACGGGGGCATTGTCACTCCGCGTCCGTATCTTTAAGTTACACGCGCCCCCTGGATAATGTAAAGTGAATAACGTCTGTGCAGCGCTTGCCTTAAGGCATCCAAGACCAAGCTGTCTAAGTGTTTGCCAGCTGCATTGGAACAAAAAAAATATTAGCATTCTACTGATACATAAATCTGATTTCACATTAGATTTTACATACGCTAAATGCTGTTCATTATATGTCTGTAATGTCTGATTTATTGATAGATCTATGAGAAATCTTGTATCAAATGCTTATTAAAATTATCCAGATCAAATAATTTCTTTAAATCAGAGGCGGCCAACCCGGATTAAAATAAAAAATTAACTTTGATTTTAAAATAATATTCTTGCGAATATATGAACATATTTTGCCGGTTTTATTTATGAGTTTACAGTTTTAATTTAATTATATTCTTCGAATGCGCTCGCATCGATTTGCGAAATCTAAATGAAAGAGTGGAGAAACAAATATCACACTAGTAAAATAAGAATTTTTTAATGTTTATTTTTTTATTTCATTTTTAATGTAATTTCAAGAATATGTCTTCTTATTTGGATGATTGATATAATTAATATATTCACTTTGTAATTCGTTTTTTAAATCATCTCTATTTATAGAATTGCAATAGGTTGCTCACTATAGATTGTCAGATTGCTCACCATAAAAGACAGAAATTTTTTTCTATAACTGCGACCGACAAGATAACTATCATCAAAGATACAATCTTCGATTGCAGATTGTTATGTATCAATATATCAGAACGTATATTGCTGATTTGTCCCAATCAGTTCAAGTACTGATTTTATCCTAGCGTTCCAATGCGGTCCGATAACCAATTAGCTGGCGCATTTGGTACCATATGCTACAGGGTCGAATCCTGGTGGTGGTAAGGACGTTTGTTAGGGGTTAAGGACACAGGACATGCTAAGTAGTCCAGAATGTGCAAAAAAGGACAGTAGAGCAAAAAACCAAACCTACCATTCTAGTAGTAAAAGTAATTGATTTTTATTGTTTCGGTTGATAAAGAATGAAATCAATTTAAAATAGTATTTCATCTAAAAATAATTGATTGGTAAATGAATTATTTGTAAATTTTTAAAATATATACTGATACAATTACCTTCGAAAATGTTATGAACTTTTCTTAAAATCATATATTACTAAGGAAATTCAATTTAAATCAATCTAAAAAAAAATATTATCATATTTATAATAATTCTAACATAGAACTACATATAATAAAAAATAGAGTTCTAAGCAACAAATCCTAAAACACGCAATTGTCTAACGCGTTCGGCTGTTAACTGAAGTATCGGACGTTCTATCCCACAACCCGTTGTTCAAATAGAATACATTTTTGCTATAAATTAATTGTACAATCCGTTGCTTATTACGTTACAGCAAAATCGAACATATTTCTTAG
>BPLQ01009909.1:0-200406 GCA_021605075.1 Caerostris darwini
TTAATATGACAATAAAATATATTTTATTTTATTGAGATTTGAAATATTTTATATTTCAAATGTCATTTAACTAAAGAATATAAATAAAAGCAAACATTTAGAAGAAATTATCTATCTTTTTCCATATTACTTTTTTTTAAAATTCTTTACGTTTTACCATACTGTAATTAATGAAAAAGATAGAGAGTATTAACTTATATTTTTCATATACAACTATAATGTAACAAGTAATCGAGTCATTCGGTTTTTCAAAGATTTATACTTATCAATAATAAATAAATCAATATTATTTATAAATATTATAAAGATTTAATAATTTAAAATAAAATATCCTTGTGAAATTTAATCACAAAGGGCATTGCAATTTTTTTTAATAAAAAATTAGCATTTTTTTGTATTCATTTCTTATTGAGCAAAAGGTTAGCAGCAAAAGTGACACACAAATATTTAATGTATTCTGCTATATAAAAATAAAAATTAATGTAAATTAAAAAAAAAATAGATTATACAAATAAATTCTAACATTGTGTACAGCATTTTTAGCAAACGAAAAAGACGTTAAAAAACCCTAAAACTCAAAAAATTTAAATGTATCATTTTAAAAAAGAAAGTTTCTAAAAACAAATAACAAACTTACAAAACTAGTTCACTCAAAAATTATTTATATTACATTTAAAAGAATTAACTTT
This sequence comes from Caerostris darwini, assembly GCA_021605075.1. Lineage (NCBI taxonomy): Eukaryota > Metazoa > Arthropoda > Arachnida > Araneae > Araneidae > Caerostris > Caerostris darwini. The sequence continues at coordinate 690 of BPLQ01009909.1, forward strand.
AATTGGAATTTCAAAATCATTGATTTTATTTTATCGCTAATTTGTAATCAGTAATTTTTGTTTATTTAATTAAAAAAAAACAGCGAAAATTTTTTGGGGACTCTTGGCTTTGCACCAGATAAAAAAACTAAAAAAAAAAAACTGAACAACTCAGCATTTTATAATTTAAAAAACGAATCGCAAATTAATTTATTTACATATTTAAACGATTGTTTTATTTATGTGAATATTTAACAAATGCTGATGTAAGCAAATTACTGATGAATAGATAATTTAGAAGTGAAATTTAGGATTTTTATTTAATCAAAACTTTTAGGACTTTATTTACTAGGATTTTTATTTAATTTAAAAATGGTCGTGAAATATGGTTCTGGAATTTTGGTTATACAATTTATATCAGTTAATCTGTAAAAAAAGAAAGAGCAAGGCAGAAATACAGAAATAGACAGTATATATATACTGTGTGTGTGTATTATTTATTTTTGTTATTTATATATATATATTAAACAGAAAGAGAGAAATTTTAAGGAATAATAGAGTAAATTGAAGTTAAAGTATTCCATATTTAAAAATAGCACACAAAAAATTTTAACAATTTGAGGAATAAATAGTATTAATTCCACAAATTCAGAGAGAAATTATAAGCAAGCTAAATTAACAGCAAAGATAAAATTTACAAAAAGCATATGTATCCAACCATTGACCAAGGAATTATTGAGAAAGTTAAAAGTATGACTTTTATTCAATTAAAAAATGGTAATGAAATATGGTTGCAGACTTTTAGTTACACAATTAGTATCAATTATTCAATAAAAAAAATACAGACAGCGAAATACAGAAACAGACAGACAGACAGACACACACACACACACATATATATATATATATGTATACATATATATAAAGAGAAAGAAATTTTAAGGAATAATACAGTAAAATGAATTTAAAATATCCATTATTTAAAAATTGTCTTATGAAAAAACTGAGAAATAAATAGTTTTAATCTGGCTAAATTAACAGCAATGGTAAAATTTACAAAAAGCATATGTATCCAACCGTTGACCAAAGAATTATCGAGAGAGAAAAAGTAGAGTAAAGAGGGTGAGAGTGTCTCTTATCGACAAGTGAGATAAAGTGGAAAATGATGTTCAACAGAGCACAGTCGCGATTCTGTTCCATCAATCAGTGCGCTCGAGACCACAGCTGGTAAGTTTCTCTCGCTATAAGTATGCAGGATCATACAAAGGACGTCTCTCACGTCTTTAATCCATATTTAAAACCGTTCATTCTGCTTTTAAAAGAAATTATTCACTCACTGAAAGATAGCCCTTGTGTATATATCTATAGTTAGTTTTAACTTTAGGACTAAGTTCAAATGACCAAATAAATGAGGTTGAATTTATTCAGAATTGGTAAATAATATAAAAATTATTCATAAATTGATCTGAAATTTTATAAAAAGCTAAAAAGTATTCCAGTCTACCTTATTGGATTAAAAATTTTTTCATTAACTTGCAATGCTTCTACTGAACAAATTTTGATTCATTCAACTTTTATATTTTATAACATATTGTCATTAATGTTAGGTTGAATTTTTTTTACAGTCTTAATTTTTATCTATTTTTCAGTGCAACATAAAAAAGGAAATTTGTCCACTTTCATTTAAATTTAGTATACTTCTTATGCAATATATTGGGAAATCAACTCATCTAGATTTTAGACCTAAATAATGATTTTATTTGTAGAGAAAAGTCAAATTTGATAGGCCATTGATGTTTAACTAATATTGGTCAATTACTGAATAGAAAAATTGCCATTATAAAGAAATTATATTTTCCGACAGCGTAAATGAAAAATGGGAGCCGATATATTTTAAATCTTTAGTCTTTTTGTTGCATAATCTGTTCTTTTTTTTCTTTTCATCAACAGCTAAATTTACTGTTTTTAATTTTCAGCTCTTCAATGTTCTCCATTGCATTATTCATAACATTTTTATCCGTTATTAATTTAAATTTTAGAGAGATTAAAAAAAGTGATAGTTGGAGTGAATTATTTCAGGTTTAATTTCAAACATTTTCAAGCACATATTTTATGAATTACGTGCTTTGACTTAGTCATGCAGTAGAGATGGCTAGCGTTAGTTAGTCGTGATCATAAAGAGATTTGTGATTAATAGCAGTTATTAATATGCAAAAAAGCAAAATATAGTTTCTTACGTTCTTGAATATCCAGTGAATAGATTAGTGAAAGCATAATCATCTTAAAGTGAACTTTAGGTAACTGGTATGGAAACATCAGTCGTAATAACAGTCACAGATAAGAGTAAGTGATAAATTTGTACGATGAAAAATAACTTATGTAAGAAATTTATTTAAATATGGTTAAGCATCATTAATTAAAGCAAGTAAAATCCTTTAAAGAACATTATCTCAACTATTTACTAAAATTATAGTCAATAACACAATTTCCAAGATATATAGGCTTAAATATATGCATCTAATGTTTACAGTAAATTCCTGAAATCACGGCAAACAATAATTAAAAACATCTATTATTATGACATCTCAGTTTACTTTTCAAAAACATAATCTGATTAGGTAAAGATATTTTTTTTTAAATTTAATCAGACTTACTTATGATGCAGACTTAGATCAAGAATCAATGTTTTTCGTCGTGAGCGTAGTGTTGAAACCTGTAACTTCGAATTGATGACGACGTCGAAAACAATTGAATAATTGTTGCTTAAACTTGTCACCTGCCCTTTTGAAAGACAACCATAAAAATTATCATGAAAAGGCGTTGCTCACAAGATGACCGTGCTAAACGTTTAAAAAAAATACATTTCCTTTTGTCACTTGCGAGCTGACTGCAAAACAGTAAGTCGATCGAAATGGTACATGTTATTCTTATTTCAAATGGTACAAAATAATCTTAATTTCTTTTCAAATGTACTCCAAATTAAGATGAATTTTGCTACTTGGGTTGGGAAAGATTTGCCACGATTAGAGACGTCCCTCCGATATATATATATATATGTAAACCTTTCTTTCCGATATAGTTTGCTCACCGAATGCCTTCTGCGACATTCTATGCATTTCCGAACACGAATATTCATTCCGCAAACAAAACTGAATGCAAGTTCTTTGTTCAATTCATTCAGACATTTCAAAAATCGCCGAAATCACTTTTAGCGTCTCGCAAAGCCAAGCGTAATTCAAACACTAATGAATATTTTGACGTGAAATTTCACACAGATGTCAAGGACAATGCCAACAACCCAAAAAAGAAAGAAAATTGAAATTCCATATGCCCGGGAAATTTAAAGTGAAAATTGGTTTTATTTTTTGGGCACAGTAGTGGGACAGAAATTATCAAGTCAAAAATCAAAGGTCTGAGTTGTCTGAGAAAATGAATAAGTTGTCTGCATAACAAAGTCTTAACAATATTCGCTATATGTAGTTTCCGTGTGCTTTATAGAACCACAATGTCGAATAGCACGACAAAACGATTATAATATTCGTTATACAAAAACCTTAAAGTGCCTTATATTCAGTACGCTAAAGAAAAAAAAGAAAAATTATTCAAGATTCGAAGTGCGCACAAACTGCAGCAATGCATCTGAAAATCGTTTTACAACTATAAATATATAAACAATTAAGAAAGTTAGCCAACAGTACGCCAGTGGCTACATTACAATAAACATCGGAGTTATTTAAAGCTAAGTTGAATGAAACAGTTACTTAGTCCAACCTTCAATGGGCTAATAGTTACAAAACTAAGTTTAGGTATTATTACAAAATCTAATACAACTTTTTTATTAAAAAGAACTATAAATAAACCTGTCTCAAACATGAACAAAATATTAAAAAATCTCAAATTAAGATAGGATCAAGCCTATTATTAGTGAAATGGAACTACCGTTATCGCAAAGTCCCCCAGTATTTTACCATATGCATGTTTCCACTTCGCAAATGATAGGTTTCATCATCTAATGATTTGAGATTTTCGTAACGATATCATATACAATAACGATTTCATTGTAATGTAGTTATATATATATATATATATAAATGTATATATATATTATTTTCATAATTAATATACCGAACATATGAATAATAATCTCCACCTGTTTCAAACCAATTTAATATCATTTTTATCTTCTTCTATTACTTCATGTGTCAATTAATGTTTCTTTTTTATTCGTTTATTAAGTATTAAGTATTAAATATTGCGAATTTAAATAAGCAATTTCTACGTTAAAATGTAATTTATTTCAAACGTCATTAATTTATTGTTTATGTGGTAGAATCAACTTATATTATGAGGTAGAACAGCAACTTCTTCTTATATTACTTCTTGTGTCAATTAATATTCCTGTTTTATTCGTTTATTAAATATGCTTCCTTATTGCGAATTTAAATAAGCAATTTCTACGTTAAAATTTAATTTATGTCAAAAGTCATTAATTTATTGTTTATGCGGCAGAATCAACTTATGTTATATGGTAGAATAACAAATATTTAAAAAAAAAATTGATTTTTCCAAACAGATAATGCCGAAAACGTATTCTTCTATAAAATTGAGTGATAAAATTCATGATCATTCTATTTAAGGGAAAAAAAAGTGATATTTCTTTCACAGTGACAGATGAAAGACAGAAATATTACTATCTCAAACAAGAAAAAAAAATAATTAGGAAATTCGATCCCATTCATAAAGAAAACCAGTTGAAAAAAAAATCATGAACTTGGGGAAAAAAAGTCATGTGTTACGTCTCAAAAGATTATCCAGTTCTCCACTCTTCATTATTTAGTAACAGCCTCTTTCAGAGGTTCATCGAAAAACACTATCCAGACAAGCCTTATAATCACGCATGCAGTTTGAAAAGCAACTTGTCCATCTTCTTTTCGCTAGGCATGCGATAGGGCAATCTTTAAGTACTGAGGTTCAGGGTTGAAGTTCATGGCTGTGTTAATAATTTTGGCGATAGGACTTGATTGAATTAGAGCGATAAGGTCAAACACTTAGTTGCAGGAAGGCTACTTGAGGTTAATTGGTAAGGTAATGGTGGAAAATGAGGGGGAAACAGACGCAAGGTTTCTAAACTGAATCATTATTGACTAATTGATACAGAAACGATTTCATGATTATTTACTAATTGGTTTTTTTTCCGATGTATTCCTAATAATCCAATTAAGTATCCATAGGCCTCATTATTTGAAGTTAATTTATTTGAATTACTTAAAAAAAATGCTGGGATACATTAACATGTGGCTTAAAGGTTTAAACATTGTACGTACTACTACTGTGCCCAAAAAGTAAGACCAATTATTATTTTTTTCAAAAACTCTTTATTTATTCTTCCCAAATTTATTTCATCGCCTTCAAAATAACCCCCTCCTGACACAATGCACTTATACCAACGTTTCTTCCAATCCTCAAAGCATGCTAAAAAGTCATCGGCAGGGATGGCCTTCAAAACGCGCTGCGATTCACGTTGAATCTCTTCAGTCGACTCAAAACGGTGTCCCCGGAGTGGTCGTTTGAATTTAGGGAATAGGCAGAAGACGCACGGTTCTAGATCAGGTGAATACGGTGGTTGTGGAACGATACGGGCTTCATTTTTGGTGAAAAAGTCCCGAAGATTCAATCCCTTGTGAGCTGGCGCATTATCGCGATGCAAAAACCAAGAGTTGTCTTTCCAAAAATGTGGCCTCTTTTTGCTTACTTTTAAGTACTTTTGTACTTTAAAAAATGCTGGAAGACATTAACATGTGGCTTGAAGGTTCAAACATTTTACGTTCTATTTTGTTTTCCTAGTTTGATTTTAATATTATGGTAAAATGTAAATATAAAATAAAATTTTGAGTAATATAAAATAAATTTTTGAGTAATATAAAATGCATTTTTGATAAAGTCACTTGATAATAATCCTAAAAAAATTATACTAAGTGATATATGAAGCTTAAATTTTTTATATTGTCATTTATTTATGAAATAAGTAATAAAAAAAATAATTTTTTTCATAAAATAAGTTTATTTAAATATATATCAGTAGTTATTTTTAGATGCAAAGAATGAATCTCATCTTCGATTAAAGAAATATCTAGATAAACTAACATGTTATAATTAAACAAAAGGGTAAGTACATTCCAGAAAATAATTAATGAGGATATCGTGTCTTTTTTAAAAATTATACAATTTTGAATTACTTTTTGATCAATTTTTTCATTAATTAAGACACGAGAAAGTCTGTGAAACCCACTTATAAAAACTTCTTCAGTTTTTAATATCTTAATATGATTTGTAACATATTTTCAAAGGCGAAACAGAAGAAACTAAATTTAATGTAATACTCAACACATTTGGCATAATAATATTATATTGCACCCATTTCATAATCAATGCTAAATATTATTTGTAAAATTCAAATATATATTGAATTGTTCAGTGTTTTAAGCTGGTTTAGGTTACTTCATTGAAATGAGATATTTGTAAAAAATGAAGTAGAATACGTTTTTTGAAAAGAGGTATTTAGAAAAATTATCACAATTTCTGTTAATATCCAATCATGGCAAAATGTTAACAGTTGATTCAGTCAGAAGTTATGATGCATGTGAAAAGTATCAATATGTCTTAAATATATAGACTTAAAATATCATCTCCTTTTTTATGAAGAATTTATTAAACTTTTTAACTAAAAAAGTGTATAAAAGTAAGAAATATTTTAAGGCTTATAAAAAAAAGTATAGCTGAAAATTATTCATTTTATTCTATGGTGCATTTATAAGCAAAACTAATGCATTTTATTATTATAACATAATTAATAACTTTAATACGTAAGGAAAACTATAAGTATAAATATAATAAAGCCCAAGAAATTACAAGATGATGATGAGACTGCAATACCATAAAATTTTATTAGGTTAATTAAAGCTTATTTATTTACTTGTTTATGGAAGTTGTGAACTTTTAAAAAGACGGCGAGATAAAATAATTCAGTTTTTAAAGCATTTATTAAAACTATTTCGAATTCCTTTTGTAAATACAATTAAAAAATTAACTTTTTAAAATTGTTCTGCGTGAGTTTCACAAATTGATTCTTAGTATTATTATCTTAGTATTATATGTCATCCACTACAAGTTGTATGTATGTATTTGAACTTGAGTGGATGAATAAAAAGCATTTTATTAACGATTGAAAATTTTAACAAGATTATATAAATATATATAGAGAGAGTGTGGACTAATAGTAGGAATTGAATAATAACATATTTCGACTTCACTGTTTCTAAATAAATTAAAACTTTTGGCAAATGTTCTAAATAAATTAAAACTTTTGGCAAATTATATTTCACTAAATATATATACATTATCAAAAACTACAAATTATAGAATAAAAAACATTCTAATATATCAGTGGTACTTAAACCAGTGGTTCTTAAACTTTTTGAAGTTGGAGAGTATTTCAAATCCTACAAATAATTGTAGGCCCACTATGTATAAATTTCTGAGAAATATGCTATAATAGTTAAATCAAATATTACAGTGAAAAATAAAGTGTTTGAAAAGTATTGAATACAAAGTATTTTATTAACGATTGAAAATTTGAACAAGATATATGTAGGGAGAGTGTGAACTAATAGTAGGAATTGAATAATAACATATTTCGACTTCACTGTTTATAGAGGGTTGTCTTCTAAATAAATTAAAACTTTTGGCAAATTATATTTCACTAAATATATATACATTATCAAAAACTACAAATTATAGAATAAAAAACATTCTAATATATCAGTGGTACTTAAACCAGTGGTTCTTAAACTTTTTGAAGTTGGAGAGCATTTCAAATCCTACAAATAATTGTAGGCCCACTATGTATAAATTTCTGAGAAATATGCTATAATAGTTAAATCAAATATTACAGTGAAAAATAAAGTGTTTGAAAAGTATTGAAACAAAGTATTTTATTAACGATTGAAAATTTGAACAAGATATATAAATATATATAGGGAGAGTGTGAACTAATAGTAGAAATTGAAAAAAAAAAATTAAAATCTTTTTTATACATAAATAATATCAGATAGGCTATTTATAATATGCCAGACAGGATCGAAATCCGCAGATGACTTTTATTAAAAGTTGTAATTAAAACCATCTGCGGGGACAACTGGTCACAAAATTAATAATATAGATATATTTTTTTTATCAAATGCTGACCACACCCCACAAGAAAGAAAATCCAAACACGTTCCACAAGACAGATGCAACACCGGATACGATTCCGAGTTCGTTTTCAATCCTCTTTATTTTATTATTTTTTTTATTTTAAAAAAAGAACATCAAAATTTTCGAATGTGTGAAAGGGTTCTAGTTGACCTTCAACCCTGCTTCACCTTCGGAGAGGACACAGAAATGAAAAAATAAACCCCGAAATCGTTTTCTATACTTTCAGCGGAAGTCGAACAAAAGAGTTGAACGGGAGTGGGAGAAATTTTTTTATATTTTTGCGTAAAAAAATATTAAAAAAATCATGCTTTATACCTCTTTTCAAAACGGAAGGGTTAGGCTGTAACCAGGCCAAGCCTTTAGTTACGCAAAAATGAGTTCAGCTGTACACCACACACAGCTTTGTGGCTCAGAGACATCGTCTGCAAATGGGTATGTTGAAATTGTGTTCTGTTTTTCTTTTTGGCTCATTTTAAGTACATTATGACTTATCAGTCTTGTGTGTAATTTCTTTTTTTTTCTTTCAACATTCCATTGTATTTTACGCATGGCTCATGTGAGTAGTATTTCAGTAATGAATGTTTCTAAGTATAAAAATAAAGATAAAACTTCCTAAAATGGGTTATTGAATCTCTGCTTAATTTTGATCACATTCTTTATTAAAGAAAGTGCCTTATCGATTTTTTACTGACCTGAATTAAATAATATTATATAATATTTTGGTAAATATAATCTTTAAATAATCAAAACTACTTTTTAAAATTGAAAATTGAATATGTTATAACATGTTGGCATTTTTACAATTTTATTGACAAGTCACTTTTTTACAATATCGTTAATGTAATTTATAGTAAAAATAATTACTTGATAACATACTTTACATAAAGTCTCTAAAATAATTAAAGAGTAAACTATAAAACAAATTAGATGATAAATATTCGTTTAAATAGAATTTAATCTTTACTTATTCCAGTCCAAATACATTCAATAGTATTTTCATTATTATAGATTTTATTTATTTGAGTTGGAATATTTTGAGATAAATACTTGAATTATTTTTTCAGACTTCTATTATTATTTAGGATAATTAAAATTATCAAGATTGGACTTTATTATTTGAATAAAATCTATTATCTGATTGATAATTGTTTTAATTGCCAATCAATTTAGAGATTTTGTCCAACGTATATAGTAGTAGTAGTAGATAGTAGATTGTAGATCGTAGTAGTTTGAATGTAATTATAATATTTTTAATTGAATAATATATTGTAAACATCTTGTATTACTACTTAAAAAGTACAGTGTTCTTTTTATAGGAAACAAAATTTAATATTGTATTGTAAAAAATTGTATATATCACAATCCACCTAAAAATTTAAGTTTAATATAAAATAGCATAAAGCCTATTTAAGTAATTTAACTGTAATATAATAATTCATTCAAAAATGTACAATTAAATTTTAAATTTTTAAAGAAATATTTACAATTCACATTTAACCATTTTATTAATATCATCCAATAAAAATTACATGCCATTAATAAAATGTATGGGAAGCATATTCCCCACGTGTTAAAATGAGAAACATGTAGGAGATAGTTAATGTATTTAATTATAGAAAATTTTGTAAGTTATTGTTTTGTAAGTAATATGTACGAGTGCAAAAATTAATATGATATATTTTACTTTATATCATTATAAAATAAATTATTTAATGAAGAAATCCAAAATATATGATTTTATTTATACAATAACAATAAGGCTTAGCAATAAATGGAAAAAATTCTCGTTTTGTAAAAAAAATTATCATTTTTAGTGATACCTAAATTTGATGAAGACATTAGTATTTAATAAAATAAATTTAATGTGGGAATATAAAATTTCGTTATGATTAGCAAAACTTTTGTTTTTAAAAGCAGCTTAATAATAATTTTATGATCACAAAACAAAAGTACAGAATGCATAAAAAATTAAATAAAATTAAATCCCCAAAAATAAAAATTATAATTAAAATTCAAATATCAAGTAATTGTTCAAATATAAAACGAGTATTTCATGTAGATGATTTTAAAACATGTGTCTAATAAATATTTTTTAGGAAGTTATTATGCAGTTTATGTTTTCCAAATTCATTTTTCACAACAAAAGAGTATTAAAACATATTTATTTAACAACTCCATTTTTAGACTGATTTATTTTCAGTTACATAATTTAGATTGTCTTAGAAGTATGTAATAAAATATCATTCATTTTTTTTATTAATCAATAATTTATTTTTAATGAAATTTGATTTCTGCTTTTTGGAAAATTCTCAATATTCCAACATACATGTATTTTATTTCGTATGGTTTATTTGCACAAAAGTATTTTTGACTATGCATGATATTCTATAAATTAATCAAAACCTAATTGATTACTTTTTTGATATAAAATTTTTTTCAAATACTGCATATACAATTAGAAAATTTAATACACATTTTTCTGTCTTTTGGCTTACAGAATGAGATCAAAAAAGGTTGGGATCATTTTTTAATTAAAAATTAAATAAAATGTTTAATTAATTTCACATTTCTTTTAGTATTAAAATAATAATTTTTTAAAAAAAACTTATAGTTTTTTTTTAACATACTATATTAATTAAAAAAAAAAATTTGTATGGGTTATAAAATTTATTCTATTTTATCAGTATTCCTTTTTTACTTTATTAGAACAAGTTGATTTATTTCATTAATTTCTGAACATTGTGTCTTAAAAAATGTGATAAAAAATGTTGGGATCATTTTTAAATTAAAAATTAAATAAAATTTTAAATTAATTTCACAATTTTTTTAGTATTAAAATGATAAATTTAAAAAAATATATATATAGTTCATTTTAACATACTATATTAATTAAAAAAAACTTTGTATGGGTTATAAAATTTGTTTCATTTTATCTGTATTTCTTTATTACTCTATTTCATTGATTTCTGAACCTATATAAATAGCAAATCTGACTTAAGGGGTTGGTTCGTGACCTTCACTTTATTGCGCAATGTGCAGACAGGCCCACCCTCTGGTAACACGCTTCTTTCCCGGCTGGCAATCACGTGATGTCCAAACTGTGAGCGGATGTTATGACATGGCATTTTCGAACTTCCCAAAAGTTTCGAACACTGAACAGATTCCGCGTTCCCAGACAGTATGCTAATTTCAGAGCCCTGTTGTCTCACGGCATTCAAAATATATTCATAAAATATCCACTCTTGAATTTTACATGCCTTATAAGGACCATCCATATTGTCTGGGAAAAACATGCAACAGATCCATTAAAATAACTATCAAAACACTAAGACGTGTAGTGATAAAGAAGATTAGCTTTCTGCAACGTATTTTTACATCGCGAAATAATCTATTTCATTGTTGAACTAGTAATATTTTGAATTATTACAGACACAAAGCGCAACTATAAATGTTCTCAACAATGCTGGCAAAGAATAAGACAATGACAGTTTGTATGCTTGTAAAACAATGATCATATAAATACTCATGCTGATCATATCATACTCATTTTAAACATTGATAAGAGCTCTGTTTCCTCTGATTCGTCCAATTTTGAGAATATTTTTCGTCCGTTTGAAATGATGGGCCTCTTATTATTGGGACAATTGATTCAACATTAATCAGAGAGCATCACAATAGAGCTTACTATAGGCACTCACATTGTATGTATTCAATATGGGACTTATATTACAGGGCGACCCTCTGTACCTAACCACGGTTGCCTCCTTTGTTTTTATCTTTAATGTTAATGTTATTTCCTCTGATTAATATTATTTACTCTCAATGAAATCGATTCGTCCAATATTGAGAATATTTGTCGTCCTTTTGAAATGCCGGACATTTTATTACTGGGACAATTGATTCAACATTAATGAGAGAGCACCACAATAGAGCTTACTATAAGGCACTCACATTGTAGGTAATCAATATGGAACTAATATTACAGAGCGACCCTCTGTACCTAAATTTAGAATGGTAATTTTTATCAGTATTTTTAAATGAAGACAAAACAGTAATTTTTAAATAATTCTGAGGCATAAATAAATTTATTTGAAAAAAGAAATATTTATTGAAACTTTTTATTTATCTTGAAATTGTTAGAAATACTACTGAAAAGTTGAATATATTTTATAGCCTCCCCTTAATTGTGATTACGTTTAAAGAATTAAATGTTTTATTACAAAAAGAGAAAACAGCACATCATGTACAGGTATCTTCTCAGTTTATGGTGAAAACTGACTTCTAAAATCGTTTTAACTTTTATTTTTGAAAATATTCTTCAAAAATGAAAGCTCAGCTTTCTGTTGAAATATTAAATCATTAAATTTCTGGAATAAATTAATTGTATTTATTTTGACGAATCATATTTGATTAGTTTTTTATCATGGAAATCAGAAAAAAAGGACTATTATAAAGATTATATTGTTAGTAATGTAATAACTTTCCTTCCGGTACATTAATTATTTAATTATATTTATTTTATGCTTAACTTAATGAATAAAAATCAGAATGCATATGAATTCTAATGATTATAAGTATTAAACTTTTTAGAAGAGAATAATTAATGTTTTAACAGGGTATCGAGTTCAAATTCCATATCTTTGAAGATAACTTTAAAAAAATTAAATTTTAATACTATATTTTCTTAAATATGAATATTTAAATAATAGCATTTTTTCTAGTACAAAATATTTAAAAATGGTGACAAGTTCCTACTCACGAAATCTGAATATAGTATGCATACAATTAATTAATTATAATTAATTTACATACATAGAATTATAATTGAAGTTCAGCATTGAAAATTTAATATCAATTTCATTTTCGATAATTTTAAATAACTACATAGAATTAAACCTAGAATCTTTTATGCAGGTAATCTTTTTTACATAGAATTTAATTAATATGGTTAGTATGGATTATCAATACGGTTAATATGGATAATTAATACGGTTAATATGGATTTTATTAATATGGTATGTAATAAAATGTTATAAATATATATATATATATTTTTCCTTTATCACAAATTTGAATATCATTCTCCAGCCTATGTCATTTACAAAATATTTTTTAACCTATGTCGTTTTCATTTTGAAGGCACTTAAATAGTGGTGACACCTAGATAGTGTTAGTGTTATCATTTAACTATTTAGGCAAACTCATTGAAATAAATGAAGTAGTCAATTACGCCTTATCAACCTGGTGATCCATAATTCAGGTAAGTATTCTCAAACTTTCTCAACTTCTGCTAGTAAAAAGTGCAACAAAATGCAAAAACCAAAGTAAAGGATAAAACATTCATACCCTTTCCTTTTTTAATAATAGAAAATGGTGTTACTTTATTATCGTTTTTTAATTAGAATTATATTTTTTTTTTTGAAAATTTCGCAGAAGAATCTATTATTTTTTGAAAATTTCAACATTTTACTCGGTTTATTTTCTAACATATAATAGACCTTTTTTTTTTATCAACAGTTAAAATATTCAGAATATTAACCAATTAGCTTGATTATTTGCAATGAAAAAGTAAGAAGGAATTTTTAAAGTATTAACATGATTAAATCTTAATAGAATTTATTTTTCTATGTAATTCATAAAAATTCTTAAAAATCTAAGCAACATTATGTTTTATGTGCATGTTTTATGTGCTCTTCAAGTAAGGTTGATTCAGTTATAATTTTAATTCTATGTAAGGCTTTTTTTTTTTAAAATTTTTGCCTACAAGCATTTGTATGCCTTTAAAAATATTTTATGGTTAAAATGTGCCTAGCTTTAAATTATATTTTCAAAAATGGTGTGATAAATTTTTAATCTTATTTTTTACTTTGTGTAGAATATACACTGAAATATAATAAATAATTAATATCAAATATATGTTCTCGATTAACATTTAACTTATTGAATTTGCTCCTGACTTTTAAGAACAATTAAAAATTATAATTTAAAATTATAATTTATTATCATAAATGAGTTGTGCAAGTTCTAGAAATATTAAATTTTGTGCTTCAAATAACTACATGATTATAAAATATGACAAGATCTTTAATTCTTTAAAATCGAGCATATACAACAAAAAGTTTTACAAAAGGCAATGGACATACATGCAGTGCTGTTCCTGGCATGCCAATTTTAGAAGCATATAGTAGTTATTAACAGTTTTCAAATTGAAAAAAATGAAATTTTAGGTTCATGTAAAGAGTTATTAACATCTTTATGTTTTTTATGATTGTTTTCTAAAACAATCAATTTAATTTTAATTTTGTTACAAGAAATATGTGCATTGTTTTAAAGGCGTTGCTATTGTCAGAAAAAGTCTATATTCTAAATGTCTATGCATTCCAGAGCATTTAAATGTCTTTTAATCATTATATGTTGACTATTTTTTTAATACATAAACTCGTTTATAAAGATTTCCTTTTCAAAAAATTTTGAATATGACGCGATGACACAGTCGAATACATGTTTTTATATTTTTTTCTTATTAAATACTTTTAACATTTATCCACTTGTTATATATTATCAATGCAAATTCTAAATATTGAAAAAATAAATGTAAGAGAAACTCTTTTATACAAAATTAATTGCTGAAATTAAACTCTTGTGTCTTGTAATTCTTTTAAAATTATAGTTAATGGTTATCGCAACAGGAAATGTTTTCTCATAAGCACTGAATTGCAACTATTTTTGCTTTTAAATAATAAAAATTATAAGAATACAACTTTATGATAATCTGTAGCTTTATTGCTACATAAATTTAAAAAAGTTTGACATTTTGAAAGAGAACTAACTTCCATTAATACTTGTTTGAATACAAAAATTATTTGGATCGAAATTTTGTCACCACTGTAAAAAAGAAATGGACAGCCCTTTACAAAATCTTTTTTTTATTAACATTTTTTAAAGTTATTTTTGATATAAATTGCTGTTTAAAAAATATTTGATCAAGATGTATGCATTTTTAATTCATTAATAGCTTAATAAGAGATTTATCATTTAACCAATTGAAGGTTATTGCGAAAAAATATCAAAATAACAAAAAAATGTTTTTTTAGTGGTGCTGTTCTAATATTAGAGCTCTAAACATGTATATTATTCTGTTCTAATTTATAATTGAATAATAAAATTTTTGTATAAGAAATACAAAAAACCCTATTTCAGGGTTTATGGCTCATTTTAATTATTATCTCTTTTTAAATGAGGACCATATTATATGAAGAAATTACTGTATTTTTATAATATTTTTTTTAAATTTTTTTTTATTTTTACAATATGAATCTTGTAATACATTCCTGTAATATATTTTAAAGAACCCTCAATACTTAATAAAGTTTTTATTAGAAATTGCAAAGCATGTGTTAGATAAATACTTTTTAAAATTTTATTTATTAAAACGAGCGAGTCCTTATTCCAGGCAACAATTTTTGCATTTTTGTGGTACATTTTACACACACACACGCACAAAAGTATAGACTTTAAATTTATTATAGTAGAATATATCGGACTAGATATATCTGGATATGTTATCTTTAATTCTTTTTGCAAAAAGTTCTGATTAAAATTGTGATTTTTTTTTTTTGCAATTATTAGATATGTATGCAGGATTTTGTTAACTTTAAAACTGTCAGAACATGGCAGTTTGCTTAAAATAAAAGTCACATTAATCTCGAACTGAATTCTGGAAAGACGAGGAAAGAGAGAACGGATATTATGTGATAGAGTTCTTAATTTTTGAAAGTGCAATGAAGAATGACTTTTATTGGCCATAAAGTACGTGAGCATAATTACTCATTTTAACTTCAATAAAGAAATTGTCATGAAGAACAACTTTCTCGTTGGTATGAGAACCGATTCAAGGAATTGTCACAAATTTTGAAAATGCTGAAAAACATTTTAACTTTAAACCTCTTAATGTTTGTCATCGTCGATTTAAAAAAAATCATAAAAGATGGATTTTGTGAAGTATTCCATAAATTTATTATACAAAAATTAGTAAATATTTTTCTGCTGCTAACAATATGGATCCTGGTTTCCAATCAGATGTCTAGAAAAAATTTTGTTGAAGAACAACTAATTGTTTAAGTTCATCAGTCAAGGAAAAGGAGGTTAAAAGGACGCAATTTGAGTATCATGGAAAAATAATTCATTTTCTTCAAGATATATCCGTATTTACAACTTGTTTACCTCATTATAGTTATACTTTATCATGATACTTTTTTATTAGAAGACAAAAATAATAATCACTGGTATCATGATATTTATTATTATTGATGTAAATAATTTACAAAATTTACCAGATAATGAAAGAATGTTTCAGTAAATAATATTCAGCCAAGAATGTTAAAGAGAAGAAAATCAATTTTGTGAATCTGATATATAATATCCGTGGACTAATAATATTTCTGAATCAGGAGTTCGAAAGGTAACTTTTAAATGTAATCGTGAGGCAGTAAATGAGACATAGCAGTTTAAAAAGAAATTCATGTTTTACTTTGGCCTCAAATAGATATGATACCTACCAACTAATTACATGACTATATTTCTAGGACTTTTCCTATAGGAAAAGATTATCTCAAATATTCGAGTCTCGAGATAGATGGTTTGCTAAACATCCAAAATCCGAATTTTTTACTTTTAATAGTTTGATGAGCTGAACATGCTTTGTGAAATTAAAATATTTGTGTAAAAAAAAAATTATCCTTTATGTGATATTAACTACCTTGAAAACAATTACGAAAGAATTCAAGATTGTATAAATCAATTTTATCTTTTAACTGTAATATAAGATCATCAAGCTCTTATTTGTATATTAGATCTATAGAATTGCTGGACATGATTGAAATGTTAAGAACTCCTAGCATATACAATTGATTTATATTTTCCCATTATTGTGCCTGATAATGATTATATCAATCTTAGTCAAAATTCAAAATTTATTCGCAAATGAAAATTTTTAGATTCAAATCCTTTAACTATTGTTTATTTTTTTCATAGAATATTAGATTTTTCTTATGGAACCAATTTCTAAGAAATATTTCAAAGTTAAAGATATCTGGTTTCGTATTGAATTTAACCTATAGGAATAGAATTTTATAGAAAACATAGAATTTTAACATTAACATAAATAAAATGTTTTAAAATTTAATTTTAGCATTTTAACATGCATAACATTAAAAAAAATTTATACTCATATTGCTCTTTCCTCTTCTTTTTTTAATTATATTTTTAAATATGTTTCTGCTTTAATGTTTCTGCTGGAATTCCTTTATTTTATAATGAAATTATAATAATAATTTTTTGCAAAAAATTACAAATTTATTTATAAAAAAATTGGCTTGAAAAAGGCAGTTTAATAAAAAGTCAAACTGTTTAGTGATAGCTAAAATATTCATTTACTTAAACTACGCATTTTTCGATATTTAAATTTTGTTGAGTTTTTTTTTTTTTTTTTAAAGATCTACGGTTTAACAAAGCTATTGATTGCCAGTAATGTTATAATTGCTTATTACAGATCTAGAGTTATAAATACAAAATATACAAAAAATTACTTGCCAGGTAATATAAAAAAATGTTTTTATAAAAATGCTTAAAATACTAAATTAAATAGAAATAAATATTAGTAAGTCAAAATAAGTATTAATTGTAAGTATAATAGAATAAAGAGGCGAACCGAAAATCGGTTTTTTGAGAAATCTAAACTTACATTTTGAAAATAAAAATTAGGAAAATAAAAAATAATGCGTTATAAAATAATATTCGTCTTTTTTTTGTTTTGCATAATCGTTAAGTACTAAATGACTTGCGCATCTTTGCATAGTTGTTAAATAACAATTTAATCTGAAATCTTGTTTTTGGAATGAGTGTTCCGATTTCAGTATTGGTTATGGAGAGTATATCACGCTACGAATATTATGCTAAAACAATTGTAGGATGCTTTACAGAAAATATAAAATTGCAATTAATCCAGAAGAAACACTTTTATTAATTATACTTTTCAAGGCAAATTATAAAACAACATAAAAACTCTTCTGATGCATCAAAAAATAATGAAATATATATAGTTGTTTGGTATTTATTATTTAATACCACAAACAATTGCTAAATTTAGTGTTGTAATGTAATTAAACAATTGTTAATTAACAATAGTTAATTTTAAATTAATATATGCATCATTAAATAAAATTAAAACATAAAACTCAATTCTGAAGCATGGTAGGAAATAAGTGCAATATTTCTCTATAAGCACAGTTTCAAAAATTAAATTACATTCCAATGAAATTTTTTAGATTTATTATGTATCATTATTATACTTCAAAATTTCATTTTTAAAATTCCTTTTTATCTGTGTTATTTTAATATATAATATTTAAAGATTAAAGAAGATAAAAGTAATTAAAGAAACTATTTTTTATAATCCTAAAAACATCTGAAAAATCCCTTAAAAAAAAAAAAATCTTGTAATAGATAAAAAAATAAGATAAAATATAAATAATTGTTTGGAACCTAATATTTAAGAACACAAAAAAATGTTTGTTATATTTTGCTACTTATTAGGACTATAATTTTTTTACTGAAAAAACTTTTTTATTTGTGCAAATCTTTAACAAAAAAAAAAATTTTTTTTTGCCATTTCGAAATGTAATATTATTTTTAAATGATATAGAAATATAAATTAAATGCATTAAAAAGTTTCTAAATTATTGCAAAAGGGGTTTTCAATTATATTTTTACATGTCCCAAATAAATTTTAAAATTCAATTTTCCAGGAACAAATAATTTGATTGATTCATTAAAAGTATTAAAAAATATTTTGTAATAATAATTTCAATAGTAAAGTTTCTATATATATATATATAAATACATACAGAGAGAGAGAGAGAGGGAGAATAATTCCATTATATTATTCTAATTTTTATAATATTAATTCTTTATTAAGCCATAATTATTTATTTGTGCATATTTGGGAGCACCATATAATCACTGAATTTATTTAGCTTCTAACGTTAGTTAAATTTTTAACTGCAGTGGTTAGAATTATGAAATGGATTACTTTACTTTTAAATCCCCCATTTCATAATTTTATACATCTTTTCAAGTAAAAAAATTACAAGCAGATTATTAACTACATTTGTTAAATTTTACTTTCTAATAATAACATTAAAAAAATTATGTTTTTGTAAAAAAATATATATATTACATATTAAAATTTACTTATAATGTAACAGACAAGTTATTATAAAAAAAATCTCAGCCAAACGATACTCGGTATTAGAAAATTAGATCAAACATTCATTTTTTTATAAAGTTTATAAGTCTTTTTAGAAGACAAAATAGCATAGTTATGATAGAAAATTTCAAGCAAAAAAGAGAGAGAAAAAGGTTGTGGGGGAAGGTGGTTGACATGCAATCTCATCATAAACAGGTATAAAGATGAGCTTTGATATTCTTTTTTATTTCAGAAAATCGCGTGATGGGACTGACCAGTCCCTTGTCTAAACTCTCTCCCTCCCGTCTCCCCATCTGAAAAGGGGCATGATATATCCACACCTGATTTTTAACAGATGCTACAAAAAAGGGGCGGAAAACAGGCCTATGAAATTGAAAAGAGGTTAAGGTTCAAAAATAGGGTCCTAATTGAAAAGTTGCTTGTCACGAAGAAGAACAAAAAAACGCTATCTTCACGAAGGTCACGCATTTATGGTTGCATTGTAAATTTTTTTATCTTTTTTATTTTTATATAATGCATATAGTAGATACACTTATTCAAAAATATGTTTTTTTAAAAAAATCAATTTTTTTGTTGTTGCTGTTTTAGAAAAGACCACGTGTTTTTGGGTAATTGATTCGAATTAGGAGTATTTCTTATATATCACCAAATATAATAAATTAAATTTTATCGTATAATATATCACCTTCTAGAAAATATCTACTTATTTTGTTAACCCCTATTCGAGCAATTTATCTACTTTCAATATTTATTATTATTATTTTGCAATTTTTTTGTATTATTTTATTTGTTTAGAAATACATTATACAGTAATGAAATAAAAAAAAGTAAAAAAATATATATTCCATACTGGTTTTCCTTCAAATTTGTATTTCTTTTTATTCATTTGTATATAGATATTTTTATATCTTATTGTATTATGGTTTTTTTCTGTAAGCTTATGGAGAACAAATCTGATGATTAGAAAGAATCTCAGCAAAATACAGTATAAAATATTTTGAATTAATATGTGCTATAATATTTACATTTAACTTTTTTAAATAAATGCATTTGTAGAAGAATTAAAAAACGCTTTCTTCCCTAAGGTCGCATTGTAAAGGTTTTTATCTTTTTTCTTTTTATATAATACATATAGTAGATACAATTATTCAAAAATATGTTGTTTTAAAAAAATCGATTGGTTTTTTCGTTGTTGTTTTAGAAAAGATTGCGTGTTTTGAATAATTGTTTCTAATTAAAAGTATTTCTTATATATCACCAAATATAATAAATTAAATTTTATCGTATAATATCGTTCTAGGAAATCTCTACTTATTTTGTAAACTCCTATTCAAGCAGTTTATCTGCTTTCAATATTTTTTTGCTATTTTTATAATATTTAATTTGTTTAAAAATACATAATACAGTAATGAAATAAAGATAAAAAGTAGAAAATTATGTATTCTATAGTATACTCGGGCTTTCCATCAAATTTGGATTTCATCTTATTAACTTGTTTAGAGATATTTTTTATATCGTATATGTATTATGGTTTTTTTCTGTAAGCTTATGGAGGACAAATCTGATGATCACAAAGAATCTTCATCAGAATTCAACATAAAATATTTCGAATTACTATGCTCTATAACGCATATGTAATAGTTATGTCACTGATAAACAAAATGAATTCACATACTTGCTAAGTTTGAAGATAATTCAATGTCAATTTAAATTGAAATGTTACATGAATAACTATTTACTTTATTTTATATGTTGAATGAATAACTATTTACTCTTTTGAAACAAAAAATATAGAAAAAATTAAAAAGATTAAATCACCATATTTCATCTTAGTCATAGTGATTTCTTAATAATGATAATAATTCACTATTTTATCAGTTTAACATGTACTGTTGTATATTATTTTAATTAAACATATTTTGGTTACAAACTGAAAAAAATAATATATTTTTTAAACATTGATGAAAGAAATTGTCGTAGAAAATTTTTAAGTGTGCATGTCAATATTATATTCATAGTGAAAATGATAATCAACACTACTATCTTCCTTATTATACTTACATGCATTATATTTTCATTTAAATAGATTAAAAAAATTGCCTCATTTTGTCAATCTGCTATCATAATTTTTTTCTATACGGTATAATATTTCAGAAATTAAACCATTATAAAAATAGATATATCAGCATTTCACAACAATTATGGTATAACAAAAATAATTTTAAACTATTGAACTTGTTTTGACACCTATTATTACGAAAATTTCCCCACTTATTCGTTAATTACAAGTTACTGAAATGAAAAATGATGTCAAAAGGCTTATCAAAATTAGTTTATAATGATTCATGAAGCTATGGATTATTTTGAATAACATCTTCAAAAATTATCAGCACGTATTAAAAAACATTTATATTGGTTTGGCAAACCATTTCTGCCTCTCTTATCATCCATATCAATGTTCCGAAGCTGCAATTTTCTATTTTGTTATTTTTACAACATATGCAATCCACATTTTATTGACTTTTAATTGCAATACTCACCGATATGGATGTATAATTTATTAACATCCTGTGTTGATTAATGATCCTCAAATAACAAGACGTGCAGGTGGTAAATTGTTTTTCTATGCATATTTGCAACAAGAAGAGTTATTTTTTTTATTAATACTATTGAAATCAATATGCCTCTTGAATTTAAACTTTTTTTAATTTGATATTTTCTTTTTTCTTCATCTTTTAGTTTTTATTTTAGTATATAATTTAATTAATTGCTTGTAAATCTAAGATAAATTATACTTTGTTTGCTATTTACGTCAAAAATCATCATCAAAATTAAGTAGTAATGAGAGTGGTTCTGTAAATTATTCAAAACTATAAAATAAAGATGTGGGTTGTCCTATTAAATAGTTTTTTTTAATAATTACTCAATTAGATCCAAAGTATTTATATGAATTAAAATATTAAGATTATCTATAGATAATCGTTATTTTCATGGGAGTTACCTCCAATGCTTACAAGAAATATACTTCAAAATCTTTTTTCAAGTTTAAATGCAAGAAAAGACTTTATTTTAAATAAATAATTAATAAGTATTAAATCTGTGATTATTGAATTTCTAGTGTAAACAAAATATTGGGTTTGATAAAGATGAAATTTGTAATTAATAATATTGCCAACTTCACTGCTTATTATTTGGCATCGGCTTAGTATTTTACTGTTCTGTTTACTTTAACAGCTTATTATTTGACATTGAATTAATATTTTACTGGGGTTTTTTTGTTGGAGAATTACACATCTTACCTGTTTAAAGAAATCATTGTAAGATTTAAAAAAATATTAAAAACTTTTTTTCATTAAATTTGTTGAAAGTGGAACGATTGGAATTTGCATTATTAGGAAGTATGGGTTCTTATATGGAACTACGGCATCGAAGAGAGCTGGAAACATTAATAGTGTATTTGGTCCTAACGTTACTACGCAGAAGACAGTATTAAATTGGTTCGCCAAATTTCGTACAGGTAACTTTGACCTCGTAACAGAATCAAAGTCAATAACTACGAACTAAAGGTTACCCTTGAGTCTGACCCGTCTCAGAATACCTATGAATTGAAGTAAGAGCCTATGCGTTGAGGTTTGGTGTTAGCAAAATTGGAATATTAACTCATTTAGCTCAAATCAACACAGTGAAAAAAGTTTGATAAGTGGGTTCCACATAAACTGAATTAAAAACAGAAACAAAAGCGTTTAGAAGCTTGCTTGACTTGCTTGCTTTCTCGTCACAAATCTGATCCATTTTTGAATCGAATTGCCACTTGTGAATAGAAATGGTTCCGATATGACAATGGTAAACCTTCAGCACTGTGGTTGGGCAAGGATGAATTACCAAAACACACTCAAAAACGTAATATCCATCTAAAGAAGCTGATGGTGAATGTTTTGTGATCTAAAGCAGGTATGATCCATTATGATTTCATGACACCTGGCTCATCGATCACAATAGAAATATACTACAACCAAATGGATGAAATGATTCAAAAACTTAAGGAAAAACAGCCTAGATTGGTCAACATATCGACTCCTACATTATTGCACAATAACACTAGACCAACTTGCCACCACGCTAGACCACTTGCACAAATGACTTGGAACAGGAATTGGAGTTGGAACTTCATCCTCCTCCCTCCCCCCCCCCCCCCTCACTGACTATCACTTCTTTTGCAATAACAACTTTTTTTAATAGGAAAACAATTTAATTACGGCAATGCTATAAAATTGGCTTCCCAGGAAATCATTGACTCTCGTTCACTAGGATTTTATACCACTGGCCTTTACAACCTTCAATGGCAAAAGTACAAATTCTATTTTTTTACCAAATTTCATCCTTGACGACCTGATAGATATGAATGATTTATTACATTTTTTAATAATGATATTCTAAAGAATACATTTATTAGCAATATGGGTGCCCACTTTGATGAATAAAATAATTCTTTATATTTGTAAGTTATCAACCAGCTGTGCCATTTTCTGTACAGATTTTATGCTTGACGACTCGATAGATATGTATGGTTTACTACATTTTTTGGTGATGATATTTTAAAGATTAAACTTGTAGAAAATATGATAATTAACTAATGTGTTATTATTATAATTTTTGTGAAAAATAAAAAGTAGTAGTACTATAAAAGTTACAACTAAGCCGACTGAATGTACTTTTTATTTATACCTTTTTATTTATATTTCTTGATGCTATTTGTTATATTTTTTTACAATTATGCATTAATTTGTAATATTTATTTATTAACTATGTCTTCGCATTAGTTAATACCAAAAATTGTTTCTTTTATTAGAAAGTAAAAATACACATTAATGAATTCGAAATAATATTAGTGATGTTTTTTCTTTGAATGAAATTTTTAAAATATTCCTTAAACTACATAAAATATAAACATTTTACAAAATTGAGGTGTACAAGTACTAAAGAATTTCAAACTTTGTTAAATTAGAAATTAATATTTATTAATATTAATATTAATTACCAATATTATATTAATTAATATTAATACTTTTTAAATAAGAAAAAAATTGATAATTTTAATGAAAAAATAATATTAAAAATATCTTTTTATTTATTTATATATTTATATCTATTTATATAAATAAATAATTATATATATATATACACTTTCAGACGTCATTGAGAAATCAATTAATCAAGATTTGAAAAAATTGAGAAAAAAAAAATGGTGTACTTAGAAAATAAGCACTCACATCTGGTAACACTCGAGAATATAAAAATCTGATAGATAAGGAATGCCTTCGTTAAGTGCTGTTCTAAAAGCTTAATGACATGAACATGCATTTTTCAATCACGAAATATAAAATATCGTAATTATATGATAAACAAATCGTTTCTAGGCAATTAAACTTCTAACTGTAACATTTTTATTACTATGAAAGGTATATTAATAGTATATCACTTCAACAGACCATACTACCATAGAACAATGCATAAAATAAAGTTATATAAATTAGTTCCATCATTTATAATATTAAATAATGTGCATTTAATTTATCATATATTATTTCTTATTATATTATATAACATTTCTTTATAATATTTAAATGACTTATTTTAAACAAATACTTGCAATTATAATACATATTTATTGTTTTTATGATATATATATATATATATATACCATTTATTCATGTATAGTTTATACTTTTAATTGAAGAATAAAATCTGTTACTCCACGAGTTGAGTCAAAAAGATTTTATTTCTTCGAAATTTATTTATTAAAAAAATTTTGTAAGTTAAAAACTCAGGATATGAATTAAATATTTTATACATAAAACATTAAAATATAAAACTTCTTTATTCTATTGATTCTCTTTATAGGAAAAAGATTTTTAAACGTGTAAAATAAAGCCAAAGTAATTGAATTATACTTTTAAAAAAAAGATTTAACAATAAACATAATAACAATACGTTTTTTTGGTACATTAATGAATAAAATGCATCAAAAAATTGATAATAATTCAAATTTTATTATTAAACCTTTCAATGCGAAAATTGACGTTGTTTATCATAAATGGAATTGTTATGTTGTAGAAAACTTGCTGATATTTCGGTTAGCAAATCGCAAACGTAACTCATACAAATATAATTTATTCTACATATTTGTAAAAAATGCTGAGTTTAATTAAAATTCAATGAAAATAAAAGTAATCATTTTTTTCATGTGAATTTATGGACACGGCGCATACAGGCTTTATAAAGTTAGTAGACTCCTGATTGAAAATTTATAAATTAAAGATTTTTAAAAATCATAGAAATAAAATTTTTTTTTATCATATTTTTCATAAATAAAAATTTTGAAGCCTCAAATTATTTTATTATCAAATTTAATAACATGCTCCTCTTTTAATAACATAAAATTGTGTTTTTTAAAATAATGGTTTGATTCAGTCTCACTGCATTGAGAAACTATTAATTATTCTATCTAAAAACTCTTACTCTGGATTTAGAACTCTTATTTATCTTTTAATTGATATGAATACTGAGTTGTAACTCTGTATCATTTGAGGTAATTACTAAGTCAAAAGTTTCATATTGCTTATATAGGCATAAATATTGTTTATATATATATTTTAATATAGATACACTGTATAGAATTGCTTAAATCTCATTCATTACCATAAAAGATAGTAACGTAGTTTTACATTAAAAAAAAAAAAGAAGGAAAGAAAAATCAAGACATTTTTTAAATGTTAATGAAAATTTGGACTTGATATACAAAAGCTTATTTTTTTAATCAACTATTTTTCTGATAATTTCATAAAATTACGCCCTGATATACGGTTGATTACTCCTGATCCTGGTTAATATTACAACAGAGCTAAATTGTGAGTTAAATAATCAAGTTAATTTTCTGCAATATATGTACTGCGCAATTATCGTGTTTAAAAGTTTTAAAATATATTTAAGAAAGGCATTTTTTTCTTAAAATTTTCCCATCTACATTGAAAATATTATAATTAATTTTTTTTTCGAATAAATTAAATAAATTTTGGCTCAAAACTAAGTCATTAAAATTTTGTTACATATAGCAACCCCTTTTCTCTCATCATAAATAACAAAAAAAAAATTAAACATTTTATAAATGAGACTTCATCATTAAACGAAATTTGCGACGGAATAAGTAAAAATGTACAAAACCCTGCATATTAAATTTAAAGCAATTCACACGTTTACAATACCAAACTTACCTCGAAACGTTAATCTCTGGCCCGAAAAAATCTAAGAAAATCTGCGAGGTTACGGAAATATTAACAACTACGCTTTCTACTAAGACTGAGAAATTTTTAATGAAGAAATACAAATTAAGAAACTGTTTTAAGTAATGCTGAAATGAATTCAGAGCGTTCTTTTATCCCAAGCGAAAGCCCCATTGATTTTAATTTCGTAAATTAATTAATGCTCGCGCCTTTTGATTCGTCTAATGATGCTCTTGCGCAGTTCCCAGTGATTATGAAAATTATCGCACTTAAGAAATCTTCTTTCATTATTTTTTTTCATTGCAATTTGCTAACGAAGTTCAATGATGATGAGCAAAAGCATATACCTGTAGCGCCATCTATTGAAATTTTTTACAACTACAACATTCAAATTTGAGGGGGAAAAAACCTACAGGAATTCCAAGAATAGTGCATAAAGCCGAAATTTGGATTTAACTAGAGAAGGATTTTAGTGAATAAATTTGAATTTAATTCACTAAAGCCATCTAAAATAGTTAATGAAATCTAAATATTTTAATTTATTTATTTAACAAATCTAAAGTTGTTTAAAGAATGTTTTAATGTAAATCGATTCCCAAAAACATAAGAATATTGCATTTCATTTTAAAATATGAATATTTTTGAAGCATTTCAAATTTTTTAATTCAATGCAAATTCTTTAAATAAAATAAGAAATTTATGAAGAATTAAATATATTTCATAATTACCACAATAGGGAGGGTAAGAATTAAAATTAATGTTTTAAAAATGTATAACATACTAAATTATATATTTAATTTATTATATTTTATTTACATTTTTATGTACTTAATTTATTGTATGTATAACATACATGTAACAAATTAAATACATAAAAATGTAGCATAATAACACTGAAATGTTAACAAAAAATGAGTGTAAATTAAATAAATGGATGAACAAAAAATGAATGTCAGATTTATTACTTCATATTTAATAAAAGAAAATAATATAAAAATCATACGATAATAATAAATTTATAATTTATTTCAAATAAGTTAAAACTGTCGCATTCATTTTGTGTAACTTTGAATTAATGAGTATTCCTTCTAAAATCACATAGCAATAACACTTAATTTCCTATATTTTCATGAAAAGTAAAGTTTTTTTTAATCAATTTATTTTCCTCTAAAATGTTTCTCTATATTACGACTATTTATCTTTATTTTAAAGAAGCTTCTTGTACAAGCAACTCGTTTAAATCATTTTATTTATTTATTTTTTTTTGTTAAAAAAGATTGTTATTATATTTTTGTAATAATTATTCCTTCTTTTAACAATTTATCATGCTTTTTTTTTTATCTAAACTTGTAAAACTTAACATTGAATTATGGGAATGAGTTGAGTATTAATATTTTGTTTGTTTATTTTGATGTTTCTTCTTATTGACTTGAATTGTTTTTTAATGACTTTGTTAATATTTAAGGATAATATTATTTATTTAGTAAAATTAAAATTTTATTTTCAGATAATTAATTACATTTTAAAAATTTAGAGATAAAATATTTTCTATTACGTCATGTATTTTTAAATTTATTAATTAATCCCGTTTTAAAACTCCTTTTGAGTCTAGTATTTTCTTTAGAATTCTCTTTAAATATCATTGCAGTATTTTTTTAAAATTAAAAAAATACTATTTAAATAAATAAACTACATTAGTTTAAAAAAAAAAAAAAAAAAATCAAGAAAATTTGTAATTGTAAAATTTCTAATCATTGAAATTGTGAGAAATTTGACATTGGTCTGAAAAAACTGCTAGGCTACAATTCACAAATTAGGCAAAAATATAAGAACAATAGGCTTATTTTATGTCTTGGTTAATTTAGTGTCTTGACTCAAAATAGAAATATATGAAAAAAAAAAAAAAATGTTGTTCAATGTGTGATCAACTTCAGAGTGATATGTGAACAAGTTTAATAATTGTAGAAAAAAAGCAGCCATACTCAAAATGATGGTATTTATTAGTCGACAGCAAAGCTCATTGCCGTGGCAAAGCAATTAGAACATGAAAGGCTGTAAGGAGGTGTTTAAATGTAGAATATGTCGAAGCAGTAATATACATTTATTTCATGCCAAATATGCTCAATTTGGTACAAGTCCAGATTTCACATTTCTCTGGCCAACTCATATACACAATAAAAGAATCACGATGGCAATTATCCATCACCAATCACTATGTGGTAAAAAATTATCCTTAGAATGAAATGTTCAACATATGCGTAAGGGCGAGCAAGTGGATCAAGATCTCTATAAGACTGATCCGTAACGGTGCTTTTTGGCATGGTATGCAGATTAATGCTGCCATTCAAAGAGATATCTATCCTCGCATCCTTCACATCTGTCTTTTTATGAAAATTATTAATATAATAGATGGTTACCGAATTTACCCAGACCAACAATTTTCTTGAGTCATTTTGTAAATAAAATCTAGACTTAAATAAAATCTAGACTTATCTGATCATCTGTCACTTACATTCCAAGAGATAAATGCACATGTCCAATAAATTTGTTTGACGCCTTGCATACAATTATCCCTCGTGAAACTTTCTGCAAACAATTGATATAAATATCACCCTCCCAGTGGCTGTCGCAAGAGGAGATTTAAGGTGGATTGGTTATTCTAGGTCTTACAAATAGCAATCGTTTGCGATATTCATAGTTCTAATTCTTCCTTGGCTGTACCTTCTAGAAGCTGATTATGTCCTTAGAAATTCCTTCCACTCTGTATGAATTGCAGAATGGCAACCATTCAAAAATCTTTCTTGATAAGAATGACTCTGACCAGTTTCTATTCGACCAATAGATCGCCGTTGTAATTCTTCTAATAAATCATATCTAAAACATGATCATTACGAAATTTGACTGTGCAGTTTCTATTTGCAGAAATAATAGAAGCTTTTTAAGCCCTGTTTTTATCTACACGTCCAATGACGTTTTCATCATAAGAAGCCCAATAATTTGCATATAATATTCTGATGTAACATTACTTTTTATATACGTGCATAGTTTTTATGAAAATTTACTTATTTTTAGCCATGTTATCTTAATTTCCATATTTTTCTATAATTTCTGGAGATCAATGTATCTTCAAAAACAATAAAAATGGCAATTTAAGAGTATCTCAAATAAGATCTAATACAAATCACATTTCCATTCTTCTAGGTAAAATAAATAATAAAACTTATTACCATCTGTTTAAAAATTATTTTGAGCTACCATAACTTTTCCTCTGACATAAATAATATAGATTATCGAACTCTATTATTTATTAAAGAACTTAAAAACAAATCCAATCGAAAAGGAAAAAAACAAAAATTCGAAAAGAGAAATTCAAAAGGAGAAATGCAAAACGAAAAGGAAAAAATAGTTATTTATAGATAATCCTTAAAAAAGCAATACTTCAAAATAAATTGTTGATAAATTTTCTACAATTCAAAAGTTTGAATTATTTAATTGTAAGTGGCATGTTATGAAAGAATTTTAAGAATAATGTAGCAAACACAAAAAAATTATCTATATTGTCTATAAAGTTTTGCTCATGTTAAAGTAGAAAAATACTTCAACAATGTGTAAAAATTCATAAATAATAATTCATGAAGATATAAAACGGGAATAATTTTTTTAATGATTTATTAATAAGGCCAATTTCAAATTAAAGGACTTTTTTTTCCTAACATAATTTTTTCTTATAATGTTAAATGCCTAAACTAGTTTGCACATCCATTTAGAATAAAAATTTAAAATATTCAACTTTCTAATTTTTATAACCTTAATAAAAAATTTTTATTTTTAGTGCGCACTTTTAATTATTATTGATTGAGAATATCGTAATTTTAAAAAAAATCAAAATAAAATCTTAAAAAAATACAAATTCCAGTAATATATTTTTATCAACTATTTTTAAAGTTCGTTCCATAGTTCCACAGTTCTGAAAAATAATAATGATAATAAATAAATAAGTAACCAAGAATAAATAAATAAGTAAACAAGTAAGAACAATGTCAAAATATTGTTAGATTCAAATCGGTTTTACCTTTCGAAAGCCCATGTTATTATACCTGTTTTCTTGAAACTTTGATATTTCTACTAAAAGTAGCACAAACAATATCATAATAATTGTAACTAATAAAAGAATGATGCAAATTTAATAAAAATTAGTATGAAATAGTTTGTCTCTGATATTGGTTCTAATAGTTTTTTTCGTTGTTATTGTTTTCAGTGAAGTGGAAAAATAAAAGAAATACAAAAGTTTTCTTGTTAAAAATGATAACTCTAGAAATATTAGTAACTATTTAAAAACTTAAGAACATCATTTGGCAATTTAGATATCATTGTCTTTAACATATTCAATCAAAATGAATATTTAAGTTAAATACTTTATAAAATTATATAACCGATTTAATATGCAATCTTATACGAATTAAATCCTTATTATGATTAAAAATTTGTTCAAATATCAGTTTGCAATCAAGGCTTTTTTTATTATAAATTACATAATTTATTTTTAAAATAATAAATAATTTCACTATCTATGGAAAAATCAATAGTGCGCGTCAGAAATAAATAACATATTAATGAAGCTATAGTTATTTTATTTGATGGGGAAAAGTTTGCTGGGAAATTTAGTTTAAACGCAAATAAAGATAAAAGTAGATATCCTTAAATATAAATAAAAAAAAGTAATTCTAAAAATAATATTTTCTGAAAATTCCTATGTTTATATTTAGTCCTAATCTTTTCTTGTCTATACTTTTTTTTTTTTTTTTTTTGCATATGAGTTTCTTAAATATCAATATCTTATTGTTTATTATGATGTCCATATGAATTAATTTAATTTATGTTGTGCCAGTTGTTTGTTGTTATGTTATTAAATATAAATTTTCCTAATTAAACTAAAATCTACCTCTAACTTATTTCAAAATTATGAAATTGTGAATAAGTTATGTCAATCGAAAATTTCACATATATATTTATATAACCTCAATTTATATAATCTCAAAAATTCATCTTAATATCAAGAATGAGACTTTCTGAAATACCGAGAAACGCAGAAATTTAAGAGAAAAAATGTGAGAATATTTATGAAGAATTTCGTTTAATAATAATTGTAATTAGATCAACAAATATTATCAAATTAAAGCAATTTTCAGATGCAACTTTTTTATGACAAAGTCTTAAAAAAAAAGGATAAAAAGTATTATATGTTTTCTGTAAAAAAAAAGCATTTCTTAAATTTTTTTTTAATAAAGCACGCAAACATTAAGAAATAAATAGATATAATATTAAAAATAATAAATTATTTCTTCATGTGAATCTTTTAAAACGCTTTATCAAATTTTGGAAATCAATTAAGGTTTTAAATAAAACATTTATTTTATAAAATGATTTGTTTACATAAAAATCGGAACAAACCAGAAAATAAGAAATTATGATTAAAATGTACAATAAATTATTTATTGATCTTAAATCATGTTTATAGTCAGTTTGTAATTCAATCCAAATACTCTAACTTTCTAATCAATTTCATAAAATTGATTCACATTTAAAAAATGATTTAAAATTTTAAATTTGATAGCTTTAAGCTGATCTGATGTAAGCATTTCTTATTAGAGTTGATATAAAGTCGTAATTTTTGTAGGAGATTATTTAAGGAAAATAAGCAGATAACATTAAAAAAAAAAATTCAAGAAATAAGTAGTTTCAAAGTACTCAGGTTGAAATTAAGTGTTTTATTGTAGTGGTTCTCAAGGACAATTTTGTTTTTGTTTTTGTTTTTGTTTTTTCACCACTCTAAGTAAGGGAAAATACTGTTATGTCTCTGTCATCATTAAATGTCATGATAATTTTCATATTTTATTTAGTTTATTTTAATCGAGCAATAAATGATTAATAGTATTTTTAATTTAATAATAAAGTATTCAGATTTGAAGAGTAACTATTATAAATTCTTGTAATCATATAATATGTGTTTCAAAAGCAATGATAATTAACACTTATTTAATTTATTAATATAAAATATTTCAAATTTCATAAACTATCTATCAAATAGGAGATCCTGATCTTTAAAATATTTAAAATCACATATCATGTGTTTATATTGGTCTGTACGAATTATAGTTCACTCTCTTGTTTTATAATCAATACTTTATCTCATTTTTCCACTCTCTTTTCTATATTTAATAGAAATCTAGTTATGTATTAAAATTATCCATTGTTTTTCAAAATTTTGAAAAATTTTGTTTATTAAAAAATATAATTATAAAATAAGGAATAAAATGATAAAAAAGAATAAAATTTTGATTATAAAAAGTAATATTGGAAAATAAAGGAATCACTTAAACGTCCTAGCTACATAGCATCTAATTATTTATGTTCACATCAATTTTTAATCTTTATTTATTTAAGTAATTATTAATTAGTAAGTTAATTAGTTATTAATTAGTAATTTTTTTACATTTAATTAGCAATAACGTCCTTTGTGATCATGAGAGTCATATCTAGAACTATACCCCAGTAAATAAAATAACAAATAAAAAAATAACAAATAACAAATAATTCTTACTTATGACCCAAAATTTCTATATTTAATAGAATTACAGCCATGTATTAAAAATTACCCGGGGTTTTCGGATTAAAAACGTAATTTTTGAAAAATTTTATTTATGAAAATGTATAATTTTAAAATAATGAATAAAATTTTGATTATAAAAAACCATATTGCAATATAAAGAAATCACTTAAAGCCATAGGTACATAGAATCTATAATTAATTATGTTCACATAAATTTTTAATCTTCATTATTTTTTTTTTTTTTACTTTTAAGGAACAATAATGTCCTTGATTGTGGTCATGAGAGTCATATCCGGAACTATATACCAAGAAGTTTTAAATAACAAATAATTCTTACTTGTGACCCAAAATTGGAATTTTAGTAATATATTGAAAATTATCCGGTGTTTTTCAAATGAAAAATGTCGTTAATAAAAAAGTATAATTTTAAAATAATGAATCAAATTTTGATTATAAAAAGCAATATTGGGAAATCAAGGAATTGTTTAAAGCCCTAGCTACACAGCATCTATAATTAATTATGCTCAAATCATTTTTTAATCTTAAATTTTTATTTTTTATTTACATTTAAGGAACAATAATGTCCTTGATTGTGGTAATGAGAGTCATAACCGGAACTACATACCAGTAAGTTTTAAATAACAAATAATTCTTACTTGTGACCCAAAATTAGAATTATAGCAAATAATTCTTACTTGTGACCCAAAACTAGAATTATAGCAATATATTGAAAATTATCCGGTGTTTTTCAAATGACAAATGTAATTTTTGAAAAATTTTGTTGATTAAAAGTATAATTTTACATTAATAAATAAAATTTTGATTTTAAAAAGTAATATTGGAAAATAAAACCATAGTTACATAGCATCTATAATTAATTATGCTCACATCAATTTTTTATCTTTTTTTTACTTTTAAGGAACAATAATGTCCTTGATTGTGGTCATGAGAGTCATATCCGGAACTGTATACCAGCAAGTCCTAAATAACAGATAAACTCTTACTTGTGACCCAAAATTAGAATTATAGCAATATATTGAAAATTATCCGGGTGTTTTTCAAATGAAAAACGTAATTTTTGAAAAATGCTGTCCAATTTTAAAATAATTATAAAGTTTTGATTTTAAAAAGCAACATTGGAAAATAAAGGAATCACTTAAAGCCATAGCTGCATAGCATCTATAATTAATTATGTTCACATCAATTTTTGATCTTTATTATTTTTTTTTACATTTGAGGAACAATAACGTCCTTGATTGTGGTCATGAGAGTCATATCCGGAACTGTATACCAGCAAGTCCTAAATAACAGATAAACTCTTACTTGTGACCCAAAATGTCGCCATCTATATTATCCCAGTTCCGGTTGACGTCATACACAACAGTTTATTGAAACAGATACTGTTATTTGCCTTCTTTTTTTTTATTCTGAATCACATCCAGACTCTGCTTTTAGCCGCAGACCAGCAGAAAAAAGAAGACAATCCTCGACATCCGGTCCAACGGATACGACAAGAGCTGCAAAAATTTCCAAATATCCGGTGCGAACCTTGTCACTTCCTTTTTCAAACTCATATCGTGCGGTGACCCTTCGACTCCAATGAGGAAAAAAAAAGAAAAAAGAACTAACACTTCTTCGTGGTCTTATTTTATCGTTTGCTGGCATTGAAAAATGGTTACGTAACGACCAAGAAAAGAATTATGATTTATTCGTAAAATGAATTCGTAAAGTTTTTTTTTTACTTAATAAGGCGGACTTGCAAACTTTTATTTTGTCGTTGTCATGTCTGGGAATTGAATAAAATCAGACCTTGAATTTTTTTTAAAAATGATACTTAATTCTGTTAAAATTTACATTGATAATGAAGTTTTATCTGATGTAGGTAGTTTTAAAAATAAATGTTATGGTAATTTTTGCTCAAGATTAATTTTGAAGACATCTTTTTCGATTTTATTTTTTATTTATATTGCTTAGAGAATTGAATTTATTTAGTTATTGCCCACTGATTAATTAAATCAATTAATTTAATAAATGATTAATTATTAAATTAATTAATTTAATTACTGATTTAATAGTGCAATAATAAATTGTTGTGGAATTTTATTCATCCACAAGAATGAAATTGTGCAAATGATTCATGGATACTTTTCTACATTTAATTCTAAAAAAGTGAGTTTTCAAATTCATTTCAGAATATATAAAACTTATTTCTGTAATTCGCTCGGTGCCACAGTTTCGAGTCTTGGCGGTGCCGTGGATGTTTTTAGTGGTGGTTCACAATCCCCTCTAAACCAAGATCCCGGTCTAATATGACTGTAGAGCGTTAGGAATAGGGCTGGTAACCCTGCCCCATAAAAAGAAAAACATCTCCTGTCTCGAAATCTGCCAGTAGGCAGACAGCCTTGGCCCACCGTGGGACAGTTGTACGAATGAAGAAGAAGAAAAATTTCTGTGATTATTGTTACTATAACTCCATCAAAAATGTCTTTTTGCAAAGATAATATATTTTGTATTACATAAAATATATCTTTTAATCCTATAATATACTATATATATTTGTTTGTATTGCTCTAAAGGAACAAGATATAAGTAAAAGAATTAATTTTAAAAGCTAATAGCAGCTAAAGCTTGTAGATCTAATTAGATAATCTATTGATTCTATTTGGTAACGTATTTATTAAAATAATAAAAAACAGACTTCTAATTTCAAGTAGGTGTTTAAATCTGAAACCTGGCGCATCAGATTTATGCTTAAAAAATAATTGAAAATAATGAGATAAGAAATTTATGTGGGATATATATGAGATAAAAAAATTTAAGATTAAAATAGATTAACATTTCTGTGCTCCTTAGAGAAAGAAAACTATGTTGAACACAATGAAAACTATGTTGAACACATGTAGACAGGATAAGATGTAAAGAAAGAGTAACAAAATTTCGTATTAAAGGACCTTTAACTCACGATTTAATTTATAACATGTTTTTGTTCTTAAGTGATTAAATTAAATTTCTTAATACTTGCAAGACCAGTAGTATTCGTGAAAGTAATACAAAGCTTTCTATTTTTTATTAAAAATTATTTTTTTGCAGCCACACATATATCCTTTGGCAACGCGGTGTCCTATGTGTCCTCACTATATTACACATATACTGAGCCCAATAACCATATTTTCTGTATATAATATCATATAATCGCGCAAGCGCAGCCCAGCAAATAATAGTTAAGGCCGTACATACAAGCACTTGCCATTTAGCACTTCGGCAGATTCTCGCTACTGGTACATTTGGTAGCATGGTACTATGATTCATTCTTTATATCACGTAAGATAATCGCACTTCGCTTTACCAAACTTACTGGTTAAATAGATTTTAAATATAACCCATCATGACTAACTGGCAAAGAAAAAGAATTTAATTTCATTGATTTCAAAGACAAATGTATCTGGTTATTGTGCAATTATACCGTGTTAATCTCCAAGAGAATTAACATGGAAAGACATTTCAAAACAGTTCATTCAAATTTTGATGTCAACTATCCTGGGTGCCCCAGAATAAAAAAGATATCTTCCTTAAAATCAGATATTACCAAATAACAAATTATTTTTACTAAATCTTTGGGCAACAACAGCATCATTTAAAATCTCACATTTATTAGCTAAGTAGAAAAAAAAAGCGTTGCAGTTGAGAATTTAATAAATGAAACCATGTTATAAGTGTCTGGCTTGTTATTTGAAGTGTTTAAAATAAATCAGAAATTATTTCTATTGATAAATATTTTGTAGTTGTCAGCTAAGACAGTAACTAGAAGAAATAAAGCAATTTCAGATGTTTAGAAACATTATCAAATGACATAAAAAATGCATTTCCTTAATGCTACATTTGGAGTCAATATGCGATATCTATACTATAGTAGTGCATATTATATAATAATAGTTTATATTATAGTAGTGCATACTATATAATCATAATCTATACTACAATAGTTCATACTTTATAATCATAATCTACTCTATAGTAATTCATACTTTATAATCATAAAAAAATCTAAACTATAGTAGTACATACTATATAATCATAGTCTATACTCTAGTAGACATATCCCAGTTAGCGGTTTGCGCAAAAAATGGTGCTGGAGGATTTTTCTTCAAATAATTCCTTTACGTCCTTCCACTAAAGGGGCACACTCGAGGTGATAACATATTTTACACATTTAAATTTTTTTCAACAGCTTATAAATCAACACTGCAGAAGTTAACTTCCATTACTACAGATGACCTACATTCGATGACTGACAAGAACAATGGATTTTTTGCTTTTAGCAGACAAGATTTTTCAATTCTTAAATGTGTATCCTACCATTGTATAATTCATCAGGAAGCAATGTTCGAGGAAACTATTAATGATTTAATGTCACTTGTAATAAAAATTATTAATTCTATAAGATCACAAGTGCAACACAAATTTTAAAAATTACTTTTAAATGAGGAAAGTGACAAGTGTAAAGATATTCTTTTGCATATTGATGTGAGATGGCTGATCAGAGGTGAAGATTTATCAGTCTTTTGCTACACATGAAAAGAATCTCTTTCATCAATAGGTGAATATTACCAGAAACTAGAAAACAGTGAATGGTTGATATAAATGAGTTTTTTAACAGATCTTTCTGTTAAATTAAATATAAGATTGCAAGGAAGAAAACAGCATATTGCTGATGTGATTAGTACAGTAATACTGATAACTAAATCAGCATTACTAAAATTACATTTAATGAAAAAAAATCAATAAAGCATTTTCCTAACGTGAAACATATTATTGAAAATTTGGTTTAATGCCTCATCGTATATAAAAATTACGAATAATCTTTCAGAAGAATTTTCTTTAGATTAATCATCAAATTTAATTACAGATTTTACAAAATTAGTGTTTGCAAAACGATATTGTTTTAAAATCATGTAGTAATGATAACATTAATATGTTTTGGAATTTAGTTCATACCCCATTTTAAGAAAATGCGTATTAATAATTTGTTCGGATTTTACAACTATGTATAATATGTCTGTATAATGTCTATTTCCTAATCTGATATAAAAGAAAAAATATAGAACAAGTCTCACATATTCTAATTTAGATAATTATTTAAGAACATGTAATTATACTACCAATTATAACAAACTGTCAGAAGATTTTTAATGTCAAGTGTCACACTGATTCGGATGTTTGTATTTGTCATTGTTTGTTTCACATTTATAATTTAAGTATACCTTGCTATATTTCTTGAAATAAAAACTTTAATATTTAAATTTTTTTTTCATGCAACACCAATACTTCTTGATTTCATATTGAGCCTTTATTGACAATAAAGTTGCCGACAGCTGATCAAGAGCATTGATTCCTGAGGATGTCATTTATTGTAAATTTTTGTTAGATTGTAAAAGTCATAGATTTATTTATATAAGGTTTTGTACTATTATAAGGCTTTACTACTCTACTTATAAGGCTTTGCACTACTATATCATAAATGACACTTTATAATGTGAAATGAGGAATTTTATATACTTCCCTTTTTTAATGTTAATGAAATGGGAAAATACAAAAAAATATTTTTGTTTTAATTGTACGGCATCAAAATTGTAAACAAATTTGTATCATTTTAAGTTTCTAGAATAGTAAAGAAAAAAATTCAGTAATGAGCAAATGATTAAGAAGAAAATTATTGGTAATATTTAAAATGCTTGTGAATATCCTAAATAAAAGTTAAGTTGTGTGAAATATAAAATAGGAATAGTTTATTTAAATATAAAATATAACATAATTTAGGCTTATATATGGAAAAATGTTATTTCTTATTCAATTGTACATGTATATATACTTTATATGTACACATGCTTTACATTGCTTACATGTATATGTACATATGCTTTATGCTTCAATCTTTGATTTATCAGTTAGTTTACTTCATTTTTTTTATTATTCCATGATTAAATAATTTTATATTATAATTAAATTTCAAATTATATCCTTAATTAATATATATATTATTATTTTCCATGAAATATAATGATATTTAATACTGTAAACCTTATTTTTTTTCTTCCACTTTGAATCAATTGAGAAAACGAAACTTTTATTTGTTGGATTGAATTAATGATATTTCCAAAGTACATTATAATATAATTTTTTATCACTAAAAATAGTACAGATAATATTGTTTGTTTATTCAAAAAAAAATATTTTTATTTATCAAATATAATTATTAGTGATATAAAAATTGTTTAAATTATAATCCCTCTCCAACCCTAGCTATTTAGATTTATTTGCCATCTATCGTAATAATCTGAACTCTAAATTATTTCTTTTAAAAGAACATACTTTATTTTAAGTACTAGACTAGTTCTACTTATTCTCTATGTTATGTTTTCACCGAATTCAATCACACCAAGCTTCACATTTTAGCAATTAAAAAATTACTAACAGCTCGATTTTTGATTTAATTTTATGATATGATACTTTTAACCCATTCAGTAGCTTGAGAGAAATGTAGACAATTGTATCATTCTGGTTTTTTTTTTACTCCAAATGGTCTGGCCATTAACTCCTAGATACTGTATGGTTGGTTTGGAAGAGAAAATAACTGTCCAATTGAAATTCTGCTTCTACAGCTTTTCTTTACTATTTCTATCCTGGATATTGGAGAAGGTACAATCTTTAGACACTTTTATAACTTACAATTTTTAACTTATATTTTGTAATTTTGTTCCATCATTATAAATTTGAATGATATAGGCCATTCGGAGTGTATCAGGAAAAATAAATCAAACACATACAAGGACATACCGGACACTTAGGGAACATATGTAAATGATTTTTGGAGTTTTTAATAATTGTTAAATATTGGTGCTGAAAAATGCATTAATTAATATTACGTAGTTATTTAATATTACATAATCATTTAATATTATATAATCATTTAATTTTATATAATTATCTTTTAGGTTTTATAGCAAATTAATCATAAATAAACTTTGACAATACTTTTCTCAAATAACATTTCCCTTTCATTTAAATTAGTGAAGCATTAATCATAAAATTTTTTATGTTAAATTAGAAAAGAATAATAAATGTCTCTTCGATTGCAACTAGAAGCAGCTTCAACATTTCTGCCTTCACTTATACATGAAGCCCTTTTTCAAACTGTTGCTACGTCTCCTTCACACCAAAAACGATGATCATCCACTGTTGCGTCCAATGATTCATTAAAAACATCTCCAGTGCTGCCATTCCTCTTCCCTTAATTGTTTTCTCAGAAGATAAATTCACCCGGAGACCTTCAATGTCAACACCAAAGTATTAACCCGGCAATTTGTTCATTATTTCATGATTGTCTCCAACGCTTAATTACACGCGCTGTAGCTTGCACCACAGTTGCTGCTTGATTGTCAAAGTCCACCTACCACCCACTCCAAGAACAAAAAAACGAAAAAGAAACAAGAAAGTGCTACCCCCCCCCTACGATCCAGCCTCGACGTGGCAATCAATTTGAAGGGGGCGTTCGAAGGGGGTGGACCCCTCAGAGAATTCGAAAACCGAGATTCCAGTATGTTAATCGGCAGAAATGCTTTGGAAAAAGGCCAAGAATTCAGGAATTTCTGCTGTTTTCGCATTCGTCATTGGCCTGGTCTGAATTCACAAAAATCGATAGCAAAAAGAGGAAAATTTTTGCAGGTAATTACCCGAAGGCACGTCGTCGTTCGTATGCATGCAGAAAAGATTTTTGTCTGAAGAAAAGATTGAAATTTCGTTATTGAAAAATCGGGAGGGAGAGAGAGAACGCTTATTTATTTACTGATTTTATTTTATTTTAATTTTTTTTATTTTGTCTTTCTTATCGTTTATTATTATTTTATTTTTTTTAAAAAGAAAAAAGGTTCTTCGTTTGTTCTCTTTTATTTTTCCAGTTGAGTTCCCTTTGGAAGAAAGATGGCTAAAGATGGAGTTTTTAAGATTGAGTGATTTTTAATTGTGATTGGATTTTAAAAAGAATTTTTGGTAGAAAGAAACAGAGAGGAGAATGGAGTTTATGAAATTGTTTTGCTCCAATGCAATGCGTTTTCTCTGGATATCGGTTTAGAGTTAAAACACTCTGAGAAAATATTAAATTCATCAAATAGGAGTTGTGCCAAATTGATTTCTAATTTTCTTGACAATTCAAGTTTAAATATATTTTTAATCAATATTTTTGTTTTCTCGAAAGTTGTTTTTGTTGCAATAACCAGTCGGATATTCAAACAATCTTACAAAAATGTACATGCTGTATATGGGGGCCTAATGGCCGAATGACTAGTTCTCGGTGCCACTGCTTGGCTTTTGGTACTGGTGAAGCTTTCGGGTTCGAGTCCAGGCCGTGTCATAAATTTTGTAGTGTTTCAGAATCCACTTTAAATCGTATGTCCCGGACTACTACACCCGGACTACACCATACCACATCACATCACTGTGCCTAGAGCTGAGTTACCGCTTTACAGTTTGGGAATGATATGGGTGAGAAGAAGCCTGATTGGGCTCTGTGACGCTCTATTGTCATATGAAACCGGGACCTACGGCTTATAGTGGATTCCGAACCACTACAAACATCCTGGTACTGCCGGGATTCGAACCCGAAACCTGTTGTACCGAGTGGCAGAACGCTAACCACTTGGTCATCAGGCCTCTTATGTTCCGGTCTAATATGACTGTTGGACGTAAGGCTGACAACCCTACCCCATAAAAAGAAAGCATCTCCTGTTTCGGAATCTACCAGTAATCAAACGGCCATGGTCTAACATGGACTGTAGTGCCGGGGAGTTAGTTACACGTTATATATTCGGACTTCATAAACAATTATCAATAAGAGGTTTTTATCAATAAGAGTTTTTTTTCTTTAAGAATCCATTCATAATATTTTTTTTTTTTTTTTTTTTTTATAATTTTTTCTTTATTTCATATTACCATAAAAAGTAGTGAAAGAATAGAAAGTAAAGCCCTGTAGACATAATTAATCTGTATTGAA
This sequence comes from Caerostris darwini, assembly GCA_021605075.1. Classification (NCBI taxonomy): domain Eukaryota; kingdom Metazoa; phylum Arthropoda; class Arachnida; order Araneae; family Araneidae; genus Caerostris; species Caerostris darwini. The sequence continues at coordinate 43,124 of BPLQ01009909.1, forward strand.
TTTATTTCAATAAATTACGCATCTGATTTTTAAATTCAAGTTTAAATGCAAGTTTATTGTAATCCAAACTCTGGCTTGTTTCTTGAGCTTTTAAAATAATACATAAATTATCAAATTTTGAACTAAATTAAATTCAATCCATTTCAAATACTAACCTAAACTTAAATTATATTTTTATATCCATTATAATAAAATTAAAAGCTGTTCTTTAGGAAAGTAAAATACAATGAGACATAATAATTAATAAGCTATATAAGACTTATAAAGCTATAAAATGTTTCAAACAATTGGGTATAGTTAGGTAGGTACAATTATGTATAATTAGTAAGGTACAATTGGAATTTATAATTAGTTACAATTAAAACTTATAAAAAAAACAGAAAAATATTCATAATTAATGATATGAAATTATAAAAAGCATTCTGTTGTATGGCTTGTATTATGATACTTATTCTGTGCAGATTTCCGGGATATGATACCAATATTACTCAGATGGACTACCAGGCAATTGCATTTATAACCTTAGTAAAAGTAGACGTAGCATTATTTCCTGAATAAAATGGAAAATCATGCATCTTTCTTGGGTATGTTTAATGCGATCTTGAATATCTTACAATTTTTTTTTTTTTATGTGTGAATATGATGATGTTTTAGAGTTCCATGGTGTCTCCAAAAAGTGAAGCTATAAATTAAAAAAATAAGTCAAAGTGTAAATTAGTATTAAAAACTGATTCATCTTCTTGTACAATACGAGAAAATTACATTTAAAATCATTGTAGATTTTCATGTGATTTTATTTATGTGTGTTTTAAAACTGGTATGACATATGCATTGCTAAATATAACGATTGACCATTATCAAGTCGCGTGCTGTGTGTTCATTTTGAACTGTCAGGATTTCAAAATATAAACAGGTTGTTATTTCAATATCAACAAAATAGATCTAAGGATTACTACTGTGTCCAAAAAGTAAGACCAATTTTTTTTTTCTTCTTTTTTTTTCGAAAACTCTTTATTTATTCTTCTAGATTTATTTCACCGCCTTCAAAGTAATCCCCTACGGACACAATGTACTTATGACAACTTTTTTTTCCAATCCTCAATGCATGCTAAAAAGTTATCGGCGGGGATGGCGTTCAAATCGCGCGGCGATTCACGTTGAATCTCTTCAATCAGTGTTTTCGGTTCCAATCGAGATTTTAAGAGTTTGAGGCCCAAAATGAAATTGACTGATCCTTTTGAAATTCCAACATCATCAGCAAGGTCTCTAATTGTAAATCGACGGTTGCAAGCACCAAATCTTTAATTTTTTGGACGTGAAGTTCGTCGGTTGGGGTTAAGGGTCGACTAGAGGGGTCTTTGTCTTCAACGCGTTCTCTGCCTTTTTTTAACTATTTATATCACTTCTAAACATTTCTTTCCGATATAGGAATGCTCACCGAATGCCTTCTGCAACATTCTATATGTTTCCGCAAACAAAATTTAATGCAAGCTCTTTGCTCAATTAATTCAAACATATCAAAAATCGCCGGAATCTGTTTTAGCGTCTCACAAAGCCAAGCGTAACTCAAACACTAATGAATATTTTGACGTCAAATTTCACACAGATATCAAGGACAGTGCCAGCAATCAAACAGTGAAAAAAAATTGAAATTCCATAAGCCCCGGGAATTTTAAATTAAAAATTGGTCTTAATTTTTTTATGCAGTAGTAGTTTGTGTTTTTAAAAGTTAATTTAATCATCACTTAACAGACTTCTCTGTCTGAATTTGGTATAGTGCTTCTTTTGTATTTGAAAAATTGCGTTTTCATAACATTCTAGAGTTATTAAATTTTGTTATATCCTGTCGCTATTGAATTTGATAGTTCTTGTGGGCATTCTGCATTTTAGTGTTCCAATTTTGCCAAGTCTCTTTTCCGTGCGAAATGGAATCACCAAAACCACAATATTTTGTGATCCCAGAGGCCATTTTATTTGTTTAGGAGGAGTAATTTTTTGGCAAGTGGCGAAACTTTGGCAAGTCGCCACTTGCCAAAAAATTGCCAAATAAACAAGTGGAACCCTAAAGAGCAGATCTCCCATTTGGTAGTATTCTGACCAATTGCTTCATAAACTTCTTGGATTACTGAATGAGTCTTCGTGAGTATGAGTATTAGTATTATACTTCGTGAGTATGAGTATGCCCATCAGTATTTGTCTGAAAAAATATGTTAGCACATGATAAATGGAAATTTGTGGAAAGATCGTTGTGTGGGTTTTTTTTTTTTTTTTTTTTGCTTTGCTTTGTATATTAAAAGATATTGTGAAGAACGTGCATTACTAATCTGAAAATCAACATTTTTTTTTTTTTTTTTGAACAATCAAACTATTTTTGAGACAATCATATATTTTTAAACAATCAAACTAATTTTGAAACAATCATATATTTTTAAACAATCAAACTATTTTTGAGACAATCATATATTTTTAAACAATCAAACTAATTTTGAAACAATCAAACTAATTTTGAAACAATCAAACTAATTTTGAAACAATCAAACTAATTTTGAAACAATCACTCGTAGATAGCGTGGGTTTTCTGCATTTGTGCCACCTGGTTCGAAATTCGATAAGCGATGCCAAACCGAAAATTTATGTATTTATACCTGGCATGGGTATGATATAAGTTGATTAAAATGTATTTTCGTTTTGAAGAGGGCGTGAACAATCCACATTCCAATGCGTTGGCATAATGTGTGTGCAATACATTGCATCCACATTATGCAGTAGGCCTCCTGTGATGCAGTTTGGATAACACGGAATCTTTTCCATCTTTTAAGTTCATATTCATTCCAGGGTAGTCAAATACAAAATTCTGTATTGAATCTATTACAAACGTTTTTTGGATGCTCAAAAAATAATTAATTTTTTTTTACTTTTTGCAATTATTAAAAAAAAATTTATATTCTTCGTAAAATTCACATAATATTTCGAAAATTGATTACTTCCAAAATAAGGTATTTTCTATCTATTAAAATTTTTTACTTTGCTTGTAAAATTCGCATGATGTTTCAAACATATTATCCTCGAGGTAATATCATTTTTTCTATCTAATAATACTATTACTTTTCTACCTTTTTTTTACTCTTTAATGGTTTTAAAAATTTTTAAATTTCTGTGAAAAAATTTCTAAACAACATTTTCTCTTTTATTCTTCAGATTTTTTCCGGCCTAGATTTATGCAGCATAGTACCAGATCAAGACCAAAATATTTGCAGCTGGTGATAGACAAAATTTCATCAAAGAGTTAAAATTAGGTAACATTTCTTCCAGGTTTTACTTTCTCTTTAGCTTATCTACTCAACTCTATTGAAACTGTATATATTCAGATAACTAATACATTTTTTACCTCTTTCGTTGCAGTAAAATTGAAATTGTGAAATGTGTTTAGTAAGCATATATTTTCGAAATAAACATTATCCTTAAATATATCATGCTTAAATAATTCTGCATAATATATTCAATACTATAGTTATATATTATGCAGAATGAATATTTTTTTAATATTATCAACGTTTATTAAATATATATTATATAATAATAACAGATTTCAAATATTAACATATTTTGTAAAATTGGTATAAATAAAATTGATATATATATATATATATATATATATATATATATATAATATCAATTTTATAAACAAGAAATTTTTTTATTTTCATGGCAATTTTTGTCTGAACGAGTAAACAAACATGTTATAGAAATAAACATTTTTGTTCAAAGCATTTTCTTTTTTCATATTAAACAAAAGATATTCAAAGCTATTGGGATGAAAGAGATTGGCATTATTTTTAAAGGCATTATCTAGCATAGAAAAATTTTAATAGAGTCTCAATTTTAAAATGGAAATATATACTGTCGCATTTATTATATTTAAAGAAATTAAATATTATTTTTCTATAAAAGTATATATAATAGAAGCATGTAAAATTTATAAATAATTTGAAAATCAAGCATTATTATTTCGATAATAATTCTATTCACATAGAAATAAACACTGAAGAGCAATTGATATTTTTCAAGTAATTTTAAAAAATGGTTAATATAATGTTTTTAGAGTTTTAATACCAATAGATGTGTTTTAATTAATACAAAAAAATGGAATTTAATATAATGTTTTTCCAGCTTTAATATAATATGCAATCGATGTCTTTGTATTGATAAAAATAATGGATTTTAATATTTTCTTAGTGATCTAATATAATAAGTGATTGTTAATTAAATTATTAATTATAATTCCCGATGCAATGGTTCTCGAAATTATTGCTTCCTTTGCCTTAAAAAGATTTCTTGATAAATTTGAAATTTATACAAGTTTCCTTTCTAATATAGGGTTTCCTTATTTAAATTTGTGTATTCAAACAACAAAAGAAAAACATTTTTAATTGCAATTAATTAATATTTACATCGAAATCTTTACATTTAATTTACATAATCATTTCATTTAATTTTTGATCACAATAATAATTTACATTTAAAGGATCAAAATTCATCAATATGAATAGCCTTATTTATAGGAACAAATATTTTTCGAAGTATAATTAATATAATAAATTATTTACGTTTAGGAATATTTGTTTTTAACTGTTTTCTCATAGAAGTCAAAACATTAACGGCATTTTTAAATAAGCACATCTTTATGAAATGAGTAAAGAGTTTTTTCCCAATTCATGTCCAAAACTTCTACCACGAATTCTTTAATCCAAAAAAATATTCATGTCTTTTTTCATATATATATCTATATCCTATACTTTTTTTATTTTATTAATAATTTTGAAATTTGTAATGTTTCAAAATGGTTTCACGCTCCGGATTTAGGGTTTTAACTCAATAATATATCATATTTGAATGTAATCTTCATATGCTAATTACAAAAATAAAAATCAACCTGTATTAAAAACTTCGATAGCGAATTTTTAACTATAGCAAATATTCAATGCCTTTTTGGCATAAAATTTATGTAATTTATGTATTTATGTATGTAATTAGCAAATCTGAAATTTATGATGCTCTGTTTATCATACTTGTCCATTTTTTGGCATAAAATTTATATAATAAACAATAATTTTGAGTCCTTGGTCACCAGAATGATCCAATTTATGACGCTCTGTGCATCACGATCCACTATTACAGGTTTACATCATTAATGCATGATAGTTGAGTACAGTCCTCATATATTAATTTCGAAAATAATTACCATCTTATATTCAATATGCCTACAACGAATTTTGAAATGCAGTAAATATTCAATGTTTTTATGGCATACAATTCATATAATTAGTAATTATTTTAAAATTTTTGATGCTCCAGAATGATGCTCCATTTGTCAGGCTCCACAATTAGGAGGTTACTGCATTAATGTTTAAAATTAATAATAATAATAAAAAAATCACCATTTTAATAATCAAAATAATTCCCAAAGAATCTAGGTCTTTGCTTAAGGCACTGGCACACAGAATTCCTTTCCAATGGATTTCAGCCCACTGTGGAATTAGGGGCAACGATTAAGCTAATATAATGGCTAAGAAAGCAACCTTGATAGAGCAACATATTAATAGACAGCTTTCATTTCATACAACTAAATTGTTTGTTGTATGAAAATCTTTAGAAAATTTTTAAACATATGATTCAAGGCGCTATAGATAAGAGATGGAGATTTCTGGGGGAAGAGAGAACTATTCCGTTTTCCAAGAAAGACAGCGGTGGCTCTATTTAGACGTTTGATTGGTCATAACTGTTTATGTGACCCCCCTTATAGAATTGGAATGGTGGATTCCCCAAACTGTGTTTTGTGTGACTCTTGTCGGCCGATGACTATTGAACATTTAAATAATTGTAATGCACTTTCTCGGTATGAGGACATGGTCGAAAAAGGACTGGAGAGCCCACGAACTGCCAATGTTCGGCATTTGTAAAATAAAAATAATGTTTAAAATTTGAATAGCTGTTATCATATGTTAATTCCGAAAATAATAATCTCTTAGTAAAATTTAGTTCATATTTTAATTTGTAAACTTGAATTGAGTAATATCTTTAATCCTTAGATATTCAAAATATCAAAATTTAAAAAACTCTAAAATTAAGAAGATTATTTGTGGGAACTTGAATAACTTATAGGAAATATCACTTCCAGAGATTATCCCAACAATCTACAAAAGAAATCAGAATTCAACATTCTTCAAAAGAAAGCTTTTCTTAACAAAAAAAAAAAAAAAAAAAAAAAAAAAAAAAAAAAAAATGTAAACTAAATTATCCTTAATCATTTTAACGATTATTTCTCTTCGGCCATGTAAGAATTGCTTTCTTTTTCAAAATGCAATACTTTTTATGATTCATTACTTTATATTAGTAGAGCAATGCAAAGTGTTTTATTTTCACAGTAATGCATAATGTGACTATTTATTTTTTCTTAAAACAGGAAATAATGGAGGACATATATCAATTTAGTCTCAATTATATACCGAGTAATAGTATAGTATGTTTAAAGTAAAGAAAAGTAGTTGGTAAGCGCATATTTTTATAGGTTTTAGTGTTAATAAAAAGAATAAATCATCTTCTCATATTTATTTCTAATATGAGAAGATGATTTATTTTATATGATCTTGCATTTTTCTAAACAACAAAATTTGCCCAAGAGTTCTTGATGTAGATTTCATATAAGAAAGACATTCTTGGCAAGGTTTCTTCTTGAAATTTATTTTCTTAAGAGCAAAGACTCATTTTATTAGAACATGTCTGGTAGACATGTTCTGTCTCATATTATTGAACATGTCTGGTAGACATGTTCTGTCTCATATTATTGAAACTGTTAGACAGACATGTTCAATAATAATACGAAAGTTTATACGATTCAAATTATTGGCCTGCAAATGTTTAAGCAATTCCGCCCAGGAAATTGCTGTTAATGCATCCCTTCCTAGGCTCCTTCCCACTTAGGTATTTTGGTTAAATTCATTCTAATTCTTCAATTGCTCTAATTATTCTTTGCCTGTTTTGGAAATTCAGCTATTGTAGTTTTCATATATTTTTCGTTAACATCACTGCAGTCACTTGCTTGCAATTTTGAGCGAACTTGTAGGTTTTTAAGTAAAACAACTATTTTTGTTCAATATCAATAATATTAAAATCATTTTTGATAATATTTTATAATACACTTTTTACAAATACTTTTATAACGTTTCCATCTATACATCCATATATCAGTTTATGAATCATCACGTTATGCAGTTTGATCTTAAGATATAATTAGCAATGAAATATATATTTCTTTATCATATAATTATTTTAAATAATTTTTTAAACTATAATGGTAGTCCAAATATTAAAAAAAATAACAATAAATTTTATCTCATTTTATATTTCAATACATATTAATATACTTTATTTTGATTTTTTAAATTATCTGTAAAAAAAAAAAAAAAAAAAATGACTTTTGAATGATGAAGAATTTAACAATCAGTAATCTTTCCTTTTTCGTCATAGCTCCTAATAATTTAAAAATTTATAAATATAATTAATAATGCTTTTTTTCTTTGTACTTTATTTCTTTAATACATCAAAAAACAAAGTGAAGAAACTGTTAATTTATGCTTTTTAGTTAAGTTCCTGTAATACATAAAGAAATTGAAATTATGGGAATCAACAGAAATTGTTGATGTATATTCTCAAATTAAATTTGATTTATAAAAGTTTACAAAAATGCATGCAAAAATCACGACGTATTAAAATTTATATTATTTAACTAATTAATGGAAATTTCTGTAATATATTAAGGCATTAAACACTATAAATACTTTGTAACATTATTATTTATGAAGTAGATCTCTATCTGTTCCTTTTATTAGATGTATTATACAAGTATACAATGCGTTCTTCTAACTATAGTCATCACTAATATTTGTAAGTTCATTTGTTTAATAAAATAACGCCTTTTTCCTGAAAAATTTAGCAATAAAAAAATTGTCATACAGCTCGAGAAAGTACTTCGTAAAAACAGAACAAAATCTTTAATAGTACTCAATTTTTACGATTCGTGGCGCCATCTATTAATCAAATTTATCAAAGTTTTGATTACGTTATTTTTCAGTAATGAAAGCTAATTATTGATATAGTACACTTTTAGAAATGTACAGATTAAAAATATAACTTGATCAGTTTTAAAATTTTTATTAGATCTAAATATGAAGAAAAATATTTTTTCATTAATAAAGATAACGATAAAAATATTTTTTATTAATAACTGATATACTAAAAATTATTTCAAATTCTTGTAAATTATTTTTTATCAATAAATTTTGGTTTTGAAATGTATAAAAAATATTAACATGTTCATGTTATTAAAACAGCAAAAAGTGTTTTTTTTTTTTTTTTTTATCATGTGTGAACATATTGTTGTCCTGCCTAGAGATCCGTGGAGTCTCCAAAAAAGTAAAGTTATAAAATAATAAGAATAAATAAATAAAGTTATTATTTAAAATAGATTAATATGCTCCCTCAACATGAAAAACTTTGATTTCAAATTAAACGCTGATTTTCAAGGAAAACTCCCACCCCACTCGCTTGCTCTAGAACATGGGTCTAAACTTTCCAGCCTTAGGGCTATACTGTTTACTCCAGTAACAAGGGCCAAAACAGTTTTAATTTTTCTGCCATTATCTATAATTTCTAGAATAGTTAATTTAGTTTTTTCGTTCCTGAGGGATTTTCAGGATAAAAATCGTATGTTTGATTCAGGATATATACATTTCAAACATCGATATACATACATATGCGATACTCTTTACCCCAACATAACTACGAAACCTTCGGGATGTTCACTAGTCTTTAATGTTAGTGGGATTCATTTCAATTATTTGTTAGTTGTTATGCTTAAGTTGAATCTTCTGCGTATTATGCTTGTCATTAAGCTTTACCCAGCAAGTAAATAAAACCGAGTTAGTATCATTCTGTGTTTTTTTTATGCAACTTATTACAGCAACAATAAGCTATTCGCTGTCGCGGGCCGTAGTTTGGAGACCCCTGCTCTAGAAGATAATAAAGCCTTTTCATATTCATTTCTATGAGCACTAACGAACGTAAATAAAAGCCATCTTAACTTGTCAATTACTATTATTAAATTAAAAGCTTAAAAGCGGAATTTTGCTGTGAAAAGTTATTGTTTTAGTTTAATAAAAATATAACTAATAAGATTTCGTCATGATTTTTGGTTATAAAAAACATTGAGTGCGTAAAAAGACTAAAAATTCGACTTCTAAGTATTTTAGATTTAAAGTTAGAATAAAAAGATATATATATATATATATACACACATACTAGCATGCAAATTTTTATTTTATACATAGATAAATTTTATAAGAGTTATTTTAAACTCTTTTAATTTTTAAAAATATTACATTAATTAAAAAATTTTTCCATAACTTCACAAATAGTTTTAAATATTTATTTTAGCTTTAAAAGGTTTCAAAAATTTAGTACTATTTTTTAAAATTGATTTACGTAATCCAGAAAAAAATTATTTATGGTAAAAGTTTAAAAATTTTTAAAAATTTCTAGAGTAAAACTTTTTTAAACATTAATTTAAAAATATTATTTGAGACGAATCATTATATCATTAATTTGATATTATATTGCATTATTATATTCCATTCAGAAATATTCGCGAAGTGTTTTATGAACGCATGTTAACCGAAACTTTATTTTATCACTTTTTAAAGATCAGAATTTATTTTAAGTGAATTAATTTTTGAAACTATCTGTTATTTATTATTTCTCATGTTTACCTTTTATGTAATAATATGTGATATCATTTATAAAAGATAAATAAACTTTTTTTTTTAATGTATTGGATTTCTAGTCCCTGATCTTATTAGGTCAGCAGTTTCTAAACATATGTGATATACGCTTCTTAATAATAATAACCCCTCCTCCATTTCCTTCCTGTAAATAATTTCTTTTAGAGGAGCAAACAAAGATACATAAAATCGTGTCGTATTCAGGCGATCATGTTCGTCAGTTATCACTCAAATTTCTGGGATTTGTGGCGCCATCTATTAATCAAACTTATCAAAAATTTTATTTCGTTATTATTCAATAACTTATAGTGAACCCTTATAAATGTTGACTACATTGATTACAACTGGACACAAGCTAGGCTCATATTTCCTTAAATTTAGTGTCACTTCAAAAGCATTTTCTACCTATGCATTGTCTTTAATTGATTGAATTCAATAAAAACAAATAAAATTTCAAAATAATATTTTGGGAATGTTATTCTTTTAAAGAACTTCAAGAATAAGATACTGACAAATTTGAAAAACTTCATTTTATTTCGAAGCATTTTCAAAAATTTTGCTTTAAAAAAATCTGAAATTAAAAAAAAAAATAGTAAGTTCTTAAATCATTTGATATTAAGTAAAGATAAGTAAGTAAGATAAATGTAACATTTTTAAAGTTTATTTGTAACACTTATACTAACATTTAAACGTCTGAAAAATAAAAATATTTTAAAAATAAATATTGTTCCAACCTTTATTTTATCAAAGTTTAGAGATCCGGCAAAAATTGCAAACATTGCAATTGCAAAAATTAGATGTTAAAATAGAATAAGTTTATATACGAATAATATTAACTTTAATGTGTTATTATGATGTGTTGCACAACACACAAGTACATGTTATTACCACTGGGAGGTTTCTTATTTTTTGTAATGTAACTATTCTTGCATCTTATAACATTAATTTGCATAAGTTTCCTCTTACCCAAGCTAATATAATACTTATCAGCGGATCTCGAAACCTACTATTGCAGCACATCAAATGCTTAACCTGGTTTTTTCACTGACTTTTACATTGTTTCCCATAACCTTTTCTAAACTCATAAAAGTAATTATTTTGTTTTTATTTTATAGAGAATGTTGAAGTAACGTATACAGTCACTACGTACGTAGTATAAATCTACTATGTAAGTATTAACTTTTGCATTCACATATTAAGCTTTAAAATTTGAATTATCTATATCTACATTTGTATGAGTTATTTAATAACAGTAAAAAGAAAAGCAAAATTTTCTTATATTTAAAAAAGAAAAAGAATTTGGCAAGATATACGAATGATAATTTTTAAAAATGAGCATAACATATTTGATAATACATAAGTTTCTTACATCTACATTAATATAACTTTCCTATATGATAATATTTTAAATTGAAATATCGTTTTCTTATTTATTGGAAATGTTTTTTTAATATTAAAGCTTTTAAGGGGCTTGTGAAATGATCCTTAAAATGCTAGCTTTGATATAATCACCTATAACTTCACTATATTGCATTATTTTATGTAGAAATGATAAAATAACTATTATTGTTAATAAATAAAATAACTATTATTGTTATTTTATTTATAGGAAACAATATTACTTAAAAATTTTAATTTATTTTAAATACAAGGGATGATTAAGAAGTAAAGACTCTGATTGCTTTAAATAAAAATATTAAAAATACAAAGATTACATAGTTTACATAAAGCTACCTTAGGAATATTATGATAGCTATTGTAAAATGGACCAAAAATAGTTTGCAGCCTTTTAAGGACATTGCTTGCGAAACAATTCTTAAAATGCCCAGCTCGTGGCTCAGTGGCAAAATGCGCTACTGGTGAGCATTGGGCCCGAGTTCAATATGCTGGCGGCTTTGTTGTAGACACTCTTTTAAAAAACGAGGCGACTCGATGGTGTTTGTAATGTTCAGAATCTTGCATCGTTAGTCAGGCTGCCTGGTGGATATACGACACGCCAATGAGGGGTAGTTCCCCTTGCAAATCCTTCTGGAATACACTGTTCTCTTGCTTCAGAGACTTGGGGCCAAGTCAGACTTCTATCTACGGGTACTCCATCAACAACAAAAAGCTGCCCCTTTACATCCATCCCGAGTAGGTTGTTCATGGGATGCTACATGAGTATCACAAAACAACAACGATTCTTAAAATCACAAACATATATTTACGACAATAAGTGTCTACACTAGTCTTGGGCAAATATTATTATACTGGACGAAAATTAGCTGTCAACTCCAGTTAAATTAAACTAAAAATTAAAGGTTATTTCTAGCAATGATACTTGACGTCGGCGTAAGATAATGTTAAGACTCGGCTAATTTCTTTTGTCAACTCTTTGGATAGGGAAGGGTTTTAGCAGTTGATTTCAACCGTTACTTAATAATATTCACAACCTTGGAGCTTGGTGTAATTTAACGCCAGTCTATTCAACTCTCCGGAGAGCATAGGTTGGATATTAACAGTTGATTTTAACACCTGCTAAAAAATTCACCTGCTTAACAGGGATAGGTTATTTAATGTAAAATATAACTCCATTTAAATTAAACTCTCGCAACTTGACTGCATTATTTTAACTCTACATAAGTTAAACATCATTAAAACTTAAAGCATTCTTATTGAACATTTCTAAATCTTGATAGTTACTACTTATTAATTTTTTGGGAATTTTTTTATATTTTATTGTTTTTTAATTGCTATTGAATTATTAAATTATAAACGCATATTACAGTGAATTTATTTGTAAATGAGATTTCTCTAATAGTTTAAAGATATGATAAATCTTTATTATATCACATAAGATATGATATTACAGAATACATATATTTTTTCTTAATTCTAATTCTTCAATTTTATTGCACTTTTTTATCGACAAAACTTGTTATAAAGAATGTTAATTAAAATCGAGAAATAATTAATCTTCCTTGTTTGTAATATATTAAGAAGCATTAGAAAACAAATTTCTTCTAAAAGAATGTTATTTATAACCGAAAATATGTTTCACAGATGGATAAAGAAATTATCGATGGATCAACAGATCGATTTTTATGCATAAATTTATGATTGTTATATTTTTCGAAATGCATTTAAGAACGAGTTATTAATATTTCAGTGTAAAAAATTCAGAATCAAAACCATATTTATCAATCTTTTTTAAAGAATTTCTATGTATCTTTTTAAAATTATAATTAAATCTTCTTTTTTTTTTATTAATCAATATTTTCATTGTGATTTAAAAGTTTCTAGCAAAAATATTGTGTAAAAATTATGTATCTCTTAATATATAATTTTTCAGAAAAGAAACTAAATCAAAATGAACTTATTTAATTATATTAGTTCAATATGCCAGTTAGAAAATTTAATTTTCTGCAGATGAAAAAAAAAAAAAAAAAAATAGTGTAATTGTTGAATACAAAATATATATATATAGCACCAAAATATAACATTTCTTTTATTAGGTATGCCGATAAATATAGCCCATGTTACAATTCAAATTAATGCAGTTGGTAGCATAATGTACATGTACATAACTTATGGCCTGCTGGCCGAGTGTCTAGCGCCCGGGCCCTCGGTGCCACAGGTTTCGGTTCGAATCCCGGCGGTGCCATGGATGTTTGTAGTGGTTCGGAATCCACTTTAAGCCGTAGGTCCCGGTCTCCTATGACTGTAAGAGCGTCACGGAGCCAAAGTCAGACTTCTACCTACGAGGTGCTCCATCACAACAGAAGCTGCTTCCTTCCCCTTCAATCAGGAGAACGTAACTTAACTATACAAATAATTAAGGAGTATTAAATTTAAAGGTTAAAATTAACCTTTAATTTATACTAGCAACACCGTTAACGAAACAGTTTTTTCCTATCTCTAGTCTATACTCCAAACAAACAATTCAACAAGAAAGAAAATTCTTTTTTATAAAAATATTTCCTATTCTAAGAATAATTTGTTATAGGTTACAAAATGCTAAAACAAGAAATAATGAACATCTATGCAACACTATAAAACACAAATGCATGCACATCTTTTAAGTAGTTATTTGGACAACCTAATTGTATATGACCATCAACATTTTCAAAAACTTCTCATGATATTTATCCATCAGAGCTGACATTAAAAATGAACTATTGTGTAAATACACTTATATATTTTGAAATTGTGATAGTTCAGAATTTTATTTAAAGGAATATTCTACATGTGTAAATATATATGAATTTAAAAAATAAAATAATATTTTGTAATCTCTATTTCAAAACTCTTGAGCAATAAATTTTTTATACTTGAATAGCATTATAAAATTCTTAGTACTAAATTAAACAACCATTTCTCAGAAAAAGTAATGGTATAAGAATAAAAAGTATCTTCTCAACCTTGACAACCTTAATTATAAGTCAAATACATAAGGAAGTCGCATTTTTATTAGGTATTTTTATGCCTCCTTAGCTAATTAGTATGCATGAAAAGTTGTTACGATAAGAAATAGTCAGATTGAATTTTGATAGTTATAATAATTAACCAAAAAAAATTAAATAATACTGGTGATTTAGCATTTTGTAACATATAGCAAGTTATTCTTAGAATAGGAAATATTTTTATAAAAAATTAACGAATTTTATGTAAATAACTCCAAAAAAAATTAATTTAGTTATAAAATAAATGGTTTTCAGTTGTTTAGAATTTAAATTGAAAACAATTAACAGACTACGTTCCATTAACAGCTTGCATTAGTTCATAACTTTTCAGATGGGTCCCAATGTCGTAAAATTCTAAACAGCATGAAAATCAAAGTCGCTTGGAAGACATTTTATTTTTTTCCCATGAAGTTTTTTTTGTTAAACTAATAAATTATATTTCAAATTGTGTAATGTGACCAATAATATATACATATACATATATATATATATATATATATATATTACTGGAATTGTAGCGTCATTGAAATAGAATCAAATGAAATGTTAAATTGTTTCGGCCGCTGGTGAGCATTAGGATTGAGGTTCAATCTGCTGGCGTCATTGTAGACACTGTTTCAAAACCGAGGAGACTCGATGGCGTTTGTGATGAGTCAGACAACCTCTTAAGACAACCTGGAGAGATGGGGTTTCTGCAGGATAGCTCCCCCTAAAATATATTTAAAAAATGTAAACTAAAATTAGGAAAAAAAAAGTTTCAAAACAGAAAAAGCTTATTTTCGATAGAATTCTTAAGAGAGCTATTTTTTAAGCGTAAATACATAACCACTCGGATATTTTACAGTTAAACAACCACGTCATTTAAGGAACTTTCATTTGTGCGGAGGTATCTAGCCAAAGCACACATCAACAGCCAAACTTGATACCTTAAACAACAATACTTGGTTAGCATTAAATTATAAGCAATAGCCATATGTCTTAGGAATCGCAAACGAAGTCCGTTCTTAACGATCGAAATCCTCATGCGTATGTATGACTTGCTTGTGTAGTAATCTAATTAGCAGATGGCGTCACTGAACGGTATGTGTCGACGGAAAGTTTTCCCCATGTGTGTGAGTAACGAACTCTGAACTTGGACCCAAACGGAAGGGGACAGAACCCTCAGAAGAAGGTTAGTGCTCGACGAGAGCGGATAGCTGAATGATTCAGCAGAGAATGGAAGTTACAATAAATGTTTATCTAAATAGTTAATTATTGTAAATATAGCTGCAAATTATAGTGAGTAATTAAAAATGACTAGAAATGGAACATCCTTTTTCTTCATTTGTATTCAAATTACCCTCTACACACCAACCAAGACACCACATCCTATGTATCTATATATGCATATATTATAGGTAACCACAAAAATAAGTTAATTTTGGCGATAAGTGTAGAAACCCAATTTTAATCTCCTTGATTTGATCAATTGACTACCGCTCTGGCTTTTGGTACCACAGGCTTCAGATTCGAATCCTGGTGGTGGCATGTATGTTTGTTAATGGTTCATTATGGTCCCACAGGTATCGGTTTCGAATCCTGACGGTGCCATGGATGCTTGTAGTGATTCGGAATCTACTTTACGCCGTAGGTCTCGGTCTCATATGACTATAAGAGTGTCACATAGCCCAATCAGACTACTCACCCACATCATTTCCAAACTGTAAAGGGGCAACTCAGCTTTAGGCACAGTGATGTGGTGTGGTGTGGTGTAGTAGTAGTAGTAGTAGTAGTGGTTCGGAATTCACGTCAAACTGTAGGTCCCGGACAAATTAGCCTAAAGTGTGCACAAAAATGACCGTAGAGCGACAACCGAAGTAATCGTAGTAACATCAGATAAAACAATGCATGGATAACAAAACTTAATCATAATCAATATAAAAACTTTTTTTTTATTTGCATAACTGTTTCACTCTATATGATATAAAAATATGTAGAAATACTTTTTACGGTATAAAAATAATTTTTGCGACTTGATTTCATGTTTAAAAAAATGCTGTAGCTTTATAATGCCAAATATCATACTAAAAGCCACTTCTGAGGAGAACCTTTAATGAAACTTATGAAATAACCTTCGAATATATGGGCAGAAATGACCATTTCCGGAAAAGAATAATAAAAATGAAAGTCGATTTATTGTAACAATACTGATTTTTTATGGGTTTGTCCTCCACCCCCATTAAAGTTTTCTGATAAAATATTTTTTTAATCGCTGATATATCAAAGCAAGCGGAACTGATAGGTACAAGCACATTCGGAGGTATCCAATGCGTTGGAGTCGAATCGAGGTTACAGTTACAGGGAAAAAACACTTTGTTTTTTTGTGTCAGGTTCGTTATAAACTCCACCCTGAGAGGTGTTGAAGGAGGATAATAATTTTTTTTAATAAAGGAATGCGAGTTATTTATCGGATCAAGTTTGCTCGTTAATACAGATTAATGGGAGATAACGTGCAAAGTCCAAGTAAGTTATTGTGGATTAAAGTAACCTAATCATTGTTCTCGTGATATTAAAAAAGCAACTGTTTCATGTTGTGCCTTTATTAAATATGTTACACTACTGGAATACTCATTCTACAGGAAATAAGTCCATATCTGAATTGCATTTATCGTAGATTTAATTGCAGATAGAAGGAGGGTGGAGGTTATAACAAAATATACTAAGGCAAGGGCAACCAACCCAAATGATCTTGTGGACCACTTTGGAAATGCGTCATACACATAGATGGCCGCATATACTAAATTATACATTTTATTAGATTTAAACCCACTAAAGACATTTCTTTGGAGTGAAAAATTGTTGAAATTAGTATGAGTTATTATTTTTGTGTTTAGCATTTTTTATTATTACATGTAAATATAGATAATATAATAATAATTATACTAAACACACATTGTCACATAAATATATAACACTAAAAATGAAATTTAAAAAAAATATAAATATAAACGTTGTTGCAATAAAAACTTTGAAATCATTAAAAAATATTTATTTTACTAGTGCTTTGATATCTTTTTGTTTCTCCACTCCTTCACTTTTTTTATCAAATCCATCTCAACTTTTTGATATTCGGCACATCGTTTGGGGCGTGTTCATGTTAGCGTCAATACGCCAGGCAATATTTGTCATATATTCTCAAGAATATAATTTTAAAACCAAAGTTAATTTTTTTCTCATAATTTTGACAGTTAATTTTTTTGAATAATGGATGCATGCATAATATATTTTTTTAATACATTTTTTTCAAACTACTTTGGCCATTATAAAATAAATATATTTTTTAAAAGCGTGATAAATCTCATGAGGCGGAAAAATATTCAAGGGGTGCAGTTCGTTGGCCAACCCTGTTCTAAGCCATAGTGCTTGAAAATATCATATGAATTTTATAATCATTAAATAAATCAGATTCATTTTTATAGCTATTAAATAAATCCTTTTTATGGCTGTTAAATCAATCAATCTATACAATTCTATATTATATGCTCTTTGAACAACTTATTTCATCAAAGGAAACACAAGTAAAAGCAGGAAAATTTTTGGATAATCTTTTATTCTTGCGTCACAGTTTTCTTTATTTGATATCTATTGATATATTGATTTGAAACAAAGGACAACACTTGTCCTTGATGGATAACAAGACACACGATAATTATAATGTTCAGCCATTTGTGAGATCATCCTGAAAGGGCCGGACAATTCATCTTTATTCACATTTACAGATTGTTCGTTCAAGTGTTATATATTTTCAAGAATGTACCTTTTAAATATGATCAGTGGATAAAAATTAATAAAATTTATTTAAAATTCTTTTATTTGTTATTATTATTTATTTATTATTTATTTTAAATTTAAATAAAAATTGATTGAAATTAATTAAAATAATGCAGCTGAATATTATATTTAATGTTTACAACCAGTTTTTTCAGAAAAATAAATGTCAGTTAAAAAATATAGAATAGTAGGTTTGGTTTGTCTCTCTACGGTCATTTGCTCATTAGGATTAGACGGGGATCTATAGTTTAAAGTGGATTCCAAATTGAAATATTTGAACCTGAAGTACCAAAGGACAGAGTGCTAACCAATTGACCATCAGGCCTCTTTAATGTTGCATATATACTTGTATATGATACATTAAATGGGTACCAAATTAACTAATACCAAAGTACCAATAAAACCAAAGGCCAGAATGCATGCTAATCAAGGAAAAAAAAAAGACCATATGATAGTGTCGTTCACTATTTTGTCGTATCACTATTTCAAAAGGTATCGTTCACTATTTTGAAACTTGGAGAGACAAATAAGGATTCAAATCACCATGAAAAGTACTGCATATCTTATACATCCTACAGCATCTATCGATTCCAAAACCGAATTTTTTGTTTGTTTGTGACTAATCCTCAATCTCCTGCAGTGCGGGACGGACATCCCATGAGTGATCTACTCATGGATGGAGTGAAAGGGGCAGCTTCTGTTGTGATGGAGCACCCGTAGGTAGAAGTCTGACTTTTGCACCGTGACGCTCTTACAGTCATATGAGACCGCGGCCTGCGGCTTAAAGTGGATTCCGAACCACTACAAACATCCATGGCACAGCCGGGACACGAACCCGAACCTGTGGTAACGAGTGCCAGAGCGCTAGCTACTCGATCACTCAGGCCCTCCAAAACCGAATTTATCGGGATAAATCTTTCAAAGGCTACTTAGGTTCACAAAAACATTCATCAATACATACCATTTATTTTACAGTTTAGAATTCTGCATACAGAACATTTATATATCTATATATATATAAAATAGAATTTTTGTTAAAAACTGATTGAGCGAACAATAGAAAATATATAAAAAAACAAATTAGTATAAGCGCTACTATTTCTTAGTATTTTACTAATCTTCTGTTATTAAGCAACATGAATAGAACAATTGATTAAATCGTGTAATAATTTCTAATGTTGTCAAGGTAATGTACTTAAAAAAATCGAGAACGAAACAATTTTTTCATTAATACCACTTGATCGTGGTATTCTCTATTGTTATGGTTTGTTTCTGAATTAAATTAAATCAATTATAAAAAACATGGGTGCAATCAAAATTTCAATGATGAAAAACACTTTAGAATTTTTTTTTTTTTTAATTAATTTAATTCATTTGAAAGCATTGTATGAGAAAAGAAAAGTGTGAAATTCAATCATACTTTGTAGAAAAGAGTGTCACCGTAAATATAAACGTAAGTGTAGCGAAAAGAAATGGAAGGTTTAAGAAATTTGACCTAAATAGGCAATCTGATATCTCATGAAAGATCATTGTATTTATCATTGTATTGTATTTTATATTGTATTTATCATAAAGGAAATTCATTTTATTCGTAATTGTACCATGCGTGTTCGAAAATTGTATTTCCAAAATTATCAAGTGTATTTTTAATTATGATCATTTTATAGATTTTATGATGAAATAAATAATTACTTCATTACTGTTTTTATAAGCAGAAAAAACACCCATGTATATGCATTTAAAACAAATTATATGTTTGTTGTTTTTTGTATTAAATACATAAATACTTATTTTTCAGTCAATCAAGTATTATTTTAATTTTAGAAAAACAATTTTTCACATTCTGAAAAAAAGGCTGATCTTTCACATTGACAACCCAATTCAACTAAATGTAATTAAATAAAATAAAAGTCAATTTGGTTTCAAAATTTTATTCAGAGAATATCATAATACAATTTCAAAAATATTGATAAAAAATTCGTTTCATTTTGATGTATATTTCTTTATATTCACGAACATGTGTATTTTAATTTGTTAAATAATTTGATTAAAAAAGAGATGTATTTTATAAAGACAGTAATAATAATTTGTATGAAATTCAATAAATATTCGCAAGCATACTGAAAAGAATAAAATTGTACAATAATTTGAAGTTTAACAGAAATTTTAAGAGATTGAGAGTTATGTTTGGTTTTGTTGTGTATTATCAAAATACTGTTTGCATTTTATATTGTACTGGTGCTATTCGAAAATACTGTATGATTATTTATAATGTATTGTAGTGTGCAGGTTTGGTTGCAAACAGATTGCAACTAGGTTGGATTAAGATACTTGAGGCACAAAACTCACAGATTTATTTACATACGCACAAACACCACACACGTACAATTAGAGACATATAATATTTAATACATTTAAAGACATTTAAAGACATATAATTATTAGATTCGTGAAAGGAATCCACTTCTAAGTCGAAAGCCCGATACTCAGCTAGGCGCAGGGTGAGCGAAGTGCACTTCCTCTGCGGTTGAGAGTTTGTAAGCCAATTAATAATCCGGGATGCGTTAAATATATTTCCTCTCGTAATGAGAGATTATAAAGTAAACATTTCTTAGTTCGAAGGCAGGTTGCGCTGTACATTCTTTCGCATGAGAGTCTCGAAGCCGACTGACCATTTCTCCTGAACGCCACATGGGGCGTTCTTGCCAGTGTTTAGGAGGAAGCACGGTTACAATATTTTAATAATGTATTGTCCTTAAAAATTAAATATGATTTTATTTGTATTAGTTCATTTTAAAATTATGGAATACTTTTATTTTATCAATAATTATACTCGAAGAAATACATAATGAAAATTTATTATAAAATTAAGTTTCCTCAGGATTAGTGCATATGGTTTCAAATTATTATCCACTTAATAAATAACTGTCTTTAACTTGAATTTATTATTTTTCAATGAACTTGAAAAACTTTTGAAAAGCTTCAAAATATTGAACGATTCAACGTATTAAATGAATCAACATATTGAAAGATTCAACGTATTGAACGTATTGAATGAATCAACATATTGAACGATTCAATTACTGAACGAAAATATTCAAACGATTTCAAAATACTATTAGACATTTTTATTTTATAATGTAATGGGAAAACAATATTAAAAGAAACATGTTCGTTTATTGTATTCATACAAAAGTATATCATTAGCACCATTGTTCTATAAAAACTTTTGCCTGTCAGTTTATTTCGAAAATTCTCTGAATTAATAATCCTAATGGCTGTTAATACGGAAAACGACTACAATGTGTTACATGCTTACAATTATAAGAATTCTACAGCATTAATTGCGGAAGTAAAAAAATTTCAATGGAGTAAATGATAATAACGAATGTTTTTACCTCAAGCTTTGTTATTCGATTCATTAACGACAACAGAAAAAAGGATAATTGAAACAGTTATCTAATGGATGGTGTTTTTGGTAAGTGAAGCGAAACGAGCTGATATATCCAGAATGCATTCAAAATAGTCTTCCGTTCTTGTAAATCGTTTGTTGGAATTCTTAGAAAAAAAATTGGAATGTTTATTAAAATATATTTAAGAAAATGTTTAACTCGATTCTGACAAACAAATTTTAGTAGGTTTTTTTTTATAAATTAATTCTTTACATCGGCACAATCGAAAGTGATCGAATTCTACCTAAAAAGTTTAAAAAAAATTAATTTAATTTAATCAAAATTAATTTGTTAAAAATTAATTAGCAAAATCTGTTGAAAAATATTAGATATTATTAATTATTAAGCAACACATTCATTACTATGAATGTTTTACTTTAATTTTTAATATTAAAAATATTGATGTCAACAGAAAAAAAAGCGAAGTGGATGTTTTTATCCAAAATGTATCCAAAAAATTGTCTTATTTTTATAAATATTTTAATCAAATAGTGAAACAAATCTATAATACAGAGAATGTAATCAAAATACTGTAATTTTTTAAAATTTAAATTATCTGAAAAAGAAGAAATAGAATGCTTATAAATATTATTAACAAATAATGGTTATGTTTCGTCCTGACTAATTTTAGAAGTTATATTTGAAAGTAATCATTCATTTTGATACAGTAAAAAAGTGTCGAATCACATATAAAAATCCTGAAAAATTGGCAGTAAATTTTAATATAAGCTGTTTCATTTTAAAAATTTTCTAAAAATTTGAAAATGATGATGAATTATTACCCATAAAATTAATGAATATTGTTTTGGGGAAGCAAAGGTTTTCGTATGCTTGATCACTTTCAATTTTGTTTTGATTTTATTCACGAGCTTTTTTTTTTTTTTTAAATTTCTTTCACGACCTTTTTTTAAAATTTAGTTCACGAGCTTTTTATACAAAATATTAAAAATAATTGAGTAGTTATTAAATAATTTAGTGAAAAATTAATTCTCAAGAAAAATTAATGTGACATTTTTCTAAAAGATCTTATGGTGAAAGCAAAAACAATTTCATTTCAAAGTGAAGCTGAGATTTTTCAAGAAAGAAAATCTTCTTATTTTTTTAAGAATGCTGTCATGTATTTTGTTCTTACATTAAATTCTAAATTTTATGTATAACAAAAAAAAAATTTAGCATATTTGCCCATACGATTATAATTTTATTTCATTTTGTGTAAACATAAATATTTTTTATTATCTTAATTTTTTAAAATAAAACCTTAACAAAACAACTAAGTAATTATTAAATAATTTTAAGGGTCCTGTTGAGTTCATTAATGTTATGTGAAAGAACCTGACTAGATCTATCTAATGGAGGACTGGTAACAATAAAATAAAACAGAGACAGAGTTTTGTATTCAGAATTGTCTTAGAACAGTACTTTGTTCAAATCGTGTTATATTAAGATTATTGTAAAGAGAAAGAAAAAAATAAATGGAATGATCACAAAACTATCAATAGTAAAAAATTTTCTATTGTATTCTTTCAACAATACTTAAATAATATACGAAATTATTCGTGTATATTGATATGAAATTATTCGTGTGCATTGTTAGTTAATTGAATTCTATCTATAATTTGATTCATGAGCAGTAACAAAAAAATTAAATTATTTTCGAAGGATTGACTTTTGGTAAGGAAGTTAAACGTGAATGTTTTAGTAGATTGTTTTGTTTTTATAAAATAGAATGTAAAAAAAAAAGAAAAAAAAAAAAAAAAAAACAGAAAGTAAAATGAAAATTTACGGATCATAAAACTATGAATAGCAAAAGAATATTCAGTTCAATTGCACCAAATGGAATTTAGAAATTAAATTCGAAACGAATAATTTACATTTTAAAAGTAACCAATTTTGGAGCTAGTAAAAATAAATAAAAATATATTAAGGGAAATATGTTTGGTCCATTCTTTGCATAATTGAAAAAATGTAATCAACTTGTAAAGTAAATTGATTTAGTAAATGAAATTAGAAGTACAATTGAATTCCAAAATTATCCATTCTTCAAATTCTTCAGATAACTGTTACGCTAGCAACAGTAGGGGTGTTGCAATTTTTATTTATGCCGTTCTTTAATATAAGCGAGGTATTTCATTTTCGCAACCTTTCATTAAATGCTTTCGCAACAAAAGATACTTTGTTAACTATCATTTTACCCTTCATCTTTTTTCCTTTCTTCCTGATTTGTAAACTGAAAAATGATTCTAAATAGTGGGAAAAGAATAATGGTAGGTAACCAACTTGTCTAACGCTTACTGAATCCATTCTTCTTAAACTAAATTTTTTTATTTTATTGTAAGAGTTCAACAGCATCTCAAAACAATTGCAGAACGTAAATTTAAAAAAAAATTGATTTACGAAATCGTTATTCATTTTGGTTATACTAATTGGAATAGTTTTCAGTCGTTATCTTTTGTTAATTCACGGCTTGCAATTTCCTTAATGATTATTTATAATCAGGAACTGTCGCTTATTAACGGTGTCTTACAAAAGGTCGGTTTAACAGTATTGTGGGAAAGGCTGGTTAAAAAAGAATTCAATAGGTACAGGTGGCAACAAAACCAACTAGAATTGCTTTTGTAATTTATAATAATTATTTTGATTAATTGAAAAATGATACAATATAAGCACTTTTGTTTTTTAACTTGAACGAAAATTAATATCATTAAAAATTCTCCAAAAATATTTTTTTTTATATTTAATCAATCATAATTATTGTTATAAATTTATTAAAGATATTTCATTACATGCAATAGAACGAAATGAAAATTAATGTGAGATGGTAAAACTTGACGCTTTTAATTTATAAATTAAAGTCATTACAACGTTTTAAATTATTACAACTTTCTACCTAACTTTGATGATGAAACATTCGATGTTTGGCAGAGGAAAATCTTAAATCTAAAATACATTATTTTTCAAAAGGTGGAAAATATGGATATGGTGGAGATGGATTCTAAATCCCCCTTTGAAGCAATTATTTTACAAACACAGTCTGAATTTGCAATTGTAACCAAAATAAATCAAAATATTAAGTTCCATAATGAAAATGGTAAATACATAACTTTCCAGTGGATTCAATCACATGTTGGAATGGATGGAAAAGAAAGGGCACATCTTCTGGCAAAAAAAGAAACAGAAGAAGTACATGGACAGTGTCCTATCCCACTTGATACTTTTTTGGACAACTATACGGGATAAAATTAATTCATCGTATATTACTGAATTATTATATAACACCGAAGGAAAAGTCTGGGAGACAATCGGAGATGACTGTAAAAAAGTTGAGTGGAAAAACTCGCAAAGAGGCTGTTACCAATTTTAGATTAAGAACTGGATATGACTGCCTGGCTGAACATCTGGCCAAAATAGGGATTGTGAACTCTGATAGATGTGTTTTATGTAAGACAGAGAAAATAAATGAAGTCCAACTACCTGTTTGCTCTTAGCTGGTCTCTTAATTTACAACAGAATAATGATTTGTGTACTCCTTACTGGAGCGCCATAGAAAACATGTTCTAATCACACGGACTTTTATTATATTTCTTCTAGCGTTTTAAATTTTTATCCTTAGATCATCTAACTTATTTTAACAGTTGCCTTTTGGTCATTTTTGTTAAGAATGTTTGGTCTTTTAGCATTGTAATTTCGATTTGTTTATATATTCTTTTTGTTTCTACGGTAAGTGGCCAAATTTATATGGATTGAGTTCCAATAAAGCCATAGGTAACAACAACTTTCTACAACAAATAAAATAAGCGAAATATGTCCATCGGTGATTTGAAATTGACATCAAAATATTATATTGGTGATGTTAAAAAAAATATTAAATTAAAAACGAACACGTTTCCCCCCCCCCATTTTAATACATGAATCGAACAGCAGACTGAATCTGATTTTATACATTTTTCATTTTTTTAAGTTTCATTATTTCAATATATTTCATTTTAAGTTTTAATTTCATTTAGAAATATGAATGAATGAATAAAGAATTTTTGCTAATATATTGCTCAAATAAACTTGAAATTTTGATGGAATCATTTTGTGATTAAAACTAACTTCTAACTTTGTGACTGAACTAATTCCTTTTTACAAAATTATTTGAAAAAGAATTGTGGATAATATTTTTAAGCTAAAGATGTCTTAAAAACTTAAGTATTACTCTTAATTAAAAGCACAAATTTTGGTATCTATTTTTTATTTCAGTGAATTGAGATCAAAGACTATACTATCAAGCAGAAGGGGAAGAATATCCAAAAGATTCCACAAAAAATATAACAGTTCACTTGTTACTACAAAGAATAGTTTTTTTAATTTTTACTTTTAACCATCAATAAAACTATTAATAGAGACTACTTTATAGAAACATTGTTTGGAAGCAGTGGTTATTTCTAACTGATTTCTGTATAATAGACTTGCAGTACACTTTTATATATATTTCCTTTCCTGGCCTAACAACTAACGCTCTCTACAAAGAAAATGAATAATAAACTGATATGGAATTCAGCAATGCAGAAAATATCTCCATGACAATTTCAATCTAAAGTTATTCTAAAAAATGATTTTTTTTTAGTAAAATATAATTTTTTTTTCTAAAAATAGTGTTAGTGTAAATTTTGTTAATCTCTCATGTTACATTCGTATAAGTAAATTTCATTTCATTCCAAACAAAAACACATTTCATTGAGTCCATAATATACTATACAACTGTAAAAAAAAGACATATACACATGATGAAATACAATGATTTTTCATGATTGTCATCTTAAAAAAATTGTAACTTGTTACCAGTTCCATTGTAAATAAACTATGAACATTTATTATCAACTTTACAGCACAGATTTGACCGTCATGGTTCACTGCCGATTTTTCGCCTAATGGTATTTTTATATAATTAATTATGGTTAATATTTTTTGGTTGCTTCATTTTTTTTTATGTCAATTATATATAAAAGATTGAAATATTGACAAGCTTTTTATTTCGATGGCAAATTTCGCACCGTTTTTATCATAATTAATCATTCCAATATTTGATTTGCGATGGATAAGAAATTACCTTATATATATATATATATATATATATATATAATAATTTTTCGATTATAATTAAAAAATATTTTAATTATAATCGAAAAATTTCCCGAAAAAATGTAGATACAAATTTTATTAAAAATTATTTGTCACCCTTACAATTACATTATGCACAGATTCCTAAATTATTAAATTGATAAATTTTAATAAGTAAATTTAAATCTTTTTATACATAGTTGAATGCAGTAAATTAATTGAAACTGCTCTAGAACTAAACTATAGGAGTTATAGAGACATCTATTAAAAATCAAATTTTCTTTTGAAAGAAATAAAAATAAGCAAAACGTCAAATTTTATTTAAGTTCTTCTAATTCTGTTTTTTTTTTTTTTTTTTTTTTTTTTTTTCAATTTCTTCTATTAGCTCACACTCTCCCTATATATATATCTTGTTCAAATTTTCAATCGTTCATAAAATTCTTTTTATTCCTCCACTCCAGTTCAAATACATTTTTTTTAACTTGTAGTGGATGACACTTGATGTTAATACAGTTTTTTCAAATATTAATTCAACAATTAAATTTAATTACTTAATTTTAGTTTTTTTTTTATTTAAGTTGCATATATCTACCAATAGATGGCTCCAGATAAACTTTAAAAAGTGAATGAAAATTATTTATAAAGGATTTTCTGCAATATAGTGAAAAAAAAAAGAAGGAATTGACTTTATAAAATTTGTTTTTATATTACTTGTTTCACTATTCAATTGAACAGTAGCCAACAATTTGAAATACATCGAACAAAATATATGCTGCAACTATTAGAATTTTACTTGATGTTTTTTAATTAATGAAATGATTTTATTGGTAAGGAATATTTCAATCCTAAATATGACTTATTAAAAAGTACTAATTTTGTAAAACAATAAATAAACTTTGTTTTGTAAACTTATTTTTTGTAAAACAATAACACCCGTGAATTTATTTACAAGGCAAAATTTTTTAAACAATATTTTAGAAAAAAAAAATGTTTTTAATTGAGCGTGCTTACTCACACTAAAAATATTTTTCACGTAACCGCTGTAACCGAATGATTAGGAGCAAAGAAAATATTAAGCCATGTATAAAAATTTTTGACCGACATATAACGAAGCTATATATTAAATTGAAAGATTCCATTGTTCGTATTCGAAATCAGTCTCATTTATTTGCCAATGCGTACCCAAAAACTAGATTGAAATGAGATATACATTGTTAATAACAATGCTGTCACCATTTCTGGCGTTCCAGGTATGCAAATTGTGTTCGATATCAAACTTTGGTGTAATTTGGGTAACAAACTTCCGTATTTCTCACATGTGGTTTTCTATAGACACATAACCACCGAAAATGATACTCGCACGATTGCAACGTCATGCATGAGTGGTATTTTATGTTTCTCCGTGCATTTTTAAAATTTGCATGTTTTTGTTAAACAAACAAATTTTTTAAACTGGTTTACTACACAGGAAAAAAACCCAAAAATCTTCACAGAAAAAAATGGAAGTCCATTAAAAATATTTATTTTATGTTTAATTCTGATATAAGTCCATGAAAAATACTGGTATTTTCAAACTATTCTATACCTTTTAAAGGAACTGCTTTGATAATATTTTTAAATAAAGTTAGGTTGTTTCTTATCCCACTTGGTAGATAGTAGCATTTAGACCAAATCCAAGAATCCATGTGATCTCATGGAAGGAGGAAAAAGGTGTGTGTGTGTGGAAGGGCGGGGCAGCTCCTGTTGTGGTGGAGCTCCCTAGTAGGTATAAGGGTAGAACAGACTTCTACCCATCTTCTTGGCTCCATGACGCTGATTTTCAATTCCTACTATTAGCTCACGCTCTCCTATATATATCTTGTTCAAATTTTCAATCGTTCATAAAATACTTTTTATTCATCCCCTCAAGTTCAAATACATTTTTCTTGAACTTGTAGTGGATGACACTGGATGTTAATGCAGTTTTTTCAAATATTAATTCATTAATTAAAATTCAATTAATTATGCTTTGGGTTCAATTCCGATTTCTCTCCTTAAAATCTTTGTCATCAATTGTTGGCACTTCTCCTACCTAACCTTAACGTGTCGAGAAGGTGAATGGCATAGTATAGTAAAATAATTATGTCGCTAGCGTGTCCCTCAGGGTTCCGGAAGCCCCATCCTGATACCCTGAGGGTTATATTACTCACTGGAAAAGTTCCTTGCAATAATGAAACATTACAAGAGATGGATGGAATGAGAAATTATAGACCATATAGCTATCAGCTTCATAATTTTTTTTTTTGTTGTTCTAACGCAGCTGGCAAATACTTAGACAGCTTAGTCTCGGATGCCTTAAGGCAAACGCTGCACAGACGTACTCACTGTGCATTACCCAGGGGGCGCATGTAACTTGAAGGTAAGCCACGGACGTGGAGTAGCAATGTCCCCGCAACGCTCTACGATCCTATTAGGACCGGGACCTACGGTTTAAAGTGAATTCCGAACCACTACAAACATCCATGGCATCGCCGGAACTCGAACCCGAAACCTGTGGTAGCGAGCGCCAGAGCGCCAGCCACTCGGCCATTCAGGCCCAGCTTCATAAATTTCGGGAAAAATAGAAAGTGAATAAATAGTAACAAACAGAAATAATAGTCCAACACCACATATAGAAAGGAAAATGGAAAATTTCAAGGAAATTCGCTTTCTATTTTCCCACTTAATATTGTGATTCTGTCATATGTATACACATATTTATATTAATTGTAATTATTTAATAAAAAGTAACTAAAATAAAATTGTTCTTTGTTGACCTAAGTAAGAATGGGCTTAATTTTTTTTTTATATTACTTGTTTAAGGGGTAGGGTTGTCGTCAGCCTTACACCCAACAGTCATATTAGACCGGACTATACGGCTAAACGGCGAACGCTAGTCACTTGGCCATGAGTCCATCTCTCAAACAATAATTTATTACTACAAATGTAACTTGCTATCATCGGTACTATTTTCGATTTTTTTTTTTGATATAATAAAAAAAATTAAAGGTACTTTTCAAATATTTTTTTTCTTTTTCAAATAATGTATAGTAGTAATAGATTTATACTTATAAAGATTAACAACAATTATTTTTCATATAATTTTAAACTTTTTATGATGCCTAAAAGCTATACGATTAACAACATAGCATAATTAACTGTAAATTTACCAACTGACTCAAGGTTTTCATTTTTAAGTTAAAAATTTAAGAATTTAAATCAACAAGAAACATTTTAGAATGTATAATAATATCAACAGATGTATAATTATAAAGATTAACAGCAATAATTTTTCACATATATTTTAATGGCAAACTTTTAATGGCAATTTTAATTTTTTAATGGTAATTTTAATAACTTTTTAATGGCAATTGAGAACTATATGATTAACATAATTAACGGTAAATTTAGCAACTGGCTGAAGGTTACCATTTTTAAGTCAGAAATTTAATCATTTAAATCAGCAGGAAACAATATAGAATCTCTGAATTAATCTCTGAATTTTAAATTTTAATAAATTTTCATTCATTAAATTTACATTTGAATTTTGAAATATTAGAATTTATTATTCAGAAATATAATTCACATTCATAATTTAATTTATTTTTTTTTTTTTTTTTTTTTTGTGCGAAAAGCTACTTAAGTATAAATTGTTTTGGTTCATTAGTGTTTGAACTGCTTAAAAAAAATAAAAATAAATAAAAAAAATTTGAATAATTATTATGCTTAACATTTTATTTGTTCTATTTCAAAGTTATGCGGTTTAGGTTAATGCTAATAACGTTAACGTTTGATAATGACATTGTTCGACATATCGCATGCCAATTAAATTGCTTTACTTTTAATGAAAGTGAGTAATTAATTTTGCTCCACTTTTACTAAAATGATTTTAATTTTATTCTTAATTGTTCAGATAGTTTTAGTTAAGGCTAGTTTCATTAGCAGTTTGAAATGTTATAAGTTATATTTTGAAACGTTTTAGATCTTAATCTGTGTAAGATATGTCAAATTCTTATCGCAATGAAAAAAGAAAAATAATTTCTTTTTCTTTATTAAAAGATCAAATTTAGTAACTACGTCCTTATTAATAATTAACTTATGAAATATTTTTAAAAAATATTATTTTTGTATGAATATATTTGGATTATGAAATATATATATATATATATGTGTGTGTATTGCTATTTACCATAAATTTTTCAATTAAAATATATATAACAATTATTTTTTGAAAGCATTGATTTCTTTTTTTCAATGTTTCCCAAAACATTTTCAATTACTCGCTGTTCTTTATTATTCTAATATTAGCTGGACTATTCGAGCATAACGAAAAGAAAAATTGAAAGAAAACGACAGAAAATTATCTTGGCAGCTCATTTTTTTGACCATACATTTTAAGCACATTCAAATAACAATAATTAATTTTATTAACAGCATAAAAAAATCAAAAATTAAAAAAAAAAAAGCAAAATGAATTAAACTACATTGCATACTGAATTAAACTACATTGCATATTGAAAAATTGTAAAAGAAAACATTCAAATTAATGTTGTTGGAAAAAAACAGTTGATAATTATTTCATTTTTAAATTGTGTCTTTCAGAGATAGTGAAATATCATAAAGAAAACAGCACGATGAACTAATGTATAGAATAATGTTTCCATATTACATTTTTTTTACGTTTTTTAAATTATAGAATAGTAAAATGGGCATTATATTAATAATATGAGTAGTTTTACTTTTAAAAAGGTGTAAATCAAATTTTGGAAAAAATAAATAGATGATAGTTTTAGTTAAGCATAGGTGTCGTTTTTCACATTTATATGTCTATATGTTGTTCTATATGTTACAGCTATAGTGCAGAAATCAGTTATTCTACATATTATCTAGGTAACGTGCAGATTAACTAGAGTGATCCGTTAAAGTGTCGAAACTTGTTTCATTTCTCAAATTACCTAGGTAATCGGCTCATTCCCTACTAGGCACTAGTTAATGTGACAATTAGATCTTTGTTGTAATAACAGCAACGTTTCTGTAAACTTAAATTAACATGATGTTATTTATTTATTTTTTGATATCTAAAGAATCAAGTTAATACAATCAAACAGTCAACAAATTAGTTAATAGAATCAATCATCAATCAATTAAAAAACTATAATACAAAGAATCAAATGGTTTAAAATATTATTACAATTAAGAAAATTAATTTGTAAAATATATGATTAAATTAGGCTTACTTATTAATACAATCTAAAGATTGGTGGCACTTCGAATTACATTACAATTGGATTTTGCGACAAGCATACCTGTATGTGGTACATTGTGATTTCCACTCACGTTTTCTGAAACCCTGTCCAGTACCAAGGGATTATTTCATTGCTGTTTGACGTAAAGATATTTCTACAGCAAGGAATCTCCTTTCGTTAAAAATTTCTCTTCATAAACACTGAATTCAGATAAAAACAATCGGCTACGATAAGACGCTAGAGAAACCAAACTAAAAGGAGGGAAATGGGGAAAGAGTAGGGAAAGTAAATAAGAAAAACAAACTTTTGAACTTTAACGATATGAAATCCGTTTAATGCGCACATTACTAGGTAAAATGCGGAAAATTTTTGATTCCGCACATTAATGGAGCAAATCAGTTAATCTGCAGATCAGCTAGTTGATGTGCAAATTAACGGCTTTCGAGCTATAACGGTAACTTATATATCAATATCAATTGTTAATAATATATATGCTCTTTATAATTTTTATAATAAGTACCATATTTCTGCTAATTCAGCGCAAAGGAAAAAGCCTTGAATATTTCAGTATAATTACATGTGTGTTTATGAGCCATTTTTTTAATATAGTATATTTAAAAAAAAAAGGCTTATATCTAACTATTCAAGTTTATTTCAAGTAGATATATGTGACCTGATGGCCAAGTGGCTAGCTCGTTAGCACAGGTTTCCGTTCGAGTCCCAGCGGGGCCATGGATATTTGTAATGTTTCGGAATACACTTAAAACCATAGGTCCCTGTCTAATATGCTCGTAGAGCATCGTGGGATATTGTTACTCACTTCCGTAGCATATCTTTAAGCTACACATGCCCCCTCCCCCTCTGGGTAGTGTTAAATGAGTAACGCGGCGCAGTTCTTGTTTTTAGCATAAAAGATAACTGTCTCTGTATTATCTGCTGCATTATATATATATGTGTGTGTGTGCGTGTGTGTGTGCGTGTGTGTACATATTAACGTCTTCCGAATCCTTAAAGTTCAAAAGTTAGTTTTTCACATTTACTTTTGCTACTCCTTCTCTATCTCCCTCCACTTTTAGTTTGGTTTCTTTTAAATTAATGATTTAATCTCTATAATAGTAATCTCTTAAATCTTTGGTTTTTCTTTCTCTTTTTTCTGGTTTTTCTTTCGCGTCTTATCGACGCCGATGGTTTTCATCTGAAGTCAGTGTTTATGAAGAGAGATTTTTAACGAAAGAAGATGTTCTTGCTGTAGAAATATCTTTACATCAAACAGTAATCAAACAGGTACTGGGCAGGGTTTAAGATATGTTTAGTTATATTATATATATATATATATTGTTAGAATAATTTATAATTGAGTCTTTTTTGACTATGTATGGTCTACATGTCTTATAAAGAAAACACATATCTAAGTATATGCGTAAATATCATAAAAAGTAATATAATATGTAATATAAATAGCTTTGTGAAATTGTGTATTCAATCTGTTTTTCATAAATTCGTTGTTTATATTTCGTTTTTCTTTACTTTGGAGCCTTTTGCGTGGACAGCAGGAAAAATACTAATTTTACCCATTTTGTCATTACTAAATTTGCATTAACCCTGGATCAGAGTTTTCTAACAGGAACTTAAAGCGAAGTACCAAAAAATCTCATTACGAATCCCTCGTTACAGAACGAAGAACAATGCTACATCGTCTTTCCTTTCACTACCATCAAATTACCCCGCCTCGGGAACACTTAAACCAATGAAATACAAAAAACAAAAAGAAAAAAAGCAGAACAAAACACTTCTGCTATCTCCTTTGTTGAGGTTAAAGCATGGAGTCCTACATAAGCGAAAGTGATCTCCAGGACCGGTTGGATACGGATCACCAATTGTAATACCTCCAGATTCCAGATTAACTAAGAGCAAACATCTCGATAAGAAAAGACGCCATAATGCAACGCATTTGGAGGTGGGCCATGTCCTAAATTTCCATCTAATAATTTTTTTTTTGCGTAACAATGAGGGAAGTTAACAAAGCACCACACCCTTTCAACCTTCGGTAACCGTTGGTGAAAGTGGTGCTCTACAATAAATGAATCTTGGACAGATATTATTTTGTTTATTTCCGCTCTTGAAAAGAAGGGAGGTATTTAATTTTTTTTTTATTATTGTGTACCCAATTGTCTCCAAGATAACGGGATACTATGGCCCCAGTATATAAGGAGTTTCAGTAATGTTCATAAGCACACCAACATTTGATTTCAAAGCTAAAGGATCTCGTTAGCTGTGTGGATTAAACGATCAACATGAAATCTATGGTAAATGCTTTCATATAGTTCTTGTAACTTTTATTGCTAGTTGTATCTCGCATAAAACTTACCAATTCCAAACACTTTTCTTGTGGTCGACTATCATGAATAAGAGCTTCTTAAAGAAACAGATTGGAACTTTGTTAAAATCTTGCAAACTGTTTTGTGAAAATCTTGAAATTTTTTAATATCACCACAATTTCGATTTTAAAAGATTAAAAATTAAATAAATGGTTTGAATTCCTAATATATATGATCAAATGCAGTTTATCGTAGGTGCTCTTAGGTGATTTTATTTCGTACTGAATTTCATGATTTAATAAATCTCCAGTATTGAATAGACTTGAGTAATACCGAGAATTTGTCTTGTGTTGAAAAAGTTTTAAATAAGAATTTACGAAATCATAATATTAAGTGGCTTCTTTCCCATAAATAATAATCTAACATTTAATTTTGTTACCAGTTTTTTATTTATTTATTTTTTGCAATCTAAAGTGTTATTTAAATAAGAAGGTAAAATTTATGAAGAATATTTTTCTGCTTTTGTTTTAAGTGTTAACGCAACTGAAAAATATGCATTTTATAAAAATATGTTAATCTACATTATTGATAAAATTATATCCATTTTGTTTGTAGTTCTGAATAGTGTAATACTCATTAAAATTCTGTAAGATTTCAAGTTAGGTTGTTATTTCGAACATTTTCTGGTTTTTAAGAACTTTCGATAAATTTTCAGTTCAATATGGAATGAATCATGCATCGTTGATCGTTCGTATCGTTCATCGTATTCAATATGAATCATTCATCGTTCAACGCATGAATCTCTCATTCATAGGTTTGTCAAAATGGAACAGGAAAAAAAAACCTAAAGTGCTTAAAAATATTCAATTTAAGTTTTAAATCTATTCTTTTACTTTGTGTTGAAAATTGTACATAGAATTGTGAAGATTTGTATAAAACATGAAATTCATGGTAAATGCTTTCTTTAAAATCTTTATTTAAAATTTTAACTTAAATATCATATTTATATTTAAGAATGTTTCAAATGATAAATTTTTTTTCATTGCGTTCGTTTTGAATTATAAAAAATAAACTGTTATGCTTAGAAATTTTCTTTCTGTGATATTATTGCAAAAGAGTTGAATAACATTACAAAATTTACTAATAATACTTTAAACAGTGTAACTTTAATATTAATAGTTAAAAAGTGTTCTTTAATTTATAATAATAACCTATATAAAAGGATCAAATAAGAAATTCAGCACATTTTTTACTCATTTTGAGAAATTGAAAAAGAAAATCATCAATAAAAATTTAATTTTTACTAAAAGTTTAAATTTTTTAATTAAAATTAATACGTATTTTTATTTATAACCAACTGAGAAAAATTTATATTTGTTTATGTAATAGTAAAATAGCCATGATGTCTATTTTTGAATAATTTATTTTAAATTGAGTTATATTAATTTAAATTAAAGCAAACACTGTTAAATGAAAATTGAATTTTTATTATAATACATAAATGGATGGAAATTTTTTTAATATTTGAGTTGTATAAAAACCTGTATTTTAAATGTGTCAGATGACATATTTGAAATTAGTAGGTATACGTAGTTATTAAATATGAATTATATAGTGGTGTATTATCTATGAATAGATTCGTATTAATTATTTTACATTAAATCAAGGTTGTAAAATCAGTTTCCGAAACTTGTTATAAAGAAAAAACAACTTTTAAAATTCAATCAAAATTACTATAATTATATTAGAATTCCTGTTATATTTTTCTGTTTTATTAATATTATTTTTATTTTAAAGAAAAAAAATAATAAGATTAATTTTAGGAAAAATGTTTCTGTGTACAGCATTTATTTGACAGAAAAATATTCTTTTTCTAATTCTAAATATATGCATTTTGTATCTACCAAGAAACAAATGAATTCTATAATTCCACAAATATTTCGTTTTTCTACTTGAGGTTACTTAATTAAATTATTTATTTTTATTTGTTTAGGTATATTATAACTGTTGCTTATAAAAATTAAATAATTGTGATTCAAATTTAAACAAATTTACTTCTATTCCTTTTACTCTTATTTTTAAAAAAAAAAAATAATGTTCAAGTTTTGTTATTTACTGTTTTTTAAGCGAAAAAATTTTACTTATGAATTCAGTTGAATGTTGCCAATTTATAAACAAAGAAACATTCCTTTTCGAATTCTAATCTTTACAAAATTCACTGATTTATTACCTAAGAAAATTTTAATAGTATTATAATTTTGCGTTTGCTTTTATAGTTTTATAGAATATAAATTGACTTTAAAGCTTCAAATAAAAAAAAAACTTTAAAAATATTTTATTATAAATACGAAATTATATATATCCCATTTCAGATTGCTTTTATTGCTCTCTTGGCCTGTGTCGCCGCTGTTCCTAGTGGCCATGGCAGTCTTGTCATCCATCACAATCCTGGTCACCATGGTTACGGACATGGTCACGGTGGACACGGAGTGAGCACCCGATACGACGTTAGAGGTCATGGTTATGGTGGTTATGGCGGACACGGAGCTGGACATGGTCTCGCATATGGTAATGGACTTGGCCATGGATATGGACTTGCTGGACATGGAAATGGACTCGCTGGACATGGATATGGACTTGGACTCGCTGGACACGGAGTTGGTCTTGCCGGACATGGAGGATATGGGCTTGCTGGACATGGAGGATATGGGCTTGCCGGACATGGAGGATATGGGCTTGCCGGACATGGATATGGGCTTGCTGGTCACGGGTATGGTCTTGGACATGGAGTAGGTGTGGCTCATGGTTACGGTTTGGGCCATGGTTTAGGATTGGCTCATGGATATGGATTAGGTCACCATTAAATACTCATAGGTAAGAAAATAAGATTCGATTTTTAACATTTTATTATATATTTATTATATAGTATTTACATCAATCATATATTTAATTTTTTTAAAGTAGTTATATTTCCAATGAAATTATTGTTATTGTTCTTCTCCAACTTAAAATATACCATTTCTGTAAAAGTCAGAGAAGTTTTTTCCCTTTTGATAGTATTCTTATCCATCAAAATTATAACTTACCTCTTTTAAAAAGAAATTAAACTTGATACCGTCACTTTTTTTTTTTGTAAAATGTTTGTAACTTCGTCAACTTTCAATTTTCAGTTATAACTGCAATTTAAAATGTGATGTACTGAATTATTATGCTGTGAAAAAAAAAATGTATTGACATAACTTTAATTTTTTTTTCTGGGAGTTTTTGCATATTGATGTACTGATATGTACTTATTTCTCTATAGTTGGGCGGATTCAGTTAAATGAGTGTGTGTACAATGAAAGATGAGATTTAGAATTTAGCTTTAGCATTATTGTTATGACATGTAAAGCTTTTTTTCTGTATTTCAATTCACAGCAATAATGTAAAATTAAATTGTCTATGCTCTGGCTTTAAAATTAAACTTCAGATTTATTTAAATGGGAATTAAATCTTAATTTGAAATTCGTATCCTTTAAACTTAAAAGGTACTATACCATTTGTTTGTGAAACCAATAATATTGCAATGAGATTATTTATTATTATTATTCAATAAAATATGTAAATTATTAGTATAATATAGCTTTTATACTCGTAGATGTTATTACAATTCTAATAATGTTTTATATAATTTACTCAGATTACAGAATATTTTAGATTTGAAAAATATATAAGTTAAACGTAATTAATTTATTTTACAGGTTGGAGAAATCAAGTTGTATATCAAAACATGTTGTTAAATACATTTTATCTTGTTGACTTTCTCCCTTATGTACAGTCGATTTCATTAAAAAAAATTTCAATAAAAATATAATTATTTATGCACGATATGATGTTTTATTTTCTTTCACATTAATTATTCATTTTCACATTTTGTTATGAGCATTCTCATCAAATTTGATTATGAATGAAATAAACTTGGAACTTTTCCAACTTCCAAGGCATGATTCATAAGTTGAATTGCGTATTCCTGTCAGATGAATTATTCTCTCAGTTGCTTAATATTTAAGATGTATTTTCATCAATTCATAAATTAAATTGCATAGTAACTAAGTGTGTTCAAACTTTATTTAGCAGGGGTGAAATGAAGGTTTTGGTATTTTTTAAAAATATGAATGAATAAATGATAGGTACTTACGTATTACAGTTCCGCCAATAAAGAGCACACGCGCCAACCGCAGCTACAGATTTGACGCCAATGTACACTTAAAATTTTTGTTCCAAATAATAAGATATATATGAAACACTTCATTTAAAATCAAAACGCTTTCAAAATATTTTTATTCCAAATAATAAAGATTGGCGACACTTAAAAACCGCCAAGTCTGTGGCCAAGGTACCGTTAATACGTAAGTACCAAATGATATCTTAACTTCTAAATGATATTAAAATTCAAGGATACAAGTCTCTTTAACTTATTTTGTACATTTTAAATGAAACTTATCAACTCATAAATTCTCTATTTATGAACTAAAAATTTAAAATGTCGAAATAATTTTGAAATAATAAATGTGGAAATAATAAAATAAATTTTAACAAATTTATTTTACTTACGAATTATTTGATTCGTATTTTCAATTTGATGTCATTTGTTAATTAATTTCTTTATTTTAATTTATTTTAGTTTTTTCTTTTATGAAAAGGAATTTGAGAAGGATATTATATTGATATTATATATAGATATAATTTCCAGAATTTCGTAAGGTATGAAATGATTGACTTCGATGATATTGTTTATTATTGTTGAACATTTTATCTTTTATAATTTTAGTTATAATTTTCCATCTATAATAGGTTATTTCTACTAAAGATGACAAAGTGTAACATTTGACATTGTTCACTTAAACTCGTTAAAAATGGGTAATATCGGCCAGATAGTTATGAATAAGAAAATATTAATTTTCATAGCATTAATCAATACTAGATACCTTAATTTTTTTTAAAAAATGTAAAAATTACTTTTATTAATATTACCCACATTGAATTACAATAACCATACAGAGGAACCAACATCATTCAGAGGTACAGTAAACAAAGAACAGAAGTATTAAGTGCTGAGAAATGTCAAGAAGTCTAAAGTTCTGAAAAACCATTCCTTCAATGTGAAACACATTGACCAAGTTACTTAAAGTAGCATATCATCAACCCAATGTGCACATATATTGTATGCGTGTAAAAAGTGCAATATCTCATGGATGGCATACCATTTAGAATGCTGGTGGTTCATCCAGAGGTAACTTGATCATTCTGATTGGTGGAATCCATTCTGGCCATTCCCGCGCGTTCATTTCCCGCCATCTTTGAGCAGACATTTTACGCGGTTTGTTGGGCACCGATGGTATGGGTGGCATCTTTGGCATGGGTATTTTGTTGAAGTCCACAGAAGAAGAAGGGTACCATTGGAAACGGTTCTTCTTGGGTTGGTTGTAGTTTTGCTGTTGTTTGTAGTTCTGCTGATGTTTGTAGTAAGGATGGTAAAATTGGTAGCTGCTTTCTATGCTGTTTCCATCCAGCTCATATGCCCACCAGGGATCATGCTTAATTACCATTTCGTAAGCATATCCGAGGGCTGGTATCAATCCTAAGAGCACCACATATATCACCTGAAAGAAATCAACACAATTATGTTTGAAGTTTATAACAATATTTAGACATTATTAAGTACATTTCTATTGCTCAGAAACTGAAATTAATATTCAATATGTAAGCAACAAATTATAACTTTTAAATTATACTGGTGCCCAAAATTCAAATTTTTAAACATAAAACATTTCATATCTCGAAAAATAACTGGTTTATTGTGATGAAATTTTCTACACAAATGTTCCACAACTGTAATATAGCAAAATAAGCAGCATGCAAACTTTTTCAAGCGATATGCAATTAAG
This sequence comes from Caerostris darwini, assembly GCA_021605075.1. Lineage (NCBI taxonomy): Eukaryota > Metazoa > Arthropoda > Arachnida > Araneae > Araneidae > Caerostris > Caerostris darwini. Next base: position 83,276 of record BPLQ01009909.1, read on the forward strand.
ACAAATGCTCATCAAAAGATGGTGCATCTTAATTCAAAGACTAACTAGTTAAAATTGCAGCGACCCTGCGCTGCTCTACAAGCTGAAAATGGTTATTCATATTTTAAATGTTGGTGATATAATATCACAACAAATATCAATTTTCTAAAAACAAGAATTTTAACTCCTGGCCTGTACCGTGATCTGCTTGAAGCTATGCAATAGCTTTTCCTGGATCGTTTCAAACGTGGTGTAGATGATTTAGATCAATGACTTCAATGATTAAAACATATGGTGAATAACCTGAAAAAATAGAATTGACTAAAGAAATTTGATGATAAATTGAGCTCTATGTCACCTCACACTGTATTCAATACAAACAATATCCTCTGCCACAGTTTTTCAAAAAATGTTTTACATATGTTTCACTGATTTTGCCTCTATAGCCCTGAGCGGTCACAGTATTCTCGACGAAGAGTCATCCAAAATGATTCCTCCTTTCAATAATATTTCTTCCATTAAAGTGGGTGATTACTTTTAAGTTGGAGTTGTGATAATAGTCCCAGGTATTCTCTAAATAAAGTTCACTCACAGCCACTTGAGTAATGAATAACTCATCATTGGAGAAGATCCGTTCCAAACTTAAAGATCTTTTGAAAGGTTGATCTGATTTTACGAAAGGATCTCTTCTACGAATCGTGGACCATTGGTTGAAGGGAATAAAAGGTAATCTTTATTATATCTCCGTTATTTGTATACAGTTTGCTTAAAATTGTTCTTCCAAGTGCAGCATTAGGTCCTGAGTTAACTTTCTATGGTTCACATATCATTCATCAGTTACTATCGCGACTCTTGGCCAGGTTTCCTGGTATAATACCCATCATTTGGAATTGGTGCTACAACATATTGTAGACAAGTAACCATTGAATTTAAAAAAAATTTTTTTCAAGTCTGTCGATGGCCCTTCATATTAGATCTCTCTCCTCTAATTACTTTTCTATCTCTACGTGATATATAATGACAGATACACAATTTTACAGACTACAAAGCAGATTCGGTCCCTTCTGGCTTTGTAGGTTTGGTTAATGTAGGCCGTGAACCAGAATGAAAAAAAAATTCTTAGTTTTTAATTTCATCTACCCATAATTAGAGTTCAGTGATTGTTGAAATCAATCAACTCGACTTGTAGAGATCATTGCCATATTAATATATACTATAGTTGTAATAATAATTGCTGCATATAAACCAACAGATAAATTAATATCCTATAGTAATTGTTATTTCTCTTATTTTCAATAATACTTTGATAAAATTGAGGTCATTAGTGGCATTCAAATGCTTTCTAGAAGAAGTTATCCTCCTCTTATAAACGAGCACAGGAAGCTTTAAATCTATTATCTAACGAGTTGTTTCAGCTTATAGGAATTTTAAAGTTAACTAGCAACAATTAAACAAAAATCGAAATCAATTAGAGTAGATTTCTAACATGAAATTAATGTTTTATTGCCAAACATCCCAATATAGTTAAATATTCTCATTCATAATCAATCAAATAGTATTGGTACAGACAAATTTTAATGCTATATATTTTATAATATAATTTTAATTTTACTTATTTAGTAATTTTATATTCTCTGCTTCTTTCTTTTATTTATGTATTATGTTTTTAATTAAATGTTTTTACACATTTTATAGTACATAAATATTATTCTGAGAAGGGGTTCTGTGGCCTCTGTATTACTGGCGAAATTGTTCATGTCCTATATCTTACAATAATAAAGATTCATGGATCAAAAAATTTCATAAATTTAAATTAATTATTAATTAATTATTATTTAAAAATTTTTCTTAGATTATAGTAACAAGTGTCTTCCAATTTTAAGCGAATATCACGCTGTTCAATTATATAATGACAAATATAAAAATATCTAATAGATTTTTTTTCATGTAAAAAGTCATCATAAACAAGTGATTTCTCGTTACTACTATGTTGCATGGTTGCTACTATGTTTTGTTATATTAGTCGAGATTTATAGAATAAATACAATATTTTTGTAAACGTTTTTATTTGCTTACACTTTAGAAGCATAATAAAATCTATGAACATAAAGTCATTAAAAAACATAGTTAAAAAAATAAATATGTGTGAGATAAAGTGACTCCTCCAGCAAAATTACAGAAAATATGAACCTCATATTATGTTGAACAATGGCGAGAATATATAAATGCTCAGACGTTTGAAATATGATAATTGTTTTCACCTTAATTATGAACACCTGTTTTTGCAAACAAAAAAAATCAAATTGGTAAAATGCAATTTAAATCTATTTATATAAAAATTGGACTTAGCTTGTTCATTTAAATTTCTATTTTTATTTCAAAATTGTAGATATAATGCTTGCTTTTAAACGTTATTTGTAAATATAATTTATTTTTGTTATTTATAGATGCAATGTTTGTTATTTAACGTTTTAACATTAATTGTAAATGCAATTGCTTTTTAACGTTATTTTAATAAAGTTATTTTTTTAAATATTTGGCAATGGAAATTAATAAAACGATTAGATGAAATCTAGAAACACATTTTTGGCGGCATACAAAAAAATAATTATCATCAATTATTTTTCCTTACTAAAAACTGTGTACAAAAAAAAATCATGTAAATATCTAACAATATTAATCAAAATATTAATCAAATTATTTAGATAAAAATTATTTATTATCTACAAATACAAAAAAATTATTTTGCAAAACAAAAACCATTTTCATCGTTTTAAAATTTATCTTTTCTAAAAACAATATTTAAAAAAGAAATCTAACATGCGCGTGATTATCAATAACATTTTAATATAAACTTTTCCCTCTGTTCGGTTAATAATTATATTTGTTTTTATAAATTCCTCTTATTGGTATGCGTATTTTCGTTAATTTAAAAACCATCTAAATAAATAACACATTAGATTAAAAAATTTAGGTCACAAATTTAAATTACTACTAAACATTTTGTATTATTAAACTGAGGACAATCTGAAAATTTAATAGAATAAATAAAATTACTGGTTTCAGAGAAATTCATTAGTTTTTTTTCACCTTAGGTGAGAGGTATTATTTTGAAAATTATGTATAAAAACTAAGAACGCACTTTGAAATAATCATGATAATGGGATAATTATTATTAAGTTTGTTGAATGTTATTTGTATGATTCATTCTTCAAGATTGCCTTAAGATTAGTTTTCAAAATTTTTTATTTGCATTTATAGACTTGGTGTTTTATAAACATAAAACATTTTACAATTTATAGACGTTTCAATATTTATTATGATTATTTTTAACGACGCTTTTTAGATCATATAATAATTGGGAATTTATAATTATTTGTGAATCATACTTCAAGGTTATCTCAAGTCAGTGTTCTCAAAGGGTATGTACCTTGTGGTATTATAGAAAAATATGTGCCCAGATATAAAAATAAAGATTACTCATTTTCTTGTCAGTTTTCTAATTTAGAAACAGCTTTCATTACAAACAATTAATCTTTCTAGTTGTTTTTTTCTTCTACTTTTATTCACATAAAAGGTGATAATGTGCCAAAAACTGTTTCCAAGATACTAAGAGCGGTAACTTGCATGGTTGACTACTAGAAGCGTTAGAGTCTATGTGATTTTCAATGTTAAAAATACACAGTCCAGGCACATTAATGTGACCACCACCTACTTTCGACGTCAACGTGAAATAACACAATAACGTGCCAATCACAAAAGGCTGGTGGCAGCACATTGCAATGGAGTGTATATAAATAATTCCACTTAATACCACATTCCATACTCCACTTAAAGCCAGAATATACAAGAGTATATATTCTGGCTTTTGACAGGTGGTTACATTAATGTAACTGGACTGTGCATTTCCATTGCAGCTTATAACACTCCACCTCCTGTAGCGGCCTGATGGCCAATTGGCTAGTTCTCTGGTTTTAATAGGCTTCAGGATCGAATCCTGGCGGTGGCAGGGATGTTTGTTAGTGGTTCGAAATTCAAGTTAAACTGTAAGTTCCGGTCTAATTAACCTAAAATGTGCAAAAAAAAAAAAAAAAAAAAAAAAAAAAAATTACCATCGAGCGACAAACGAAGCCAAACCGCCGACTGTAAGTAGCACTTTATGAAGTTGATCCCCAAACATTAACTGAAGTAGAATTAGTAGTTATATCTCCTTATCGTGGATTGAATATTAAACATAAGGAAGAATGTCTTGAAACCTTCTGAATTTCTATAAAAGAAAAATGCCTGTCGATCTAAAAAGTTTTGCAAATATTGCTACAAACTTAAGGTGCGTTTCATTTTTTTTTATAGCCTTATTATTATTTTTTTGTAAGATTTGACTTAACTATTAAAATATATTTCACAGAAATTTGTACATAGAATACGTTCAATTATTTGTAGGACTTTAAATGCTCCCCGACTTCAAATACTTTGAGAACCACTACCATAAGTTCTAAAAATTTTTTATTTGAATTTTTAAATTTCATTTATTTTGATGTTTTATAAATAGTAAATATTAAAACGCCTATAAATTATAACAGTCAAAAAATTTTTATGATTCTTATTTTTAACGAAACCTTTTTTTATAGAAAAATTCTCACAAAAAAAATAAAAAATAGAGTTCGTACAATTCAAAATTGGAATGAGCAGATATAAATGTTAAGCTATAAAATACAATAAAGTATAATATATACAATTTTTAATTTAAATATTTTTCAAATAAACTGTTTTCTAAATTTACTTCATGATTTAAGTGAAATTTTGAAATCTTGATCATTGTCCCGTTTTATTTAACCTTTCTGGCAAAAGATGGCGCTCTGTCAAGAGATAATGTTTTATAACTTCTTTGATGGTACGAATACAATGAGATTTGTCAAAGCAATGGAGCATGAAATCATGATTTTATAAGAAATATGTTGTTAGTGTTTGATTAAAATAAATATTTAGTGAGTTATTCATTTTAATAAATCATTACAGTAATTATTAATCTATAATCATTACAAAAGAACTATAAACATTTTTCTTCTCTTTTAACTAATCGAGGTTTTAAGAGAATTAAAAGAAAAAGAAATCAGAATGGTATATTTTAATTGAAGACAAAAAAATAAATAAAAAAAAAGAAAAGAAAAAAAAAAAAAGAAAAATTTAAAAACACTTTTGCATTATGTACCATTATTTAAAACTTTTATTTATAAAATAAATAATGTATAAACTCAAAAAATGAATATAAATAAATTAAATTAATAAATTATTACACTAAAAATGATTTCTTTTGCATGTAAGATTATGAACATTTAATAGCAATTTTTTATATTGTTTTATTTTGTTTTAATAGTTTTTAAATAATGTTATTACTTAAATATTTACTAATTAAATATATTTCTAATCGTATTTTATAATATAAAACCCATTATTATTCATGAAAAATAATTTTTTTTAATAATTTTTTTAATAATAATAATTTTTTAAATTTTTTTATCAAAAATTTTGTGTGTTTCCAGTAAAATAAATAGATCTTTAGAATTTTAAACGTGTATTAATAAAATAGTTTACATCATGGACTTTAAAATATTCAAAATCACACACCTATTAGATGTAAAAAGCTAAACTTAAAAAAATAAAAACTTATTATATTTAGAAAAACGAGAAATTATATTTATCAGACATGTAATACACTCTTTCGTTTTATAAAGAAATTTTTTTAACGAAATTTTGAAAAATATTGAAATCTTAAGCGAATCTAAAGTAAAAAATAGAAATATTAGCAATTTTAATTTTTGAATCGTATGCACTATATCATGCAAATATTAATATAGTAGGAAAAAAAATTAATTTTTATTTAATTTAAATGTTTTCGTAATCTTTGTTTTTAAAGAAATAAAGAAATAAATCTATGATTCCTAAACTTAAAAAAAACAACCCCTATTATATTTAGAAAAACGAGAAATTTATTCATCAGATATATATATATTAAAAATCATATATACACTCAAGAGCCAAAACATTATGACCACCTGTCAATAACGAGTTGGCCCACCTTTGGCGCGCAACACAGCTTCAACCCGCCTTGGCATGGATTAATACCACCACTTAATACCAGTTAAATACCACTTCCACCTGATCACGTGCCTTCCACGTCGTCCAGGCGAGTTCATTGCAAAATGTAGGGGTGGTCATAATGTTTTGGCTCTTGAGTGTATATATAAAAAGATTTATAAAAGTCAGTTTTCCAGATTAAATACTGTACTATAGGATAACAATACGTACTGTACTATGCAAGCAATAAACGCTTTAACTTTATCATACAACGGGATCATAATGTTTTGGCTCTTGAGTATATATTAGGAATATTTTTTTAATGTACGCCGGATCTAGGCATGACTGCCAACAGTCTATGATGAGCAGCCCAATACAGTTCAGAAACATGCATAAAATAATTCAAATCTTTTGCTGTATTTACAGCTACTACGTCAATTACTCCAGGACAGGAACTACTGTCCGAGTCGTTACCACTCATGTCAGAATTAGTCAAGCAAAGTGGGCAAGCCAGAGAGTCTGCTAGTCCAAATCTGTGAAGGTGTTTCCCAAGATATTCATGTCTAGTTATTAGAGTTTTTGCATACCGTACGTTAGTTACCGTAGGACGTCCGTTAGCTTTTTCTCCCTAGCGCGCAAGAAGTTACCGCATGCTCAGTTTCCAAGATGAGCATGCGCGCTACCGTAGGACGGTTCAGCGCATGCTCATAGGAAACTGAGATGCGCGCTAGGGAGAAAAAGCTAACGGACATCCTACGGTAACTAATGCACGGTATGCAAAAACTCTCTATTGTTCTGATTGACTAACCCTATGTGCCTGGCCAAACTACATGGATTGAGATTATCCATTACAAAACTCCAAGTCTTCCCTCTGACTAAGTTGGAAATAATTTCACGATATCTGGTCTTACAGCTAGCTATAATAATTATCTTAATACTATGTTAGTTAATAGGGTGATCCGGTTGAGGAAGGTTGGATTCGGTCTTAACAAGGGTATCTGCAAACTCCTTACCCGCAATACTACAGTGACTTGGCATCCCTGCAGGGTAACATTGCCTCCAACTTCTTAGGAATGTATATAACAATACCATAATCCTCAATAGCAATCAGTTTATATTTTCAATGATACTAAAACCATTAATGATCATCAATGATGCTAATATCTAACACACATCCATCACCCAGAAACAAGAACTTTCATGTTTTTTTTTATAACATAAATATCAATTATTAATTCCAAACGATAATTTATTTTCTGATGAGTTGTAAATGCAATTGAATGAAAACTTGTGATAATTCAATGAATTGATTATGAGCTAGAATGATCAAAACATTTTACCGTTGTTTATTGACCAACGTTAAACTGTATCTCAAATAGGTCATCGGAAAGGGACCTAATAAGTTCAAGGAGATCTCGAATGTGGATCATCTTTTTTACATTCCCATTTAAAACTAGTCGTTCCATATAATTAATTTCACCAATCCCATTTTCACCAACCTGTAGTGACACATGAAAAATTTATCTGATTAATGTATGATTATCTTACGGATCATTTCTCCATTTGTGTTATTAATTATGGTTAGTATAGTTTAACTTTATTGACAATACAATCATTATGAAAATCGTTTCTAATTCTCAGCTCTTTTTTAAACTCAAATTCAAGATATTAGGTCGATTCTGTCAAACTGTATCATAATTAACCTATTCATATTGTAACGTATTATGCTGCTACAATTCCACAATTTTAAAACAAGGACAATCCTCGGCTTTTCATTTCTTTTCAAACATCTTTTTTATAAGAGTTCTTTTTTTTGTGTGTGATGGAAATGATTTAGCACTACGACAAGGAGATTTAGTTGCACAACTTTATGTAAAGAAATCCATTTTGAAGTGATTCATTTTATTAGCGTGAGACAAAATGCCCTACAGTTGCTTTCACTAAGTAGCACGCTTCTGCACTTTAAACTCGTCCGGAATAAGAACTAAATTGAAAAGTCGTGAAGAGTTTATTAAACCCCATTCATGCAAAGATAAAAAGAGATCTTTTAAAACCTGCTTTCATTGAAAAATCATTTACTTACTAAATGTTCAGCTACATCGTGCTTTGTTAAATCGTAAGATAGTAGTTAGAGTAACGCAATTGATATTGCACATGTTTCTAGTCACGGTGAGTTTATGTAAATGGTTAAAATAAAAATTCGCAATCATATGTGTTTATGATCAATCTCCACTTGCAATCCTCGATACAATGTAGTTTACATTAAAAATCTAAGCCTAAATCAGGCTTGTCAAAGATATCCTTGGTTGATTAGGTATGAATAGGATAAGGTATTAGAGTTATTAATAAATTTATGAATAATGGATCATATTGGTCAATTAAATCATTTTGTAGATTTTTCCAAACTTAATTATGAATTCCCTTTATGTAACAGCCTATTTACGTTTAAGGCTAAAGGGCATCAACAAACTTATGAATGCTAATAACTAATCGATTTGCATATTGAAATCGTCTAAGTTTCTAAAAAAATATTTCAGAAGTCAATTTATCCTATCTTGTTTTAAATATTTTCGAATATATTTCTATTGTTTTTTCAACAATGATAATTAATGAATATGAATATCGTCAGGACTTGCAGATGAGGTCTTCAATTAACTATACCAATCAATATAATTACTTTAATGTCAAAAATTTATGTCATAATGATTTCACAGAAATTGCATAGCTATTTAAATTCAAAAATTTTCATTATCTCAGTATTCTACCAACTACTCTAAATGAATTAAGCCAATTTATACGTTAAGTTTTTCGAAATATTTTCACCAGTTCACTATCAAAAAATTACAATAGTTATAATATGAAATTTTCAATTTGATTGTATAAATGTGATTGTAAATATGATTTGTGATAAATACGAATTAATGTAAATCAAGAACGTTTGTATTAAATAATAAATATTACAGAAAATTAATATTTTTGCATTATTTACACAAGAATGGTATGTGCCTTTAAGAAGGAAACTAAAAAAAATATTTCGTAATAGAAATAAAACATTTCACTTTATGATATATTTTAAATAAGTAAATCTATATTTATGTTATTATACTTATTTATATTGCTGGTAAGAACGCATGAATGCAGTATTACTATTGTAACATTTTATTTTTAAAAATTATTTAAAAAACATTTATTTAAGGAAAGAAAGGCATTTACTATTTTTTCGTATTTTTATTAATTATTCGAAAGGATTTTAAATTTACAATGCATAAGAGATTTTAGGAAATCTATTGAAAGAAATTATTATAATAATTGTATTTTTTACCCTTAACCTCAGAAAATATAATTAAAATTTCATTAATAATATTCTTCTGAAAAACATTAATATGTTTTAAAATATGCAAAAAAGAATTTTTCAATAAAAGGATGTAAGAAATGTATTTAAAAATATATATTCTATTAATATTATCTTTTAAAAAGGGATCAATATTCAGTAATATTTCAATTTCAAATTTATAATAGCGCTAGTGATGCATTCTTTACTACAGTAATAAAAAAGAACCACTTTATTACAGTTGCGACGTTTATAAATAGTACTGTATTAACATGAAATAATTAGTCTTTTAAAATAAAAAAAATTAACACAGTTTTAAAATTTCAAAATTTTTTAGTAATTCTTTTGTTTTTTGTTTTCAGAAAATACTATTTGAAAACGCTATTCGCAATTTTAAAAAAAAATATTTTTAATTATCAAACCAAACATAAAATTTTGCTTTTTCCCATATCCAATGTATATAAACACAATCAAAAACATTACAGGAAATAATAATATAATAATAAAAATTATTCATATATTTAAAAAAAATCAAGCATTAAATACTCTGAGTACTCTGAAATCATAAACTTAAGCAAACCAAAATTAAGCTTAAACAAAGTTTAATCTTACAAATTTCTAAAAAAAAAATTATGACAAATTGTAAAAATTATGTGAAAATAATTCAATTATGCAATTAAAATTAACTTCTATACCTTAACAATTGATCAATGTTTACAAAAAAGCCTAACACAATAAAATCTAAGCACATATTACAAATGCTTTAAAACTAAATGACTATAAACAGACTTTACTTACGTTCATCTTGAAAGGCACTGTATAAATATTCACTACAAGATATCGTTACATTGATATATGTGTGGCGAATTAAATACCAGACTTACAAAGTTGCTGGCTTATAATCGGATCAAACAGAAGTAGAGGAATTAGCTACGCATCAAAGAAATCACTTTCTCAGATCACTACTTTTCCGAGCCTTAGTCACCTTCTTCAACAAGCAGAAGATTCTCCCAGAATAAAAAAACGGCAATTCCGAATCGCTAGAGAACCCGTTTTTCTCTTGAAAAGAGTCAACAATTAATTGCCTGTAGTTGTAGAAAAAGATGGTCAAGTCGCATCACCACGTGGTCAGGGCAAATAATAGACTCATCTGGTTTTTCTCAATAGGAATAGGTGAATCCAGTTTCTAGAATGTAGTGCCGTTGTTGTTTCTCTTCTTGTTGCTCTTTTTAAAGGATGTTGCTTAGAGGCATTTCGTCACTAGAAAGAGAACAACGGACGGTGCGAGGAGACAGGTTTTTTCATTTTTAATTTTTTACTTTTAAAGGACACATGGATAAAAAAAAAGAAGATTAGTAAAAGCAAAAAAGGCGTCAGGGATTTCCTGATAGTAAAAAGAAAAGTTTTTGAAGAGATTTTTATCGCTTCCGATGGTTTTTCCGAACAAAGCATTCGATGAGGTGAAAGATCACTCTCTCTAGGAATCGCAACAAAAGGTCAATGGTAATTTATTTTGAAATTACCTGCGGAATAACAATCAGCCTTTTTCTGATGACACTTTCCAAGAAGAAATAGTTGCGTTGCATTGTTTACGGTTAGCATTTTTTTATGATGATGATGATGCAAAGCAGTTGTTGCCTCAGAAATTGGCGGATTTTAATTCTTATGATAATTTTTTATCCAAGTCCTTAATTGGATACCTTCTGACTTTGTTCTTGAATAAGGAGTGTTGGTTATCTTTTATAATGGATATGAATAATCATTTAACTTTTTTTTAATTTTTTTATTTAGCTGTTGAAATGTTTTTTTTTATTGTTGAATGAAAACAGTCTACCAACGGTGGATGAGAGAAGGAAATTGCCTTCCGAGAGGACTTTTAGGAGTAACTGCTCCCCTTTAAAATGCCATATGTGAGAAAAATCGGTAAACTATTACCAATTATCTTGGTTGTGCATAAAATAAATACAGCATTTATATAATACAGTACATAAAATATAACAATAGTTGCTGGGTAATAAAATAATATAAATAATGTCAATTGATTCCTTATGAAGAATAGACAATATTGTAGCATACTAATCTGTGATCACTTAGAATTCTTTCTTAATTTTTCGGCAATTTTCTTAATTAACTAGTTGTCAGTAATTTTGTTAAATGGATAACTGAAAAATGTTTCATATATACTTTGCTGAGCTAAAGCCGAATATAACCACAAAAGTTGTCCACCGGGTTCAGTTATTTTATACTTTTATGTATATTGAAATATATATATATATATATTTCACAGATAGCAAAATTTATTTTTTTATGTAACTTTATATTATTGTGGGTTTGTTAAACGAATGTGGTCGCCATAAGTATATTAAAATATAGATTTCAATAACGATACCAAATATACGTCAGACATATCAAAAAGAGTCTAGTGAACTTGCTAATCTTAGGACGTCGTTTAGTTGAGTTATTTCAATTCAGTTAGACCTTCGTGTTGAGTTACAAATTTTTTTATGTTGATTTTGAGAACAATATCAAAGGTGGTGATATTGAGAACAATATCCCTTTCAGTTATATGTGCGTGGTGAACCGAACTTCAGCTTTGTAATTCGAAGAAGAAATATTACTCTCTCAATAAAAAAAGACGTATGAGATATAATTCGGACTTCAAATCGGTGATGAGGACAAATCTTGGACCTCTTATATTTGCTGTGCATCTTCTGTCACATTACTTAGTGGTTGGTTTAACGGAAAGTCTAACATATATTTGCAATTCCAGTGGAATGGAGAGAATCAAAGTACCAATTCACGGAGTGTTATTACTTCATTACTAAAAATGCTGGAATAACAAGACCATTAAGCATTCCAAAACTTCCTTCCCGCTATCAGGCCTGTTCGTCACAAAGATTAGTCACCAATCCTCAGCGCCACCTTGAAATTGTAGTTTACATTCAGAAAACTTTGGCGATGAAGATTTACAATTAGGTCCAGAAAATAGACGATATTGAAGACTCAGATTTTGGTGGAACATCTACAGAACCTCATAGAATCAATCAGCCTGAGTAATCTAGTTCGCGATCTAAACTTGTCAGAGATTCACGCAGAATTGTTGGAGTCCAGATTAATAGGTTGGAATTTCCTTGAGAAAGGAACAATAATTTTTTCTTATCGTTGAGGGCTGTATTCTGCAGAAGGAAATTTAATTCATTGTAATAATGTTGATTCATTACTAAGTAAATTAGGAGACCTTCATGGTCCTAAGAAATGAAATTAACTTATAAATTCCTTTAAATTCAATTTAAAATCCTTGGTCCTTCATATTGAAAATGGGAAAACGTCGATTCCTCTTGCCTATGCAGCCCATATGAAAAAGATGGATGTCAACATGAAGAGTTTGATAACGAAGACACAATACCAACAGCATTCTTGGAATATATGCAGTGATTTGAAAGTTATAGTACTTTTGTTAGGACTCCAACAAGGATATACTAAATTTTGCCAGTGGAACAGAAGAATTATTTGCGAGTGTTATAACAGAGATCGCAAAAACTATTTTGTCAAGAAGCAATGGCCTAAAAGAAATCTAAAACTTGCATGAAAAAAACATAACTTCTCAATCACTTGTAAATCCTGAACAGGCACATCTTCCTCGCTCGCACATCAAACTCGGATTAATGAAAAATATTTTTAAGCAAATGGATAAAAGGGATACAGGTTTCTTGTTCTTAAAGAAAATATTTTCTAGGATTAGGGAAGCTAAAATAAAATAGATAATATTTGTTGATGCACAAATAAGTAAGCTTAAAAAAAAATGAAAAGACGTGATTTGAGAAAAGTTTGAATGGGATTAAAAAAGCTGAATAGGAGTCTTTTAAAAAGGTCGTAACTTAATTTCTTGGCAATAGAAAAGCTAAAAAATAATAAAAATATATAAATTAATTTTCTGAATTTACACTGGGACTTCTTTTCTGAAAATCTCGGAGCTGTGAGCGATGAACACGGTAAGCGAAAAACGTTGTCAGGAAAAATGGAATCCAAGTATACTTGGAGACTGTTGCTGCTCACTAAAAAGGAATGTTCCACAAGCAATATACAGAAGAAAATCATTGAAAACTACATTTAAATTTACGTTAATACATGTAACTAAATTAAATAAAAATCATATTACAACATTATGAAATTTTTAATTTTGGTATTCATAAAAAACTCTCATCCGTAACAAAAAAAAAATTATGCAAATTTGAAATCCAAGCAAAATATTTAAAAAAAAACATTTACTTTAAATAATTTTTAAAAAAAAACATAAAATTTATCTTTTACAGATTAAGGTTATCGAACATTATCCTGTACCTTTTTACATTACAGACCTTAATTAATTAAAACATTCCATTTATGAGGAGCCAAATTTTTAATTCTTTCAAATTAATCATTATGTGGGTAGTAAAAACAACGATAATTAACTATAAATATTTATTATATCCCTCAGAAATAGTTAAATAATTCAATGCTAGTGTTCAAAATGGTTGGTGGCTCTATTTTTAAGAGAATTTATTTCAAAATTATCATTTTTAGAATTATCATTCTAAATTATTCCTCCCCTGTAGATATAGTATCTTAAACTGCGATTTTCTGCAACCAAAGTAAAACAAACCTAATAGTGCATAAATAATGGAATCAGATATTTCTTATCAAACGGGAAGAGAGTAAATATTTGTAATTTCAAAAGTCTTTATGAATAAAATTTGTTGTTATCAAGAGGTTTTTACATTCTTTATTTTTTACAACTGATTTAGAACAGTTAAGCTTAATTTATTACGAAGTGTCTGAATTGTTGGAGCACTTCATTGTTAAAGAACTAAAGGATTAAATAGCAGGTAGAATTTTATTAGAGATGTCACTGGCAGACAAAGGGAGTGTTTCCAAATGCCGGTAAATGCTTTCAAATGATGGCATTTAACATTGAAACAATAGATAAGTAGCGGATTCAGTGGTACACAATGCATCTTGTAGATGCATTGTGTACCACTTCTTCTACATTGCATTAACGTTGTGCCATCTAAATTAGGAGAGTACATCCCAGGAAATGCATCAGGGAAGTTTGCAACCTTATATTTTCCTTCTCAAGGTCAACTAAAGACCTTTTGACTTAAGGAATTTGATTACAACATAGATATGAGAATTTTCGGTTTGGCTTCAGACCCCAGCTTAATATTGCATTTTAAAACAAACCGTTCCAGACCATCAGTCATAGAATGAAACTTAATTTATTTGGGTTAAATTACTTGAATTTACTGAGCATTCTTGGTTTATCGCTTTACTGTCATTTTGCACAAACATTAGGCTAACTAGACCGGTACCTACAGTTTAACATGGATTCCGAACCACTACCATTCCTCCAAGCCACTCAATCAATAAATTATACATTATTCGAACCTGAAGCCTGTGTACCAAATGCCAGAGAGCTAGCCAATTGGCTATTAGGCCGCTGAGAGTACTTGGATACGAATAGCCAATTTATATTATTTAAGATGAGAATCTTTTAAAGTTTGATTCCGCGCAGTTATTTTTTCCTTAATAAAAATTTTTTTAATTAATTATTTTTATTTTTATATACATAATATTTTAAAAATAACTTCGTACATAGAATTGAATATATTTTGAAGAATCTACTAAAAATACTATCAGAATATCAGCGCATATAACACGGTAAAAATACATAAAACATCATTACAAGTAAATTAGAATCATAATTGGTTAAGCTAGAAATAAAAATCATTAAATTTAATATTATTCAAAGTTATATAAATAGCAGAAAATAAGATTTAAATCGTTGAATGCATTTTGAATTCTTTGCACGCAATACATTTTTTTTTTCAGGATTAACTAAAAAAATACAGCTACTCTTGTTAAACATCGTAAAAAAAACTGTAGTAAAGGATAAATAGTTAATTAGTTTTTGCTCAATTCTTTTAAAACATTCTTACAATCTGTTAGTCAAGAATGAAAATTCGCAACAAACCGTGTTACACATACTTCAGTTCAGTGATTTTCAAATTTATACCATCAGTCAAATTACAAAGCAAATCATGCAATTTATATTCATAACACGTACATCTAAATTGTTTTGAATGTCCAGGGACAAACCGGATGATCTATTTGCTGTTATTTTTTTTCCGACTTTTCAACTGACAGTGCAACTGTGGCCGAGAAATATCATGCAGAATCCTTATTGTTTCATTAAAAAAACTTGCACTCACTACATAATAACTTTTTCGTAACTTTGTTTGTGTAAGTATTGGTTGGCCACTGGAAAACTTAAGGGTTTGAAAAGATCATAGCCTGCTCGTTTTCAATATTTATTTTTAATTTTTTGTAGCCTTGGAGATTAAAATGACTTCTTGCTATTGATAATAAAATGGCTGCTTCATAGTATGATTTTATTGGGTATGATGACCAATAATGAGAAAAACTCGTGAATGGTTTTTTTTAATGAAAGAAAATGATGGCAACATCTTAATATCTAAACAAGCAAGACTATCTCTTAGAAATAACACGATTCGTAATCTAATCGAAAAGAAAGAAGTTTGAAAGAAATAGATCATTCAATCCAATCGATATTTAAAAGCAATGACTATTTTATGAAAATTGGTTGTACAAAATTTATTATGCATACTTATATTATGTAATGTGCAAAGTAAATCCTAATTCGTAGTACCTTTTTAGTACTCTTCAAACATGACATAGGATAACACTAAAGGATATAAACTAATACATGATGTAAAATGAAATCTCATAAACTCTATAAAAACTGTAACAATTTCTTTTTTTAACTAAAGGAAATATTTTTACAAAATAACTTATCAGAATGCATGTTAACTTGGCACAATATTTTCTATGTATTCTCTACAAATAACCATTAAACAAGAAGTAGGATATAAAATTTATGAGATTTCATTCTACTCCTTGTACTAGTTTCTTATTTTACACAGCAAATATTTACATAACATGTAGGATTTTAGAGAACATGTATCTAAATTTCACCAAAAATAAATAAATAAAAATAAAATAAACTTTATTCATACATATTTTCGACTTATTTTTCTTTATATCCAAAATTAATTTTTATTATATCCACATATTTGGTTTCATATAATATAAAAGTTATATTATTCAATTTTTTTTTTCCTATAGCAACATTTTGAGTTAAAGGCTAAACAAGAGTAATTTTCAATTAAAGCTCTTTGAGATAAAAGTTCTAAAACTCTATTTTTTACACATAAAAATATGTGTTAATAATCATTAATATTTAAAGTTTATTTTAGGTGTTTAGTGACATATTGAAAAATCCCAATTCTTAAATCAAATTTCAGTACTTAATCTAAATTTTTTAATTACCAGTTGAATGCTCATTGACGAATTATCAACCTATAATTAAACGTCTGTAATTTTAAGTTAAATTGACTTATTTTTCTCTACAATTTTCTATTCATTCCACGATTAAATCCCCAAATGAATTTAAATAATAAATATTAAAAATATTCATCTTTTATCTAACATAATTTATTTGTTACTTTTTAAAATAAATTTTTAATTACTTTTTATTTTCTTATATTCTTTCACCTTTCATTGAAATGCTACTTAGTATTCTAAAGATGATTATATAATTTATAGTTAGTAAACATGAATAAAATTTTATAACAGCAGACTAACTTTTTTTATTTAGAAATAAAAAAATATATACTTTTGGTTACCGGAAATGCTGCTACATCTTGTGAGAAAGTCGTTTCATTGTTATTCTAGGTCAGCGTCAGTGTGTTCTATTAAGTAGTAGTTTGAAACCTAAGTTACAATAATCATGATTTCCCACGAACAATTTTTTTTCTAATTTACTTTAATCTATGTTTTGTTTGGATCAACATTGCACGTAAATACTTCAAAAAAAATTTTTCTAAAATGTATTATTTAAAAAAAAAAAATGACAACATAAAATTTAGATGCATACAAAAAAATAAAAATAATATTTATGATATATATATTATTTCAATAGATATATCATATACGTTGAATCTATATTGCATATATATCACATATATTTCATATATTATATAAATATACATATGAAAATTGTATAATATACTTTTTCTTACGAAATCTCTGACTTAAAAACTTCTAATCATAGTTTTGCTTAGAAATGTACTTATTTTGAATTTTATAATCTTTACGCTGTTTAAAATTAATTGAAAATGATAAAAATGGTATTAAAATGCACATATAAATTTTTTAATTTTATATGAATTTTTTCAAGCAATATTTTTATACATTTATATTTAATAAAACAATAAATTGTTAATAAAATACTTTTTTTCATTTTTCTAAAATCACTATAGCTGGTATTTTGTAAAATTATAAAGATTTTGTAATAAAATATATCGTTTTTTATGTACAACAATTATTTAGTGTTTCAATTATTTTAGAATGTTAAATTTCATTTATATTTTTTTTTCAAATAATACCTGCAAATTTTCCTGAAGAATTAATTTAATTTTAAATTATGTCACCTTAAATTAATATTATATTTGTTAAAAGTATAGCAATAGCTTTTTTAATCAAATTTTATTATTTTCATTCATTTTTGTTCCCCAATCATGAAACTTGAGACATATAAACACAATTTTAATAGATGAAACCAAAAATAACCTACATATTGTATAATACAAAGAGATTTAATATTAAACTCAAAATAAATGTTAAAACTATTATAGGTTTATTTCACGAAAAAAAATATTTTCTAAAAAAATTCAAATTAACAAAAGTTTATTTGTGAAATGTTTTATTCTATATAGATTCTAGTTTGAAAATATGGCAAAAATTTTGAAATTGTTAAAAATTCAGCTGAAATGTGGTATAAATGACATATTTTAACATAAGTTTTCGCAAAAACTTTTTGAATACACTAATCTAATTAGTAAGTATTAGTTCACTATTAATTAGCATTATCAATAAGTTCACTACATCTGCAGAAAATTCTCAAGTTCATGTTTATATTCTTTTTACACTTATTTTAAGTATGCTAGTAATAAGAATTTTAATTTTTTTTTAAATATATTATTTTGTCACTTAAAATTTGCAAATTAGTTTTTTAATTTTGTAATTTTTAGTAAAATTTTTCAAATTTAATATAAATTGCTTTTTCTATTTATTTATGATAAAAGATTTTTTTAAGAACATTGTGAACGCAAAAATAGTTTTTGTAGTAGCATAATAAATTGCATTAACCATGTTTGTTCTTATTTAATTAAAATTTTTGTTATTCTTTAATCAGCACTTTATGGTTAAAAAAATTGGCTGATGATAGCAGATATTAGTTATATTTTTTTATTGAATTTTTTTTTTTACTCTTTATCAACATTTATTTGATTGTTATAAAAACAACAATATACTTTTGGCAAGAAAGGACATTAAATTTTGTGGGAAATTATACTTAAAATAATGTTAATGTTTAACATTTACTTTTCAGAAATTATCGTAACTACTAATTTGTATAATTGCAAAGCATTAAAATAACATAAAACCACTAAACGAAAAACGCACGATGCAAATTAAGTTATTTATTTATGTATGTATTTATTTTATTTTATTTTTTTGCAAATATATTTTACAATATAGAAAATTCAATCTTTGTTTTTGAAAAAATATTTACTGGAAATAAGACCTTTTTAGTCAAAAATGGAAACAAATGATTTTCTGATTGAGAACTAAAATTCTTACATGATATGTTATTTATATGGTATTATTAGTGAAAAATTATTTTACAGTATTATTAGTGTAAAATAATAGTACATTATTATTAGTGTAAAATAATAGTACATTATTATTAGTGTAAAATTATTTTTTAAAGTATTATACAATTAGCTGAAAAATTACCTATTATTTAATATACAATTGAACTATAATTAATTATGTACAAACATTTTAAGGAATAAGGAAGTATCCATCTAAATTTATTTTCCTTTTTTTTTTATTTTGCATGTTACATTGGCCACATAATTAAAATTTTTACATAGTTCTAAATAAAAATAAATAATTGTTATTATTACTTAACACGAAAATAAAAAAAAATAAATACTTTCATGCCTTAAAATACATAATTTTGAATTTCTAAATTTGCAAGATTCAAAGAAATAATTTTAAAAATTCAAGAGTAAAAATTATTGCGCTATTGACACGTATTTACTTTTAAAGTAAACTTAAATTTAAGACGTACTAATTGTGAAATAATACTTAAAATTAAAATGAAAAAATATTAATACTATAAAATATATATTTTCCTAAAAATTTATATTCATAAGCTGTCGTCTAACAGATTTTTTTCCTAAAAGTTAAGAGAAAAAAAAATTAAATGTTTAAAATTTTGCTTATAAAATTTCCTTCATCCTTTTACCAATTTCTTAATGCACAATTTTATAGTTATTTATTTCATGATGATAGCTCGTGCTGTTTTTCTGTTCAAGGTTACCTTCAAACGAAGGTTTGATTTCGTCATGAGAAAGTCCATTTATTATGAAGAGCCAAAGGAAGAAAAAGGCAAAAAAATTTTTTAAATTTGCACGATCGTATTTACAAGCTTAATTAAATTGTGTCATAAATAAAAAAATGATGGAAATTTTTAATTGCAAATTGCAAAATTTTAATTGCTGTAAGATTACGTGTTGATTTAAAATATATTTAATAAATTAACAGACTTTTACATTAAAAGAATTGCTTTTTAAAATAATAACATTAAATAAATAAAAAAATTTCCACAAAATAATTTTAATTAAAAAATGTAAAAATTCTAATTAAAATGTATCTATATTTAAATTATAGTTTTTAAAATAATTGAGAAATTACTCGATTTAATAATTTTGAAATTAATGGATAAATAAGAATAATCTATGGAAATAAATCTATCTATGGAATAAATCTATGGGAAAAGGTGCAGATTTTTTTTAATATCCAACAACAGTATTTGTAAACAAAATATTATTTTTGTAAATTATTGTTTTAAAAAGAAAATCAGTTTTCTTATCATAATCATAACTTAGCATCACACTTTAAAATATCGTAAAATATTAATTAAATGTTCATTAGGAAAATTATTGAAATTATAAATCAAAATCAATTCAAAATGTAATCGTATTTTCAAAAAGACTTAATATTTTCTAAGACTATAGTGAAACTGAGTTATAACGATACATTTTATATTTCATATTTAAAATGAAATATACAAATATAAAAATATTAGCTATATTTTAAGGATCATCACTTTTATTTACATAAATCTTAGAGCAGTTTTATATCAGTTTTATTCAAATTTTATTCCATACTTTGAACAATTAAGTTAAAGTTTTTTTAAGAAAAACAAGGAACAATTTTGGCCAATAATAATTTTTATAACTAAAAATTTTTGAGTTAAATTGTTTTTTTAAATATCTAAACAACTAAAAATAATCAATTCAAATATTAAATATTATAAGTAAAATATTCACTGCTCAACAAAAATCTTAAAGTTAAATAGCAAAAGAGCACATAAAAATACCAAATATTTAAAAAAACGTTTCTAATATAAGTATAAAACTGCCTGCTTGTAAAATTTTCAAACAGTAAAAAGGTAGGTAATTGATACGTAAAAATAATAATCTTTTTTTTTTAATAAAATATACTGCTATATCGTGTGAAAGAAAATGAAATATATATTGTAGAATACAAGAAGTTTGGTAGCGTGTAACAAAACATAAAATCCTTACCTGCATCCTATGCATCTCTGCTTGCGGTCTGTGCATCTGCAATCCATGTGGACACCATGTCTTTTGGTCGAGCAGCCTTATCATGAAAAAAATAAAGAAAAGAAAAGTGACATTCCTGACCAATCCCTTGGGCGGAAATTCAGAAATAATCAGATACGGTAACATATGTGAACAATGGTATAATTTTCCCACTTTCCAACATTAGGCAGTTTTGGCAACGAAAGGGAAATGAATCTGAATCAAAAGAAAAGAAAAAAGAAAAAGCATAATTTCCCTCGGAAACATTGTTCCCACCATAGAGTTCGCAGCTGGAGCACGGCGAAGAATTGCCACTTGAAATGCTTCAGTGAATTTAGAGGCTCATGAGCCCACGTTAATTATGGCCAGGTGAAGAATGAATTGTTTTATCTCTTTGATCCGTGTTTAATTTTACTAGGGCATGGCTTGTTGTCGGAAGTCTACTGCAAGTCTTGTATACGAGGAAAGTAAACATGTGCTGCAAGAATTTTATTATATTAAAACTATTTATTCATCAAAATAATTGTGTAAAAATATTTTTCAAGTCTTGTACCTTTTTTCGAAAATACGCGGAAAGTTAACACGTGCTCCAAGACATTTATTGCATTAAAACTATTTAATCATCAAAATAATTTTGTAAAAATATTTTGTAAGTCAGCAAGTCTTGTACGTTTTCCAAGAAATACGCTGAAAGTAAGCACGTGCTCCAAGAAGTTTATTACATTAAAACTATTTATTCATCAAAATAATTTTGTAAGTCTGCAAGTCTTGTACGTTTTCCGGAAAAAACGAGGAAAGTAAATATGTGCTCCAAGAAGTATACTACATTAAAACTATTTATTCATCAAAATAATTTTTGTAAAAATATTTTGTTAGGTCTGTAAGTCTTCTACGATTTTCGGAAAATACGAGGAACGTAAATATGTGCTCCAAGAAATATACTACATTAAAACTATTTATTCATCAAAATAGTTTTGTAAGTCTTGTATGTTTTCCGAAAATATGCAAAAAGTGAACACGTGCTCCAAGAAGTTTATTACAGTAAAACTATTTATTCATCAAAATAATTTTGTAAAAATATTTTGTAATGCAGGTCTTGTACGTTTTCCGAAAATACACGGAAAGTAAGAACGTGCTCCAAGACGTTTACTACAGTAAAACTATTTGTTCATCAAAATAATTTTAAAAAAATATTTTGTAAGTTTGCAAGTCTTGTACGTTTTCCGAAAAATACGCAGAAAGTAAGGACGTGCTCCAAGAAGTTTACTACAGTAAAACTATTTATTAATCAAAATAATTTTGTAAAAATATTTCTTTAACTTTATAAACCTTTTTTTTTTTCTAGAACTATAATAAAATTTTATAATTTCTTCAGAAAAGGTATAATTGTGTCTTTTACATAAATATGTCTTTTTATTTCCATTGGCGAAGACATCAATGTCATAAGTACTCAAAGTTTGCTGCAGCTCTGTCCTCACTGGGACATACCACCGGCATTCCACTGTAAGACTCGAAAAGATTTATGAGAAATCGTAGGAGGTTATGACCGCATGCTAAAAATTGTTGATCACTTAGCCGTCTATGACGTTGCCCGAAGTGCACCACGAGGAGGTGGATGTGCATTACACTTCTTAAATACGTGCTTACATTTTTTTTATGAATTTTAAACTGATTAATTCTTACCAAACTTCAAAGAGCCTCTTTACAATTATAATTTTTAATATTTATAGAAAATGCATAAAATCATTTTAATACTTCTTCTTCTTCATTGGCGCAACAACCCCATAGTGGGCTCAGGCTGTCTGCCTACTGGCAGTTTTAGAGACGAGGAGATACTTTCTTTTTAAGGGGTTGGGTTGTCAGGCCTAAGTCCAGCGTTCCAGAGTTATATTATACCGGGGCCTACGGTTTAAAGTGGATTCCGAACCACTATAAACACCTGTGGCATAGCTAGGACTTGAACTAGTGGCCCAGAGCGCCAGAGCATTTTAATACTACATACATTAAAACAATATTTTTCGTTTTAATAGTAAAATCAACGATAACTGATCTTTAAAGAATACAAAATGCTGAATATTATTGGATATCATGACAAAGAAAATTACATTATGCCAAAAAATATATTAGAACATCATATTATTTAAGAATAAATGCATATATAAGTATATTCATAATTACTTCAATTTATATATATATATATATATGTATATATATATATATATATATATATATATATATATATATATATATATATATATATATATACTCTATATTCTGAATATATATTCTCTCTCTATATATATATATATTCTGAAAATAACAGGAATAACAAAATAGTAGCTAAGAAGTGAAATCCGTCCACGAATCTATAATTATATGTCTTAAATATTTATGTCTCTTATGTGTGTAATATCTGTGCATGTGTAGTGTTTATGTGTGTGTAAATCAAGTTGCGCGTTCTCCAACCTACGCCTCAAGTATCTCAACCCAATCACATCTAGTTACAATCTGGTTGCCCAAACTACACACTACACTACACTATGAGTTTTAAAGGCAGAAAATCAATTGATTAATAAAGACAAACATTTTCTCCTAAAATTTAAACTGTCAGTCTCTCAAATAATAATTCATTTAAATTTAATTTACAATACAAAAAATTATTATCCTATTTAAAATAGTGTGCCAATTAAGTTATTATAATTCCTATTATTTTATTTATATTTAAAAAATAAACCTATTAAATTATATCAATAATAAAAACCGAAGGTTTATTATTCACCATATTTATCAATTATTCACCAGCACATTTTTAAAACTTACAAATTCAGAAAAATTCCATCTTCTTTTTATTTATTTATTTACTTATTTTTTGTATAAATTAAGACATTTGTGTTTCCTAAAACTTTAATTAATGCAATTCAAATAATTTATGATCTTGAACTAAATAAAAGATTGTTTAAAACAAAAAATTGTAAATAGGATGTCTTTTTCAAAATAATATTAACTGATTAACAAAACTGAAAAAAAAAAAAAAAAAATTCTATTTGCATTTGTTTATTTTTATGTAAACATTCTTAATTGAAAGCGGAAAGCAGTTGAAGATGCTACCAACAATTTAAATTTCAATGTCGTGACTAGCTCTCAAACTGAAGATTATACCAAAGTGATGAAAGATGGGCATCGTTAAGCTTTGAGCAGCTTGGAAACCAGGTTACTGGGCTGAAGTTGCGAAATGTTATGTTCAATACTAGAATTTCTTCTTTTTTCATATATTATGTTTTGTTTGTGCGTGGGTTAGACTTGGAAAAGCAAATTGCTGGATTCCAAAGAAAATAAAATTTTTAAAAAATAGTGTCAATTTTTTTTTCTTGTCAGAGATATGCGGGTTTCAAGAAAACACATATTAGGTATTATTTTTCGATACACTTCAATAATTAACAACATTATTTGATACATAAAAGATTATTTAAACAACATTATTTGATACGTATAAGATTATTTAAACAACATTATTTGATACGTATAAGATTATTTAAACAACATTATTTGATACATCTAAGATTATTTAAACAACATTTTTATATACATCTAATATTATTTAAACAACATTTTTTGATACCTCTAATATTATTTAAACAACATTTTTTGATACATCTAATATTATTTAAACAACATTATTTGATACATCTAAGATTATTTAAACAACATACATCTAAGATTATTTATTTGATACATAAAAGATTATTTAAACAACATTTTTTGATACGTCTAATTATTATTTTTTAAACAACATTTGATACATCTAAGATTATTTAAACAACATTATTTGATACATCTAAGATTATTTAAACAACATTTTTATATACATCTAATATTATTTAAACAGATTATTTAAACAACATTATTTGATACATCATCTAAGATTATTTAAACATACATTTATTTTTGATACATCTAATATTATTTAAAATTATTTAAAATATTTTTTTGATACATCTAAGATTATTTATTTAATATTATTTAAACAACATTTTTTGATACCTCTAATATTATTTAAACAACATTTTTTGATACATCTAAGATTATTTAAACAACATTATTTGATACATCTAAGATTATTTAAACAACATTTTTATATACATCTAATATTATTTAAACAACATTTTTTGATACCTCTAATATTATACCTCTAATATTATTTAAACAACATTTTTGATACCTCTAATATTATTTAAACAACATTTTTTGATAATCTAAGTTGTTATTTAAACAACATTTTTTGATACATCTGAAATTATTTAAACAACATTTTATATACATCTAATATTATTTAAACAACATTTTTTGATACATCTAATATTATTTAAACAACATTTTTTGATACCTCTAATATTATTTAAACAACATTTTTATATACATCTAATATTATTTAAACAACATTTTTTTGATACCTCTAAAATTTAAACAACATTTTTTGATACATCTAAATTTTTTGATACATCTAAGATTATTTAAACAACATTTTTATATACTAATATTATTTATAATTCTAATAAACATTATTTGATACATCTAAGATTATTTAAACAACATTTTTATATACATCTAATATTATTTAAACAACATTTTTTGATACCTCTAATATTATTTAAACAACATTTTTTGATACATCTAAGATTATTTAAACAACATTTTTGATACATCTAAGATTATTTAAACAACATTTTTATATACATCTAATATTATTTAAACAACATTTTTTGATACCTCTAATATTATTTAAACAACATTTTTTGATACCTCTAATATTATTTAAACAACATTTTTTGATACCTCTAATATTATTTAAACAACATTATTTGATACATCTAAGATTATTTAAACAAAATTTTTTTATTCATCTAAGATTATTTCAACAACATTATTTAAGAAACACTCAGCAAAAAGTTGGAAATATAAACTTTAATACAAAAACTTCATTTAAAATATTATAAAAAAATTATGAATCTACCATTGCTTAATTATCATTAATCCTCATGTAAATCATTTTGAAATTTTTTTAATTAATTATAAATACTTATAAATTGATAAATAGATAAAATTCCATGATTTTTTCTTGTATAAATCAAACATTTTTTTTTTATTTCCAATGGCAGATTATGAACAGTTACAGCAAAAAAAAAGAACAACGAAAAATAAAAAAGAACAGAGAATACAACAAAACATGCTGAAACAGAGTTCATTAATCTAGCAATTATTAATAAGTTGCCAAGTATGCCAAGTATGTAGATCTTTTAGCCACTGAAAAGTGTTACCAGGTGCAACACGGGGAGGTAGATCTACTGCGCACCTCTTGTGTGCACATTTGTATTTCATCTTGAAAACCATAGTTTTTCATTCAATTTATTATTTTTTATATAATGAAGAACTAAATATTCAAAAATTCTTATTACATATTTTTAATTAAAAAAAATCTAAAATTTATATATTTGAACTATAAAATTATTTTATTGCTATATTGTGCTTTGTGTGTTTGTTCGATAATCGTCAGAAAAAGAATTAGGAGTGAGAAAGGACGTCATATCTCTAATTATTTTTTCATTAATAAATAATTCGTAACATTTTGTGTTTTCATTGTTATTAACTTTGTATTTTGACGTAACGAAATAAAATAATCGCATCTTTTGATATGATTTTAATTAATAAGAAATTTCCTTCTTGTATGCTTTTAAAATTAGAATAAAAATTTAAAAATATCCATTGAAAATCAAGCAGTTTTTTTTAGTAGTTTTGTTACTTTTCATGAATTTCTTTTTATCCTTTATCAGTTTTCGTAATATAATATTTGAAGCATATAAACTCATTAAGAAAATATCCTCATAGTTCTCACTATAAAACATAGTTTTGATAAGACTCTGGTTTTAAATTCGCACATTTAAGCAAATTAAATAGAAGGAAATTCACAGAACAATTTTAAACAGATTTGCACAGGCATTAACAGTCAAATGCATTGCACACAACACAACACAATTTGAGTTTAACGAGTATATTGGCAGCGTTAGCTGTCATACACTTCTATCTGGATGATTACATTGAGGATGATATTGTAAGAGAAAATATGGCTTGCTCAGTATATATAAAAGGAAAAAAAATTGGAATTTTAATACAAATATAGGATAAATAAAATTACAAATTGAGAGAGCTGATAAAAATATTATTCGGTTAAAATATTCAGTGAAGTACGGGCGTTTATTATTGATGGGAAGAGTAATGTCATAATCAGGAAGGCGTTTGAGCAGAGTATTAGGATTATTAGGAATATTATTATAAAAATTAGTTGCGAGCTTGTGAATAAAATTTTTAATTGAAGGAATTTCCAGAGCAGCGATAATATCTTTCTGACAAACCATGGTGCATCAACTGCCATGAGTAATACTTTATTTTCAAGAGTTTGAATATCTTTGATTCTAGAATGCATTGCATTACAGTTCAGCCACAAATACTTCTGTTGAGGAAATAGTGAGCTTACAGTTTCAAAAA
The DNA here is from genome assembly GCA_021605075.1 of Caerostris darwini. Lineage (NCBI taxonomy): Eukaryota > Metazoa > Arthropoda > Arachnida > Araneae > Araneidae > Caerostris > Caerostris darwini. The sequence continues at coordinate 110,996 of BPLQ01009909.1, forward strand.
TTATTCAGATCTTGGATTGGATATTATTTCAGATTGGAGTTTATGGTCTTTAAGTAGTTGTAGGTTAAGTAAAGCTTCTGGTTATTTCAAGTTCTTCAAACGAATTGAACATTTCACTAATTTGACAAAATATCAATCATTTGCTTAGAACAGGGGTCTTAAAGCTTTCCAGCCTTAGGGCCATACTGTTTACTCCAGTAAGTACCAAGGGCCAAAACCGTTTTAATTTTTCTGCCATTATCTATAATTTCTAGACCGCCGAGTACGCGCTCTGAGAGAGCATGCGCTTGCTAACTTCGAACTATTGTCAGTGAAAAATCACAATTACATAAATTTCATTAGTATTTTTCTACAAGTGGATACCCTGCGGTTTCATTGGCGCGAATTTAGCTTTTTCGTTCCTGAGCGATTTTCAGGATAAAAATCATATGTTTGATTCAGGATATATACATTCCAAACATCGATATACACAGATATGCGATACTCTTTACCCCAGCATAACTACCGAGGGTAACCGCGGGATGTTCACTAGTTTATAATGTTAGTGGGATTCATTTCAATAATTTGTTAGTTGTTATGCTTAAGTTAAATTTTCTGCGTATTATGCTTGTCATTAAGCTTTACACAACAAGTAAATAAAACCGAGTTATTATCATTCTGTGTTTTTTTTATCCAACTTATTACAGCAACAATAAGCTATTCGATGTCGCGGACACTGGTGGGCTGGATTTGGCCCACGGGCCGTAGTTTGGAGACCCCTGGCTTAGAATCATGACGAACAAATCAAAGCAAATTTGTAAATTAAACAAAAAATTATTATAAAAAATATATATTATTTAAAGTTTGACCAATATTTACATATTTACTAAACGGTATTAATATCTAAACAAATAAAAATGAAATTTCTTTCTAGGAATATTTTGAGTGATTTCAGACATCGTACATGCTTTTCATATAGCCTTTGTAAGTGATAAACTAATCATTCTAAACATTTGGTTTCAAGAAGTCAAATCATTTTTATTAATGATTTGAAATTTTTTGAAAATTTTTTAATCAGACAAAATTACTTTTTTTTAAGTGACTAAAGGCCTTTTTTTTTTTTATCTTTCTATTTTAATTAAAATTTATCATAAAAATTATTATTTAATAATTTGTATAATTCACAAATAAGTTCACTAGTTAAACATTTCATTTATTTTTCTGATAGAGAAGTTATAATGTATACATTTTTGAAAATTAATAGGAAACTCTGTGTATATTTTCATTCTTTTGACAATTCGACCACGAAGCAGTTCTAAAAATTAACAAGATGGGTTCACGGGGAAAAAGAGAATTAAGAATGGGAAATAAAATTTTCATAATCCCTTTCATTATACATTTAAGGGTTTGAATTATTTAAAATTAATCAACCTACAAGGGCATCCTATTTTTTACGATGTTTTATTCATTTTTTATGTATCGTAAATGACATAAAGCAGAGAGTTAGCAAAGCAATAAAAGTTTAAAAATGTGTCATAACTGAGGTCATTAAATGTTAAGGATAAATTAACAATGAAGCGATTACAAACTGCTTATTTACATTTTCTACAAATATCTATGATCTTATATGTATGGCACTCAGAGTGTGTGGCAGAGTGCCTTAAAATGAAATAGCAAATAGTACCAAATAGCAAGTAGCTAAAACAAATAGCAAATAGTGCCCAAAAAGTAAGACCAATTTTTTTCATCAAAAAATTCTTTATTTATTCTTCCAAATTTATTTCATCGGCTTCAAAGTAATCCCCTCTGGATACGATGCACTTATGCCAACTTTTTTCCAATCCTCAATGCATGCTAAAAAGTCATTGGTAGGGATGGCCTTTAAAACGCGCAGCGATTCACGTTGAATCTCTTCAATCGGATCAAAACGCTGTTCCCGGAGTGGTCTTTTGAGTTTAGGGAATAGACAGAAGTCGTAAGGTGTGAATACGAGGGTTTTGGAACGTTATGAGTTTCATTTTTGTCCAAAAAGTCACGAAGACCCAATGCAGTGTGAGCAGGTGCATTCAATGTTTTCGGTACCAATCGAGATTTGACGCGTTTGAGACCCAAAATGGAATTGATCGATCATTTTGAAATTTCAACTTTATCAGCAAGGTCTGTAAATGTAAATCGGCGGTTTGCAAGCACCAAATCTTTAATTTTTTGGACGTGAGCTTCGTCGGTTGAGATTGATGGTCACCAGAGGGTTCTTCGTCTTCAACGCCATCTCTGCTTTCTTTTAATTGCTTATACCACTTCTAAACATTTCTTTCCGATATAGGAATGCTCACCGAATGCCTTCTGCAATATTCTATACGTTTCCGCAAACAAAATTGAATGCAAGTTCTTTGCTCAATTAATTCAGACATTTCAAAAATCGCCAGAATCAGATTTAGCATCTCACAAAGCCAAACGTAACACAAACACTAATGAATATTTTGAGTTAAAACTTCATACAGATAAGGACAGTGAAAGCAACCTAAAAAAGAAAAAAAAAATTTAACGTCCATAAGCCCCGGGAATTTTAAATTGAAAATTGATCTTTCTTTTTGGACACAGTAGTATTTTAATATTTCAATTAGAAGAGATTTAATTAAAAAAATTATACATGCAGTGTGCGTGAGAAAGTTAATAAGCATTTAAGCGAGAACCAAGCTAAAAAAATAGTACAAAATTGCATCTTACTTCGAAACTTTTTTTTTAATATATTTCAAAACTGTTTATCTTTACAAAACTTTTAATTTTACTGAGAAAAAAATTATTTCTGGTTTATAAAATAAGTTTACTCTATGATCTATAAGTAATACATGCATTATTTGTATATTTGTATAATTGCTTATACCATATTGTTTACAACACATTTAAGAAAAAAATTTTAAAATTACATGTTTCCTCTTCCATAATTATAACTATACTTCAGTAAAATAGGTAAATTAAAATTTTAAAATGCGATGAAATTTACTGCAAATTATTACTTGAGCAATGAGAACATTCTAGGTATTTGGTTAAAATCTAGGATACTGTACCCCTGAGGAAGTCGCCAATCTTGCAACCCTGAATATTTCGCCAATTTCTTTAGGGTTGCAATACTATAATTAGAGGAATTCGTAGCTTCATTTTCCAAACAATATAATGACTATTTATTGTTATTGTGATTATATTATTATTTGCAGTAAATAAGAACAGAAATATATATTCTTTTAAATTAGTATTCCAATAAATTACTGATTATTCCGAACTTATTCTTACAACGTATGTCGGTCACTGATTCAGAACATAAACAATATTTATGAAGTTGCCACTCAGGAAAGTAAGAAACAAACAAGAAAAACGATTTTTTTTTATTTATTAATAACTTATATTTTATTCTGAAATAATTAATTCCTTTTTAAAGATGTTCGTTTAGTTAGGATTTTGTGACAACCGTAATTAGAATTCGCTTGGAATATTTGAAGCTTTAGCTTTTTAGAACGTTAGTTAACGTTACAATTTAAATTTTTAATAATTAAAATAAATTAATATTAATAAAATAATGTGTCCGGAACATTTGATAATTATCTGGCAGAGTGCATGTGGCGGCGCCAGCACAAATGTGACATCCGCAAAATAATCTATGATTTCACCGATGGAATAAAATGTTTGTTTCCACCACAGAGGAAGGACATACCACAATAAAAGGTAAGTTATTCTCTAGTTTTTTCTTCCTTTTTATCTTTTGTTGATATTAATTTATCATTCGAATTCGGCTTCGTAAAGAACATGACTTATTTTATGGCATTACAAAAAAAAAAAAAAAAAAAAAAAGTGGCGAATAACTTTGGTGAAATTTTATCGTATCGAAATTTTATCAATTAACAGCGATTATTATCTTTGTTTAAACGATACTTTTTTGTGACTTAGCAAAATAAAATTCCACATAATAATTTGGCGATAAAGCGATTTAATTTGGTGTGAAAGCAATTTAGGAATAAAATGTTGACAAAATAATGATATATTTTGGCGTTAAAGCGGCAATATGTGGCGTAAAAAGAAAACATTAAAAGTTGACATAATAGTGGTAAACATTTGGCGATAAAGCGATATAAATTGGCTTAAAGGCATTTTAAATATAATTTTCTTGGCATAATAGCGCTAAATTTGGGCGTAAAAGCGGTTTCACTTGGCGCAAAAGTATTAGAGATAAAAAATTTTAGTGATAAAAATTTGGCGATAAAGCATCAACTTTTGGCGTAAAAGCGCCTCAAAAAACAGGATTCACTTAGTGAAAAAATTTGGCTATAAAGCGATAAATATTGGCGATAAAGCATTTTTTGGCTTAAAAGAAGTTATATAACAAAATTTGCTTAGTGAAAAATGGCTATAAAGCGATAAATGTTGGCGATAAAGGATAGTGATAATATTTGGCGTTAAAGCGATAAACTTTGGCTTCAAAGCCTTTTCAGGAATAAACTTTGACGTAATAGCTATTTGGCTGCTAATGTTGGCGTAAAAGCACTGTTTGGCTATAAATTTTGGCGAAATAGCACTTTACAATGACACCGAACTTAGGCAACCTTTTTGTCTGTTTACTTGGCAATTTGGCAACACAGTAAAGGATTTTGGCGTAATATCATTTTACCGCGCAAACTACCTGGCCCATTCATTTCCATGCTTACTTAACGACTTGGCAACTTGGAGATGTGTTTGGCACAAAGGGTATAGGGTCCTAGATTTTAGCCAGGTATTTTTTTTTAATTTAAGTATAAATAGGAAAAAGAAAATGTTTTTCATTTTTGTTTAGATTTCATGGAATATGTATCAAGAGAAAGAGAAAATTGTTCTTCATATCTTCTATAATTGTTCTTTATATTTTTTAAATGTTGTCAAACCTATATGCGATCTGGGGTCTGTAGGGATCAGTAGAAACTCACCGAAAATTATGTATTAAATGTATGAAAATCTTACTTTTTATTAGAATTAATAATAAGAGAAATATAAAGAATTAATAAATAATATATATTTATATATTATCAATCTATCTTATCAAATATAAATTTAAGCAGATCTATATTTAATTTATTTAATAGTAAAATATATTGTTGCGAAGACCCTTACAATAACGAATAAATTTTGTCTAAATTATTCTTTGCCAAAGTAGTTACTTTTGAAGCGACTAATTTGTCTATATATGTAGGATTTGTCTGTGTGGTAATCAGCAGGCGGCGACACATCACGATTGCTTGTCTTTGACAGAGCCTGTTTACAACGTGGGGGAGTATTCAACTTTGAACTCTGACCCCACGAGAGGGGGACAGGTCCCCGTAGATGAAGAAAGAAGGGAGAACGGCTGGCAGGAGCGAGAGGGCAGGCTGCGTCAAGCAGCGAGAGAATAGAGAGTTTTTGTATACCGTACGTTAGTTACCGTAGGACGTCCGTTAGCTTTTTCTCCCTAGCGCGCATGCTCAGTTTCCTATGAGCATGCGAGCTAGGGAGAAAAAGCTAACGGACGTCCTACGGTAACTAATGTACGGTATGCAAAAACTCTCTAATATGTTTATCCCTTAATTAATAATTAATGTAAATATCATTGCAAAATATAGTATCATTAAATGGCTTTATTTAAAGTGACGTCCCGTTATTGCGTTGTGTCTATCAAATCCCCTAGACACCCACTGCAAAAGTCCAGCCAAAATTTGTTAGACTGGTAGAGAAATCTACAAAAACTGTAGGTTCGGCCGGGATGAATCTATTGAAACAGGTGTAAATCTACATATATATTTCTTTGTTCTAATGAAGCTGGCAAACACTTAGACAGCTTGGTCTTGGATGCCTTAAGGCAAGCGCTGCACAGACACTTTGCATTACCCAGGGGGCTCGTGTAACTTGAAGATAAGCCACGGACGCGGAGTAACAATACCCCCGCAACGCTCTACGATCCTATTAGACCGGGACCTACAGTTTAAAGTGGATTCCGAACCACTACAAACATCCACGGCACCGCCGGGACTCGAACCCGAAACCTGTGGTACCGAGCGCCAGCCACTCGGCCATTCAGGCCCCAATCTACATACCTAAAAAGATTTATAAAAGTCAGTTTTCCAGATTGAATACTGTACTGTAGGATAGCAATACATACTGTACTATGCAAGCAATAAACGCTTTAACTTTAAAATGAACTATCTGAAATTTCAAAAGAACATTTTTGTCCTATAATATTTACAGAATAATATAATACAGAGGTATTGATAAAAGGGCAATATTTCCGGGAAAGGATGAAATGGTAACATTCTTTTTTTTTTTTTTTTCCTGGAGGAAAGCGCACGAAACATCTGAAGCGCATATGACGAATACCGATGGGGTCGCATTTATCGGCAACATTTTTTCTTTACTTTTTGAAGCTTGGTTTCAAACCGTTAAACATTAAAACAACAGAATTTTAGAAATCAATTTTACCAAACAATGCACCACTTTCTTGCTATGCTATACCATGAGATGAAAAAAGAGAAATGATTGTCATCGATTGTCGATTTCACCATAACAGTTTTATATTTGTCTAACATGTTATGAAAATCAGTAAAGTATCACCATTACCTATTCGACAATGAGGAAAATAAACATATTTTCAAATCGGTAGCTTTGAAAATATGTTTATTTTGGTAACAATTGTTTATATTGTTTATAACAATTGTTTTAATTGTTTATATTGGTAACAATTTGATAATAAAATTTATCAAATTGTTACCATCATTAATCACCATTTTTACAAAAAGCTAATTACCACATTAACAAAAGTTGCCATTTGAAGCAAAGCTATTATTTTAACCAAAGCTACCAGTTTAATTAAAAATTTTCATCCTTTTAACAAAAAACTATCATTTAAATTAAAGCTACTATTTTAACAAAATCATCACTTTAACGAAAGATACTATTTTTACATTCAATAACAATTTTTTTTCTAAATTTTAAACAAATTTATTTTTATAAATGCCACTTAGATAGAACTTGCTAGAACTAAGATAGAACTTAGTAGTCACTAATTTGAAAAACAAGTAGACTCGAAACAGAATGTTAATGATATCCTTCACCATCATTATGGTATATTTGAAAGTGTTCTCATCAATAGTTGTACTGCCTGTTTTGAAATTTACCTGCTATTTTACAATATACCTCACATATGTGTGGCAGTTAACACAAAACGTTTTCTAGAAAGGCATTAAACTGCTTTACCCTTGCGAGTAATGCAACAGGTTTCTCATTCTGCATTCTTGGTAACCGTCCTACCAGCAGCAATTCATCCATATCAGTGATGAATAAAAGTCCGAGTTTTGATTGCAACAAAAATTATTTCTCCTGTCAAAGAAACCTAACTATACGTCAATAGGGAGAATTATGAACAGAGAAAAGAAATTTACACATGCATGTAATCTATCAACAATTAACCGATTCTTTCATTGATATCTCACAAATTGTCAACTTTCTTTTATATTCCTTCAAGGCCTAAAGTGATAAAATTCTTTGACGGAAGAAAGGCAACATCAAAATTCAGGTGAACACTTAGCTAGTCAACAGGATTTCTTAACAAAGGATTACTATAATAGACACACGTATTCCCCTTATCTGCTTAATCTTGTCAAACTGTAGGAAATATCTTAACAATACACTCGTAACAATGCGCTAGTACAGCGTCAGAATGTAATTCAGTTTCGTAGAAGATTTTTATCTGCCGTAAAAATTATTCGAATTAGATATTTGTGACTAAGGCGTGTGACTGAGCTTCAATCACATGAGTTCCGTTAGAACAAGGTTTGCAACTCAAAATCCTTTTATTGTAATTTTTTTATCTCGTTATATTATTTATTGTCATTATTATTGATGTAATTATGTTTATCAATGCTACAATGTAATCAAACAATAGGTTATTAGAAACTGAAAAACTAAGATCCAATATAAGACAAGTTAAAAATATACCTAATACCAAGTTTTCAAATATGCAAATTTTCTGATTTAATAAATAAGCTAGAGACGAAAGAAAGTTAATGATTCATGGTTTATTTTTAAATTTGAACATTCAAAATTGAAGATTTAATTCACAAATTTTTAAAAAGAAAATTTAAAAAAAAAATTTTTTTTTGAACATATTACCTTCGAAATGGGATCGGGATTAATTTAAGAATGATTTTATCACTGTTTGTGACACTGTGACAAAATATTATCAAGAATAAAATAAAAAAAATTGGGTAGAATCCTAGAATTCTGCAGTCCTTTTGCCAAATTGATCACCAGATTGCCAAATTGTTAAATAAACAAACAAAATGGTTGCGGCTTTTACAATTTACGCTCTAAAAGAAGCCAAAATTAATCATCAAACCACTAAAAATTATAGCTAAATTGTTATTACGCCAAAACTTATCGCTGTAAACCCAAAATTGATGGCTATATTATTAAATATGATCACTAAATCGTTAAAAATGTTCACTGTGATGCCAAAATTAATATCCATTACGACAAAATTTAGCGTTATTGTGCCAAAAATTTTTATGTTGTTTACAATAATAGAGCTTACGTTTCATTGCTCAGAGTGTTTTTAATTTCTTTATCTCCTTAAACGATCTCTTCATCGCCTAAATCGTGTACTCTTTTTCAAAGGCCTTCTAACATTTTGAGCATTAGGTTCTTTAGGGTTTAGCCTCACAAACATCAAAACAAATTTTATATTAGAGTCAAAATTTGGAAATTCAGATTTCTTAGAAATCAGTACATTTTCCATACAATATTTAAGCAATGCATTCACACTCATTTTGTCTAGTTCAGAAAAATAAAAATAAAACAAAGACCTGTCTCTATAAACTTAAAAAAATATAAAAGATTCCAGAATTTCTTATCAACTAAAGTGAAAAATAACAACCAGTCGTTAGACAACAACGAAATAACTGGTTTTCCGAGCGAATTCGAAATTGAAATTTTTTTCAATATAACCTTAACTGTATCTTTAAACCTAATTGTATCACCAATACTACTACTAATAATAATAACAAATAAATAAATATCCTTCAAAAAATTTATTTAATTTAACTTTTCCGGTGAAAATGATTTAAAATAAATTAGTTTTTCATTTCAGAGAGTGTCAATATCATAATGAATGTTTATATCCTTTACCAATGGCCGACACGTCATTATATGAGATCTTTCGTGAAATAATCATTAAAAAATAATTAAAATCTGTTCTTTCATTTAATTCTGTAAATCATAAAAATTGTTTTGAAAATGGAATTGAAATTAAAAATAAAAGATTCACTATAGTGTTTTAAAAAACAGAAAAACAGAATTCTTCGGATTGAACTACATTAATCATAAAGGGAATACCGATATTGTCTGGGTTGCAACATTGGCGACTTCATCGGGCGTAGAATTCAATAAATTATTTAAGTACTGCATTCACATCCAATTTGGGCAGTTCAAAAAAGTCAAAGGGTTATTCATTTTTTCAGCTGGTTGATAAGAGTGAACATTATTCCATTCGCAGTTGCATTTTCATATCAAATAAATGAAAAAAAAAAAAAAAAAAAAAAAAAAAACGTACATAATTGCGCAAATTTAAATTTCAAAAATACAATATTCCAGAAAATCTCATCAATTTATGTGAAACACAACAGTCAGTCGTTGGGCAACCACGAAATAACGGTTTTTCGTACGTATTCAAAATTCGAACTTTTTCAATATATTTATACCCTAATTGTATCAGCAATACTAAAAAAAAAATTTTTAAATGAATTATTCTTATAACGTTCTTAATAATAATGTTATTTATTTTAAAATTGATTGAATGTTATTTTGACTTTGAATTAAAATTCTATTTTCATGTATTTTAAAAATTTAATAAGCAAATGTAAAGGTTTTTTTTCTTCGAGAGAATTATATAAAAAAAATGTCTTTTCTGTTTCAATGAGTGGCAACAGTATAACAAATGTTTATATTCCTTATCAATGGCTGACAAATAGGGATTGGAAATCTTCGATCATTTACAGGTGAACGGTTCATTGTTTGGTTCGTTGAACTTTTAGTTCGTTGAAATTGTTTTTGAATTACCTTTTGATTACTATTGAAATTGTTATAATGGCGAAATCGCGAAAATAAAGATCGTTAGGATTTGGCGACTTTTTGAAAGACCAAATGAGCGATAAGTCGCCAAATGTGATAACCCGGATTTATGGATTCACTTACAATCGCAACACTTTTCTTGACGCACTTTGGAGAAAGAATTTCTGACGCCAAATCCCAGCGGCCTCTGTTCTGTGATTTTACCATTATCTTAATTAATTTAATTTTATTTCTAGAAATTATAAATATATACGAATATACGTAAGTAAGATAAAAAAAAAAAGTAGAATTACTTTGAAAATAAAATTAATTAAATTACAAAAAAAAGAAAAGAAAATCAACGGATGAGTCACCAATAAATGAAGCTTGCAATCTTTGTACTTCAGAAAGAGATTTAGAATAGTTCTTGGTCATTTTTTCTTTATCGAATAAAGTAATATCATGAACAGGTAGGGATATAAGAATTGAATTGCCAGTAAATGGAATAGAATCATAGAACTTTTTAGAAATGTAAACAATAAACTGTCGAATACTTGAGAGGTCAAGGGATTTCCTAATATCCTGATTTCTGAAGTACCATGGAGAATTGGTAATCACTCAAAGAACTTTATTTTAAAACCTCTGAATGATTTATATGAGATCACTCGTGAAATAATCAATAACACTTTAACTGCCAATCACTTCAGAATGTATTGATAGTTAGGTTAAAATCTAGGATCCTGCACCCTTTGTGCCAAACACATCGCTAAGTTGCCAAGTCTGTATGTAAGCATAGAAATGAATGGGCCAGGTAGTTTGCGCTGTAAAATGATATTAAGCCAAAATCCTTTACTGAGTTGCCAAATCGCCAAGTAAACAGACAAAATGGTTGCCGAAGTTTGGTGTCATTGTAAAATGCTATTTTGCCAAAATTTATAGCCAAACAGTGCTTTTACGCCAACATTAGCAGCCAAATAGCTATTACGTCAAAGTTTATTCCCGAAAAGGCTTTGAAGCCAAAGTTTATCGCTTTAAAGCCAAATATTATCACTATCCTGCCAAAATTTTAATCCTCGAAATGCAAAATTTAATGCTCTATCGCCAACATTTATCGATTTATAGCCATTTTTCACTAAGCAAATTTTGTTATATAACTTCTTTTAAGCCAAAAAATGCTTTTGCGCCAAAATTTAATACTTTATCGCCAACATTTATCGCTTTATAGCCAAATTTTTTCACTAAGTGAATCTTGTTTTTTGAGGTGCTTTTACGCCAAAAGTTAATGCTTTATCGCCAAATTTTTATCACCAAAATTTTTTGTCTCTGGAATACTTTTGCAAGGTTGGCGACTTCCTCAGGGGTACAGTATCCTAGATTTTAACCGATAGTTATTACCCCACCACAGAAATGTGTTTTAATAGAAGGTTGCTTACTTATTATAACAAATATGATTGATAAAACATGATTATGTATGTCTTACTGATTACTAAGCAATATTTAAGCCCTTAGATAGAATACTTTGACTGACAGAATTTTTTACATGTCAGTGCGTTATAGGCACTAGAAGTAAAATTATTTCCTAAATGCCCAAATTACATCAATGCCACAAAATGCGATGTGTAGAAATGGAAAAAAATTGTGACAAAATGCATAATTTTTGTATGATAATTTATCACTAACAAATATTTAGTATAAATGAATTATTATAAACTGATTGCAGTGATATTATTATTGCAAACCTTTGGAAGGTATGTAATTCTTCACCGCTGTCATAATTGTCATTTGAGTACTCATCCGAAAGCTCAGCCAACAAATTCAAGTTTCACCACCTGTTATAGACTTATTAGATTTAATTTTTCTTATTTTTGGTGGGGGGGGGGTGTAGGTTTTATTGAATTATCCTCTGTACAACACATATTACAATTTTTTTAATAACTAATAAAATTATAAATTCGAAATCATATACCTTTACAATTAATTTTTAACCTTCACACCACGCAAATACCAGCAGACACACCTAACACATAATGCCGATAGAAGCGGGAATAAATGTTGAGGCACAGCTCCTCCCGCTCAAACGCGTGAATGGCACATGATATATCATCATCCCAAACACCACACAGTAGAGCGTTATTGACACTTAAGCGCTAATGCCACGCGCTGACTCGAAATCGTCAACGAAAGGATTAAAAAATAACGGAATTCCGTTGTTTATTTCTGTAAATTATTACGTTTTTCGGAAAATAGAATTGAAATTAATGTTAAAAGGTTCACTAAAATTATATAAAAAAAAAAAAAAAAAAAAAAAAAAAAAAAAACCCGAATTCCACGATTTGATATACGGTAACCCTAAAAAAATTGGCAATATACTACAGGTTGCAACATTGGCTGCATCTTCAGAAATACAAGATTCTAATGTTCAACCGAAAATTTTATATTTTAATGTAATTGATAATGAATGCAATGAAGATTAGATTTTTTGTTTGTAGGAGGGTAAAGATTATTTACACAACTTTGAAAAATAAGAAAAAGTAACAAAAGAACACTTATTTCGTTTAAATAATAGCTTTACAATTTTTTAAAAAATAAATGTAAATAAATTAAATTTTTCGTTTAGATTACTTTTTCCTATTTAATCCATTTTGTAACTACGAATAGCAGCGAATTATAAAAGATTGCTAGAATAATTACTATTTTGTTCTTTTTTGTACGTGAGAGGATCTTGTGTTCTTTTTTGTACGTGAGAGGATCTTGTGTTCGGTGACTGGCAATGAAAGGAGATGACTTCATCAGTTAAGAACTTTAAGGGTAATTGTCTCTCATGTACATGTTGATAAATGATGATGTTTTATGTTTATTTCCAAAATATTTCAAAATTGTTGTTATTTTCCCATTTGTCCAACAAAACACTCACAGACGCACTTTAAAAACCAATATTTTATTCTTGAAGAAACAAACAATTTAATGTTTGACATTACCCTAGATTGAATATATGTTTTTATTTTACTTGTAACAGAAATGTATTAATTTTCTAATGTTTCTAGCTCTTTCAAGCAAGCTCACGCTCCAGCATCAAATCTTCAAGTTCCAGTCTACATTTGTTATTTTAAATCTTTATTATATATATATAGCTTATGTAATTCAATATTTCAGCTATTTTGTTTACCAAGGTTACAAGTATTTAGGGGAATTTTTCCCGTTCTTACTTCCATTATAGCATGGGGTCTGATGGCCGAATGGCTAGCGCTCTGACGTTCGGTACCACAGGTATCGGATTCAAATCCCGGCTTTGCCCATGGGTGTTGTAGTGGTTCGGAATCCACTTTAAACCGTAGGTCCCGGTCCTTATAGGATCGTAGAGTGCTGCGGGGACATTGTTACTCCGCGTCCGTGGCTTACCATCAAGTTACACGCGCCTCCTGGGTAATGCAAAGTGAGTAACATCGACGCAGCCCTTATGGCGAAGATCACGGTCTATTTGCCAGCTGCATTAGAAGGAAAAAAAAAAAAACTTCCATTATAGCGGCCAACAGAGAAGAGTCTTCTCAGGGCATGGTCTAGTATCCAAACTGACCGGAAATTCCGGAACTCTCTAGAACAAAAAACAGAAATACTCTCTCGAAAATTTCCAACAGACAGTCCCAGCGAGGAGATTAGGAATCTTATCAAAATTACCACCCAATAATCTCATTTCTAAAAGCAATGGATACAATGGGCACTACAAGCATATTCAAACACTAACTTCTTTTCCCCCATTGTCTATTATTCGTTGTGATGTCTGAATATATATTAAATTATCTCTGAAATATTTTATTTATTTTGGTTGTGAAAATTCATTCTGATGTAAGGGCTCCAGCATATGTAACAGTGCTTCGATTCATAAAATCTTCTACCTTAAATAAAGAACGATGTAACCATGCTTCCTCCTACACACTGGAAAAAGAGCCACCTTGTGGCGTTCAGGAGTAATGGCCAATTGGCATGCAGATTCTCACATAGAGAGGAAGTATATTTCGTACACGCTGCGCTTAGCCACAGTTTCGGATTTTCGGCTTACAATTGGAGTCTTTCCACAAATCTGTAATTATCTGTCTTTAAATGTGTTAAATATATTTTTTTCTTCTAATGCAGCTGGCAAATAGACCGTGATCTTTCGCCATAAGGGCTGCACCGCTGTTACTCACTTTGCACTACCCAGGAGGCGCGTGTAACTTGATGGTAAACCACGGACGCTGAGTAACAATGCCCCCGCAGCGCTCTACGATCCTATTAGGACCGGGACCTACGGCTTAAGTGGATTCCGAACCACTACAACACCCATGGGCAAAGCCCACTACAACACCCATGGGCTAATTGGTATGTAGTATGTGGTGTGTAAATAAAACTGTGAGTTCTCATACCTGTGTCCCAAGTATTTGAACTCAACCACACCCAGTTACAATCTGGTTGCCCAACATGCATATTAGAATTTTTGGATTAAAAATTGTTTTTTATTTAATCAATCATTTCGTGATTTGAAGTTGGTAAGTTGACATAAGAAATATTGCATTCTGACGTTATGCCTTTTTTATACATATCAAATGCTTTAGGAATAACGTCAACATACGAAATGAAAATTATTAAGAATTATATGCTATTTGTGTGATTTATTCTTGTAATGATATTTATGTTTGTGCAAAAAATATTTTTTAAACAAATGACAACTTAGCAGGTAAGACTATATATAAAAATAATTTAAAAAAATTATATTTAATAAATCTATACGTAATTACCAACTTCTATTAAAAGGTTTTCGTATACTTAAGAAACAGTTCCAAAGTTTCTAAGTCAAATGTTGCCAGTTTCAAAAAAATCACTTCTCGTTCGCCCTCATTGTGACTTTTGAGTTGTCCATGAAGTGTAGTACAAAGTTTGAATATTAATCTACAGTCCGACAGCTGATCGTGATGAAAATTTGCAAGCAGGCAAATCGGACGGATTTAAAAAAAATCGGCGTCATACAGGAGGAAGTGTCATTTTGGGAGAATTTTAATTACATTAAAAATAATTTTATATTTTAATAATTAAAATTTTAGGTTACACGATTTTAAAAGATAAACTAGATGAAAAAATTCAGAACTGGAAAGATTCAGAAAATCAACTACATGAAGTAATTAACTCTTATACCCTTTTCTTTCAAAGCAGCTTTGCACCGCGCATGTCTGACTAGCATCCCTAAAAAGTAATCGATTCATTCGTTTACCAGATCGTGGTGGAAATCTCGTAAACATAAAATTGTTAATTAAAAAAAAATTAATTACCTGGCTGAAGAAAATTATTGTTTGAATTGAATCATTAATGAAAAAAATGAAAAAAAAATTATAATACGTGATTTTTAAAAAAACCAATAAAGGTTATGCTTCAAATTTTTTTTTACTTCAAACAGCCAGCATTTAACAAATTGTAAAGAAGTGAGAAGCCATATTTTATCAAAAGTATTGATGGTAAGGTATTTATATTCACATTCCAACTTAGCTGATATATTACAAAACAAGTAATATAAAAATTAAAAAAAATTTAAGTCAATTCCTACTTTTTTTTTCACTATATTGTAGAAAGTCCTTTATAAATAATTTTCATTCATTTTTTTTATGTTTATCTGGCGCCATCTATTGATGGATATATGCAACTTAAATCTAAAAAAAACTAAAATTAATTAATTATATTAAATTATTGAATTAATATTTGAAAAAACTGTATTAACATCGAGTGTCATGAACATTCATATATAGAATGTTTCATGTATTTGAATTTGAGTGGATGAATAAAAAGTATTTTATAAACGATTGAAAATTTAAACAAGATATATATAGGGAGAGTGTGAGCGATAGAAGGAATTAAATAAAACAGGAAAACAAAATTGAAGCTTAAAAGTATTTAGAAATTTCAATTAATAAAAAATCTCTTTCATTATAGAGTTACTCTCAAATGATTATGCAAATATTTCATTCCATTTAGCAAAATGATAACAACATTTTTTGGCAAACAAAACAAGATTACTTTAAAGTTATAGATTAAAGTAATTGTTTTTTTAAAGCCATTGAAGAAAAATATAACGCACTTAAAAGGAACAGAGCTATTCATTAACTCAAAATTGCAATGGTTTCTTTACGCGTTTATGTATTATTTCCATTACGCAAGATTAGAAAAGAAGTTAATGATGAGAAAGAAACTGAATTTTAAGCCTTGCGTGAGTAATTTCGCTTCAACAAAATAATGATTATGTTTGCGGTCAGTTCACACAATGCCACCTTGAACGAAGCCCTTGAACGATGCTTTTCAGATCACATTCACAGCTGCTATTTTGTTGTTTCTTCTGCTGGTGCATTCTGTAATAGGAAAGCAGGAAACTATTACAATTACAAAATTCCTTGCTCAGCGATTTTGAAGAAGCAACCATTTTGATTGCAAAAAATGATGAGCTCACAAAAGGAAATGGGCAGTTGCTTGTTTTTGAGCATGAAAATATATGTAATGTATGCGGAAAATTTCACTTATTTTATATTTAAATTGCTTTAAAAAATTATAGGAAATTATTTTTGTTTTGACTGAAGTTATAAGCTATAAACAAGTAATATATAAAAAAAAAAAAAATTTTAAGTCAATTCCTACTTTTTTTTCACTCTATTGCAGAAAGTCCTTTATAAATAAAGTTGAAATTTTCCTCTTACATCTGGCGCCATCTATTGGTAGATACATGCAACTTAAATCTTAAAAAAACTAAATTTAATTAATGAATTAATATTTGAAAAAAACTGTATTAACATCAAGTATCATCCACTACAAGTTCAAAAAAATGTATTTGAATTTGAGTGAATGAGTAAAAAGTATTTTATGAACGATTGAAAGTTTGAGCAAGATATACACTCAAGAGCCAAAACATTATGACCACCTGTCAATAACGAGTTGGCCCACCTTTGGCGCGCAACACAGCTTCAACCCGCCTTGGCATGGATTAATACCACTTAATACCAGTTAAATACCACTTCCACCTGATCACATGCCTTCCACGTCATCCAGGCGAGTTCATTGCAAAATGTAGGGGTGGTCATAATGTTTTGGCTCTTGAGTGTATGTAGGGAAAGTGTGTGCTAAGTAATTAATAATTAATTAAATTTAATTGCTGTATTAATATTTGAAAAAACTCTATTAACATCCAGTGTCATCCACTACAAGTTAAAAAAAATGTATTTGAACTGGAGTGGATGAATAAAAAGTATTTTATGAAAGATTAAAAATTTGAACAAGATATATATAGCGAGTATGTGAACTAATAGAAGGAATGAAAAAGTAGGGTTTTAGGAATTCTATGGTGCGACATAAATGTTTTTCGTTTCATAAAACTAGGCAGGCTAAAATTCGATTAAAGAGTAATTCGACTGCAAAGACGTCGTTATTGTTGATTGATGGAAAATCAAAATGTCATTTCCTTTTTAGCTTAAGAGATTTGTAATTGATTATCTTTTTTTTTTCCTTGTTTTGACATTTAAAAATTAAAGGATAATCAATGTATTTTTTCTTTTGTAAAAGAGCTTATATATCTTATGCTTTTACTTGCAGGCAAATAGTTCAGATATTTTCTAGAAAGATATTGATAATGAAATATTTCTATGAAGTTATACAATTTCAAAATAAAAATAATTAATTTGGAAAATATATAAGTGTATTCTATGCTTACACCTATTTTAAAACTTTATACGTATTTATTTTAATAAGATTTCTCAACTAATTAATTAATTCAACAATTTAATAGGAGAAACTAATCTTAACTTACTGAAACCAGTAAATTATTTATACGGACTTATTTATTCCTCTGTTGGATCTATATGGAGAGTGATTAAAGTCCTTTTCAGATCAAATAACAGTTGAACATCGATGTGATCTCTAAACCAGGAATCTCCAAACTTTTTAGCATAAGGGCTACACTGACTCCTGCACCAAGCCCTAAGGTTCAAGACTTAACGAGACATCTTACAAGACTTAACTTACATCATACTAACATTCTGTAGTTTTAAATTAAGTACAAACGTGAGGACTACCTGATGGGAGTTTTACGGTTTTCTCCAGTACGAATTCAAATACTGCATAGTTCCACCCTGAAGGCATTGTTCTCTTTCTTCAACAGCATTGAGCCAAGTCAGACTTCTACCTATGAGTGCTCCATCACAACAGAAACTGCCCCTTTCCGTCCATCCATGAGTAGATTACTCAGGAGATGACCGTTCCGCACTGCAGGACACGAAGAATTAAAAATACACACACACACACAAAAAATTAACAATATTTTGTTTTGTTTATTTAAAATTAATAAAAAATTATTTTGAACCTTCCCGATACAGAATTAATATACTAAGTTATTTTTAAAATACTAATATTATTTTTGAAACTACTAGGAGGAAATAGAATTGTGTTGTAACTCGTCTTTTAATCAAATATTAAATTTTTTATGAAATTAAATTTACTTCTAATAATTTATGGATAAATATATAGATATTATTTAAAATTGCAGATTAAATATTTGTGACGAATATTTTGATGCAGTGTTATTTTATAAACAGTGTGTGTATATATATATATATATATATATATGTATATATAAAGTTATATCAGCATTAGAAATTTTAAAATGATAAATGTTCAAAAGAAAATTAAACCTGAAATTAATGATTCAAGAGTTTTTAAGTTATAGAACAAAAATAACCTGAATATAACTTTTCTTTTTTGATAAATAAAAAAAAATTAGAGAAAACATACTTTTAAAGAGATTTTAAATTCATCAAATTTCTATTTCAAACCAGAACTGGTTTTATTTCCTTTTATTTAAATTCTACCTTACTTTTATTTTTAACATGAAATTAGTTTGCTTAATAAAAGAAAATATTGTATAAACTTATTTTATTCTAAAGAAATAATTGTACTTCCAATGACATTGCATGTTACGTGGAAAGAATTGAACAAGAATTAATTATGCAAAAATGGAGAATTTATGCTAAAAAAACAAAATAAAAATCAACTGCTTCTATTGTTCATTTTCTCAGTATTTCTTGTAAGGAAAATTCATCTGTCTAGTTCTGAGTAAGATTTATCACTTTATTTTTCTGTTATTTTCGCAAAACAAAGGCAACTTCATAAGAATATTTTTTATTGTGTTTCAACTATTTTGTTAAAGAATATCATATAAAAAATTAAAATTATGTAGATGAAGCATCAAATTATGTTAAAATATCAAGAATAAAATTCCACTTCAAAAGGAAAAACAAAAATAAAAATAAAGTACAAATTAAATTTAAGAATTGTATAAGAATGAATGATTATCAACCGCATTTTATATAATTAAACAAAAATTATTGTGAAAATATTTGTATGTTATTAACAACAAAACAAGATGCAATTACTTATAAAAGAGTGTGCAAAATATTTACAAAATATTTTAGATTTTTTTTAAAGTTTTGTGTCTTATGTTTATTTCAAAATGTACTATTTATTACAGTTATACTTAACAAATTTGATTTAAGTAATTAAAGATAATTTCCAGTCGTAACAGTGCATCCTCCTACGCAATGCAAGAGCGCCTCCTGTGGCGTTCAGGAGAAATGGTTAGTAGTCCTCGAGACTCTCACCCGAGAGGAAGTACAGTGGAAGTTGTGCTCCTGCTGAGAAACGTTTAGTTTATAATCTCTCATCCCAAGAGGAAATATATTTAACAAAACCATGTGTGTAAGTTGGCCTACAGACTATCACCCGGAGAAGAAGTAATTTTTGCGGACCCTGAGCGTACTTGAGTATCGTATTTTATGCTTAGAAGTGGAACCCTTCGACTAGTCTAAAGTTACATGTCCGTAAATGTGTTAAATATTGTATGTCTCTAAACATATGTGTGGTATTTGTAGATCTGTAAATAAAGCTGTGAGTTCTCCAACCTGTACCTCAAGTATCTCAATCCAACCACACCCAGTTACAATCTAGTTGTTCAACCTGCAGACTGCACAGTGCATTAATATAAATGTTTTAGCTGAAGATGGAATAAATATTTTTTAAATATTTTAAATAAAATTTAATTTAACTATAATTAAAATACAATGTTCTTTTCAAATACAAATGAATTCTTTTTTCTAATGAATTCTTTTCTCTGCAATTCACTGTTTATTTCAAATATCAGCATTTTACAAAATTATTTTAATATTTATATAATATTTTATTCAATTTTAGATAAAGAGAAATTTAACATAGAAAGCTAACAAAAGAGAAAAACAACAAACAATGCATTTGATTTCTAAGAATACGTTTGATTTTGAAGAAAAGGAACTTCACAAAGATGACTATAACTGCCTTTAAAGGAATTGCTGGAAGTATTGCATCATCTGATTGAAAGAGATTGCATTATTTGAGAAGAAGAAAAGATTAATCATTAATGTTTTCTTTGAAAGAATCAGGACGAATTCACCAAATAACACTAAAAAAAAGGATATTTTCATTTTCATCATTGAAAAAATTTATTTAATGACGATTGTAGAAAATTCTACGCATTACTGTTCTGCAAAAACAAAGCGCTCTTTACTATTATATAACTTACAAAGGGTATTTATAAAAGAAGTATTCATGCATACTTTTCATCATATAGACAAATCTTCATTGAAAAAAAATTATATTATACATGAGAGCATACAGGAAGTAAAAAAATCACACAGAATTATAAACAACAAATTTTATGCTTCGCAAATCATTAAATAACTAATTTTATAGGCATGATTATTTTATCATTTCAATTTCTAGTTTTTGCAATTCTCAAATTTAATATATTTTACATGTTTTGTGATTAATTGCTAGCACTAATTTTGAAAACTTTTATCAAATGTTTTTTCGTAATTTAAATTTTATCGCAATTTTAAGGATAATTAAATTATATTTATCAATTTTTAACATGTCACTAGTTTTCAGTTGAGTAAAAAGAATACCTTAAAAAAACGTAATGATAATCCATACATTTGCACTGATCAGGAATATTCTTATATAATTCTTGAGCTTTTTACAGTGCTCTAAATTACATAAATAATTAATTTTTAAAGTGGTTGGTTTTTCTGAAAATTTTAGGAAATCTTGTCTATAGGAATGAAAAATAAGAAAACACTTTGAGAGACTAAACAATTAATTCCTAGTAAAGTCAATTCCTATTTTTTAAGTTGAAATTTTCCTCTTACATTTGGCACCATCTATTGGTAGATACATGCAAACTTAAATCTAAAAAAAACTAAAATTAATTAATTAAATTTAATTAATGAATTAATATTTGAAAAATCTTTATTGACATCAAGTATCATACACTACAAGTTCAAAAAAATGTATTTGAACTTGAGTGAATGAATAAAAAGTATTTTAATAACGATTGAAAATTTGAACAAGATATATATAGGGAGAGTGTGAACTAATAGTAGAAATTTAATAATAAAGCATTTTAATAAAATATTTCGGTTTAAACGATTATTAAAATTTCTACATTGTGACCTTTGTCATTTATTAATGAGTTAGAAAATAGCTTAATAAATAATACAATATAAAAATATTTCACTTTTAATTTAGTATGTTTAAATTAGATTAAAATATTAAAATATTTATCCACTGCTTAATAAACAACATTTCGTTCACAATTACATGTCGATAACACAATTTTAAAGTATTTTGTGAGTAAAATCAGCAATTCAAATCTAAATTTAGTAATTTATTTTTTATGGAAATTCTGTCATACTTTAAATATCCTATCATAATATTAATCCTTTAATATTAATATACTATCATAATATATAAATATAACACATCAGAAAACATTTAAATTTAGTTTATTGCCTTAAATTTAATATTTATTCAACTAGAGTAATTTTGTTAATTTCTTCATATAATTAAACAATAAATACAATTGAAATAACTAACCACGTAATATTTGAAATTGTTAATTCATTTTAAATAATTTTAAAGTTGTAAGTTAAATATATCAAAATGTATCTTATTTATTATGTTATGCATTTTTTTAATTTAAATTAACGAGAATGGACTTTTTATGAGAATTTTTTTATTAGAAATAAAATTTCTATGAATATATAAGTAACGAAAAATAATTATTTTGAATTCAAGCAATTGTTTTTAGATTACAAAAATAAAAGTAAACCTATCATCAGCCAAATCATTGTATCTTTTTCAATTCCTTCTATTAGCTCACACTCTCCCTATATATATCTTGTTCAAATTTTCAATCATTAATAAAATACTTTTCGTTCATCCACTCAAGTTCAAATACATTTTTTGAACTTGTAGTGGATGACACTGGATGTTAATACAGTTTTTTTCAAATATTAATTCAGTAATTAAATTTAATTAATTAATTTTAGTTTTTTTTAGATTTAAGTTACGTATATCTACCAATAGATGGCGCCGGATAAACTTTAAAAAAATGAATGAAAATTATTTATAAAGGACTTTCTGCTATATAGTGGAAAAAAAGTAGGAATTGACTTAAAAAATTTTTTTTTTATATTACTTGTTATACTCCAACTTTCAGAAAATTATTTAGAATTAAGTGAAATTATTATCTGTCTGATATGAATCACTGATATTATCACTGATTTTACACGTTTTATCGTTGTCCAAAATGATTGATCTACAAAATAACAAAAAATTCTATTTAGTTAACCACTGAGCTATAAAAAAATATATGTATTACATTGCAAACATTTTTTTTATTTTCTATTTATACAAACAATGTCTTTATTATCGTTCTCTCACGTAACAATTTATATGGATACAGATCACTGATTTTGAATTCTAAATCGCTAGCTTTTGGTTGATATGTTTACTTCTCACAGAGCAATAAACACCAACATCAATTTCAAAACACAAATTTTCTGTTAGAAAATGACATCTTTATTGGTTAATCTGATTTTGTAAGATTTTAAATCAATATCATTTTCACTGACCATGTGAATTTGAATTTCTGAGAAAAAAAATTGTTTTATTGCATAGTTCTGCAACAGGCCTGGTATTTTATAAGTATAATTCCAAAAAGTCAGGATGCATGCAAATTCTTTTTCCAAGGTTCATACTATTCCATACCTTATGTAAATTGTTAAATGACGGACAAAAAATAATGAAAATATGATAATTTTTGATAACACAAATAACTTGATAACATAATAATGATAACAAAAATTGATCAGTGATACGAATAGCTTTAATGTAAAGATGTAAATAATCATTTATTCAGTAGAATATTTGGAAGTACTCTTGGATTTTAATACATGCCTCGTGCAAACATGTAGTTATTTTTAGAAGCTTCGCTAAGTTAATCGCCAAGATATCTAAAGTAATTGCCAAGGATCTCCTTGTGCGTTATTTTTAGTCTTTGTTTTGAATCAATATGCACTCAATTTTACAGTACAAAGACATTCTTCATAATAAAGGCTGTAATTATTTAAATTAAATAATTTAAACAATCAATAATTACAAAATGTTCAATAAATTAAAAATTATCACTGTATACAAATATATTTGTGTATTGCAGTGATTCTCAAAGTGTACGGCCCTAGAGGATTTCCAGACAGGCCCTATTGTATTTCAGAAAAATATATAAAAATAAATATTGTTACTCCTTTTCTTGTAACTTTTCCCGTTCAAACTTTCATTACAAACAATTAACCTTTTGATTGTTTTTTTCTTCTTCTTTGAATCACATAAAAAGTAACAAACAGCGCTTATGGGCCAAAGAATCTTTCCGAGAAACTAACAGTGATAACTTCCATGATTGGCTACTAGATGAGTTAGCTTATATGTGATTTTCAATGTTAAAAAAATTTCCATTGAAGCCAATGAGACTCCGCCATCTGTAATTAGTTTTCTATGGAGTTGATCATCTAACATTAACTGAAGAAGATCTAGTAGTTATATCCACTGATCATAGGCTGAGGATTAAACATAAAAAATTGTCTCTTGAAAACTTTCGAATTCCTATAGTTAAAAATACATGCCACTAAATAAAAGAAATTTAAAACTTTATTACAATTTTTAACATCTTATTTATGTGAATTAGGAATTTCAACTCTCACCCCAATTAAATGTTTACATTTGAGATAATCTTCAATGTATAGATGTGAAAATGAGAGTTTTTATATGCTCAAACCTCTAAGGCACATCAGACTCCTTTTCTTATAAACATAAGAATCAATAAATTAGGGGCGCATTTAATTTTTTTTGTTTTCATTATTTTTTTCTGTAATATTTGACTTAACTATTATACCAAATTTCTCAGAAATTTGTATGTAGTGGGTCTACAATTATTTCTATGTGTTCGAAAAATGTTATTATTCAATTCCTACTATTAGTTTACGCTCTTCCTATATATATTTATATATCTTGTTCAAATTTTCAATCGTTAATAAAATATTTTTTATTCATCAACTCAAATTCAAATACATTTTTTAAAACTTGTAGTAGATGACACTTGATGTTAATACAGTTTTTTCAAATATTGATTCATTAATTAAATTAAATTAATTAATTTTAGTTTTATATAGAAGAAAATTATTTAGCAGGATATAAATTTAGGAATAAATACCGTCATTGGCAAAGCGTGTAGATCGCTGGGAAAAAAATGTCTTTTTCAGATTCTTTTTTCATTCTGAGTTCTAGTCTTAGTCAAGGAGGGAACAAAATGGAAAATGGAAAATGAAACATGTGCATAAATTAGTGAGAGAGTTGGAAAGTGCGTATGTGAGAGAGAGAGAATTTTTTCTAACTTAAAAAAAAATGAATGAAAATTATTTATAAAGGACATTCTGCAATATAGTGAAAAAAAAGTAGGAATTGACTTTACATTTTTTTTATATTAATTGTTTTCTGTTATATTTGACTTAACTATTATAGAATATTTCTCAGAAATTTGTATATAGTGAGCCTATAATTATTTGCAGGATTTTAAATGCTCTGTAACTTGAAAAAATTTAAGAACCCCTAATTTAAGTACCACTGGTATATTAAAATGTTATTTATTCTATAATTTGTAGTTTTTGATAATGTATATATATTTAATGAAACACAATTTGCCAAAAGTTTTAATTTACTTAGAAGACAACCCTCTATAAACAGTGACGTCGAAAAATGTTATTATTCAATTCCTACTATTAGTTTACACTCTCATTATGTATATTTATATATCTTGTTCAAATTTTTAATCGTTAACAAAATACGTTTCATTCATCCCTTCAAGTTCAAATGCATTTTTTTAAAATTGTAGTGGATGACACTGGATGTTAATGCAGTTTTTTCAATTATTAATTCATTAATTAAATTTAAGCAGGATATAAATTTAGGAAGCAAAATATAAATGAGCAGGATATAAATTTAGGAATAAATACCGTCAGTTGCGAAGCGCTGGAAAGAAATTTCTTTTTCAGATTCTTTTTTCATTCTGGGTTTTAGTCTTGAGTCAAGGGGGGAACAAAATGGAAAATGAAATATGTGAATAAATTAGTAAGAGATGGAAAGTGTGTATGTGAGAGAGAAAAAGTGAGAGAGAGAGAATTTTTCTAACTCAAAAAAACGAATGAAAATTATATATAAAAGACTTACTGCAATATAGTGAAAAAAAAGTAGGATTTGACTTCAAAATTTTTTTTTTATATTACTTGCTTTTAAAACAAAGCAATTGAAGTATTATCAACTCTTCAGAAACCCCGCTATCATTAAATCATTCATCATTTTAAAGACTTGAAACCCAAACTGTTTCTCAATGTTGCCCACGAAAGTGAAAAGCGTTTTAAGGACACTTCTAAAACAATCAGATTTTTTGCAGAAGCGTGACACGTGGTGACCTTTTCAATTAAAAGAAACCAAGTGTTGTTTTTTCTTTTACATTTCTTATCTGTTTATTTATTTTTCCTCCACCCAAAGATTCTCTTCATCGACTCCTCCTTTGATTCTTCTGCTTGATGATTAAAAATTCACAGCAGAAAATCAAAAATGTGGCCCCACAGGCTTCTTAATGCTGTAAAAATGAGAGCATGGCCTTGAACAATGGTGCGCGGCCTTCACCACATGCTAATACCCACAAGAATACGATGCTCAATGCTAAATTTTTTTTTCTAACCCATCACTCATCGAAGCTCTTCATAAGGATAAAAAAATGCTGTTTTTGGGATGCTTCCTTTTGAATGTTATAAAGTATAATGGATTGATTCTTTTCAAAATTTTTAAATTTTTGTTTTCACCAACTCAATAGCAATTTGTTGTTTTTTTAATGAATTAATTTTGAATTTGTTACCAGAACAATGTTTTGTAATTGATCAGATCAGTTATAACCATGAAATGAGGGCTATATAAAATAAAAGGAAATTAAAATTAATTGCTTGAAAAAATTTCAATGTTAATATCACTGTGATAAAAATACTTAATTTCTAAAAAATAAACTAAGGCGAATAATATTTGCTTATTTTAATCTTAACTGAAATTAATTTAATCTAAAGCATTATTAACTTATAAAATTCGTTAAAAATAATTATTTATTAAATAAATAGTTGATTAATTATTATTATTATTAATTATTCTTGGATAATTAATAACAATCCTTCTTCTATTATTATTAATAATAACAATTATTTAATCTACGATATTTTATAATTGCTAATTATTAATTAATTTTATAATTAATATAATTTTTCATATAATTATTATATTATATATATATATATATATATATTAAATTAAAAAGTTACTCTTAATAAAATTATCTATATTCAAAAATAATAAAAAGAAGTTTTGTTGCATTATTTATTAATTAAATAATGCTATTAAATAAACTATTATTTATTAATAAAATATTTTACTAATCATTGATTATAAAATAAAATAATAAAAATAATTTTGTAGCATTATTTATTAAATGAATTTTGCTACAAAACTATTTTTATTATTTTTGAATATAGAGAATTTTATTAAGAATAAATTTTAACTTAAAAAAATATATAAAATATAATAAAAATATTAAAAATATTATATTAATTATAAAATTAATTATTAATTATACAATATTCTGGGTTGAATAATTATTAGTATTAATAATATTAGAAGAAGAAGAATTATTATAAATAATTCAAGAATAATTAATAATTATTAATATTATTTGATAATCTTTGTTATCATTCAACATTCCATAAGATAATACAGCAGAATATTTGTCAGACAAATATAAAGATTTCAATATCTGAGAATCACTTTTTAAAAATTAAATTTTTCATTTCATGCTGCTTAATATAAATTTAAAATCTCTTGAATTTTACTCTGTATATGGGTTGCTCTTATTTAATCACAGAATATATATTATATATTTAAATGTATAGAATATTTTTAAAATTACTATATTAGACTGTTGCCAAATCATCTGACAGTACAGAAATTTATAGTCATTAACTCAAATGACTTTCTGTATAAGAAAGATTCATATGTGTTCATTTACACTTGAATTTTAATATTGCTTATTATTTTTTAGAATGCTTTCAGTTTATATACTAACAAATTTTCTGTAACAAACTAGTTTTAATTCAGTATATTAATTATTTTAAAATGTAGCAACTTTCGCCTACTGTTAATCTTTATCGTTAAATCAGAAATGACACATTGAAGAAAAAATAAGGACTTAAGTTTTTGTTCAAACATGTCACTTTGATTGAGCATCTGAAGTATAAGCTTAGGCCAACGTGTCTGGGTTAAAGATTTGATCTTTTAGTCACACCTAGCCTGTATTTCATACCTTCACATCGATTAATTTTCATTTGTTTTGTTTTATGTTTCTTAGTAAAATAAGTTTTCAAAAACTAATGTTAAAAGGAAATATATATATATATATATATGTGTGTGTGTGTGTGTGTTTCAGATATAATGTTATATAGTGAAGTGGTGGTCTTAACCATTAATTTAATAATTTTTGGTAAATCATAAATTAATTATAATGTTAGTATAATAATTACTAGTTAATTACTAATTACTAATAAAAATGATACATTATTATTATTAAAGTTTTTTAAGTTATTTAAATTTTAAATAAATCAATAAATGAAATAAATAATAAAATAAATGCATACATATAAATTATAAATTAAATAAATTTATTATAAATTAATACATAATTATTCGTTAACGTAAAATGCTATATATCTTGGTATTTTGATCAAACTTCCCTTTTCTTTTTTATTGATTTTTTCCTTTTTTACTGATTTCTTGCTGATTTTCACTTTGCTTCTAGGGTAATTCAATTTATTTTTCAATTTCTACTATTAGTTCATACACTCGCTATATATATCTTGTTTAAATTTTTAATCGTTAATAAAATACTTTTATTCATCCACTCAAGTTCAAATAAATTTTTTTTTGAATTTGTAGTGGATCAACACTTGATGTTAATACAATTTTTTCAAATATTAATTCCTTAATTAAATTTAATTAATTAATTTTCGTTTTTTTAGATTTAAGTTGTTTGTATCTACCAATAGATGGCGACAGATGTAAAAGGAAAATTTCAACTTTATTTATAAAGGACTTTCTTTAGTAGTAGTAAAAATAGGAATTGACTTTAAAAAAAAAATTTTTTTTATTACTTGTTTGTCTATATACTCAATAAGAAAGATTGGTTTTAGAAATGATGCATATATTAAACATTAAAACTCCAATACACTATAAGTGAAAAATTTATTTGAAAACTTATTTTACTAATTATTATTAATATCACTTTATGTTTAACAAAACAAGTCTATTTTAACTATTAAGGGTGAGGAGTTGTGAAACGTTGCAAATATAATCAGTGAATCAATTAATTTTTATAGATAAATTAATCTTACTTAATTTGCCGTGTAAGGAGCCAATCGCGACTAATTTACTGTATTGAAAAAGGTTTTTCACTACAGTAAATTAGTCGCGATTGGCTTTTATTAGCATTTTTCATTTTCACTTTTATCAAATTCTGTTATGTATAATATTTTAAACAGCATTTGGATAAATTGAGATAAAGCAGCATCAGCTATCATACATTGCAAAGCACCAAGTCAAAGTCACTGTATTGAAAATCGATCTCAAGTACTAAAAAAATACCCATAAATTGAAAATTCCCAACTCTATAGATGTTTCACAGGGAATCATTGAACACAAAGAAGTCTTTTTGAAAAAATTTTGTTGATTTTAAATAAGAATTTGGAGGTCTTGGAACTTGGGTTTCTGTAACCCAGGAAACTAAGAAGTATTATTTGAATCCTGGGAAATGAACAAGATAAATCCATATGTCAAAGATTGATTCAGTTGATTGAGGAGGAGGTTTGAAATTCTCCAATTACGACCCCTAGATTCAAGAAGATTGATTATCCATTAAACAATGGCTCTTTATTAGAAGTCACGGGCCCCTTAAGGATTTGTGGGCGTGGTTCATAGGATCTGTCAGCTTAGATAAGAAAAACAATCACTATCTTTCTTTTCGCTGACTTCTAATATGTTAAGAAATACAATTAAGTAATTGTTGTGCAATACTAGTTGTAGTCGTAGTTGTTATATTTGTGATAAAAAAAATTTAAATAATAAGTTCTTTCACACCCCATGACATTTTCCTTTAAAATAAATAACAACAGTGTTCCCATTAGAAAATTCTTAATAATAAAATTTGGATTATCTTGCACTTCATAAAATATGTGTTATTATTTTATTCTAGAAATGTGTCTTATATATGTCTAGAAAAATTATTGATCTATTGATGCAGCATGATCTACTGGACTTGGTTTAGGATTCTAAATCAAGGGGATAAGCAACAACAACAACAACAACAGAAAAAAGCACGTGTGATTATTGTAACATACTTACGTTCTACTTGGTAATTCTTTTGAAATAATAGAATTAATTTATTTTTATTTGACGTATTTAAAAAATTAGTTTAAGAAAGATATCACTGATCTTCTTTTTGATAGGCGCAAGGTGTCTTTAGCTTTCATTTTAATGGTAAAATATTTCTTATTTAGACGAGTTAATCGTGCTTGCTTTAAAATGTTATTTTAAATTGTGGGAAAATCAAAGTTCTAAACTGACTCTTCGAAGTGATTGTTTTTTTATAGAGTGTTCGACAAGATTCATAGTCTCCAAGCAAAAAAAGTGGAAGTACAAATGTTCCGCATTAAAAAAAATACGTGATCATTTATAAAAAAAAAAACATCTTCATGACTCCATAGCTACAGAAAAAAATAAAAAATTATAGTTTAAAAAAACTAAAAAACATGCTTTTAGAGTTAATCAAACTAAAAAATAAAAAATAATTGTTAACATAAGAATAAAATTACTGACGAGAAAATGAATGTCACTATTCTAAAAGCATGGGGTGCTCGATATCAATCGTTATAATTTTTCACTAGTATCATTCCGAAATTCAGAGTTAGTTTAAAAATGTCATACAAAGCACCCCACGCTTTTAGAACAGTGACATTGATTTTCTCTCTCTTTTCAATGAGATCCCGGTACGGAGGACTGGAACTATAGTTCTTACAATAATTTAATTATGAGTAAAACAAAAGCTAAACGAGAATATGTCGAGCCTGTTCGAATTCGAGCAGGGGATCTCCTGATCCGTAGTCAGGCGCGTTATCCGTTGTGCCACTGTCCCACGTAGGTTTGAATGTCTTAGGTACTTTCCTTCTACATGGGTTAAATTGCTCTTCATGAGTTAAAATAAAATCACGAATCCTGGCGATCCTAATCATGATGAGATAATAAACTCATCAAAATATTTTATTGTCATAGGTCCTTGATAAGTCTACAACGTTTAAATTAAATCTGATCGCTTAAAGTAGGGCAAGAGAGAGTCTGTTACAAACAAACATACAGGTGAAACTAATAAAAGCGTATTAATAACAACAGTTTTTCTAGAATACTTTGAATCATAAAAACCAATTTAATTACTAAATTTAGTGGGTTTTCCTCATTTAACATATGTTCCACCACGTTTTTCTTGCCTTCAATAATGATGCATGTAAATGGTGTGTAAACGCATTAGATATCGTGATGTATAAAATCCTTATAGGTCACGAGAAGATGCGTTATAAAAGTCAGTGAAGATATCGCTGACCTCTTCTGCTAACAAATAACTACTGTCTATGCCTTATGGGAATGTTTTCTCCTTGAACCTTTCTAACTATTTGATATGTGTGGCTTTCCCGGCATCCCGCAATGCTCAGCGGAAATTCCGTTCATATGACACTTGATGAACTTCTTATTAACTCACTGAGGTATTTCCGATTGCATGCATTTAATTTTAATTTGATACGAATAACACATGCAGCCTACTTTCATTAACATTAGAGGGCAAAACTTATGTAAAATAATAATAATAAATAATTATAATGACGCATGCTGAGCAAATTACTTAGCACTTATTAATAAATGGAAAATTCAAATAAAATAAAATATTATATGATAATTTTATGTTTATTATATTATTGTTATAAAATTTTAAAAAAAAGGTTAATTCTGTACGGAGTAGAAATTGTGTTTAATAAAAATCAATAATATATAATTTAATATTTATGCATAAATTTGGATTGCGGTAGAGATTTGCTGTCTTTTCTATATAACAAAAAGAATTTCTTAGTTACAATATGTATCATGTCATATACTATACGGAATACACCTTCCTAAGAAAAACAAATAAAAAATAATAAAATTAAACAAATGATTCTTTTAAAAATAAATTAGCTGCATATTTCCTACTTAATTAATTATTATGAATAGGAGGGATGTTTTGTATCAAACTAAAGTAAGGAGTAATTATAAAAAGCAATATAAAAAAAAGATTACACAAAAAAATTATAAAAAACTATAAAATTAATTAACAAAAATAATTTTTAAAAGCTATTTAATTAACAAACCTCCCCAAAAAAATTAATTAAAAAATTATAAAAGCATTACAATTGCACAAAATTATTTTTTTCACTTTATAAGTGATACATTTAATAAGGATTGAATAGATTTTTCGTGAAAATTTCATCTTTATGTGCCATAGCGTTTGTTTCTAAGAAACTTAAAATTAACAAAAAAATTTGAGAAATGACTTTGCCTTTTTTTTTATTTACAATTTTTTTTTTCAGCATACGTATGTGCACGTGATGTGTATTTATTTGAATTAGTACAAAATTTATTTGGGTTAGTATAGCGATGCACTTCGTGGACTTTAGGGATGCATGAGTTTAAAACAGGGAATATTTTAGATTAATTTAACAAAAAAAATTTAATTAAAATACTATCGAAATATCCCATTAAATGTTTTATATTTTATTGCATGTCAGATTCTTTGTCAATGTTCTAGCTTGGGAGCAAGATGAATTCCAATGTACTTTTTTTTTTACTTTCATTGCCAAAAAATATGTTTCATTTTTAAATCGTTGTAAAAAGGAATTGTAGTTGCAAACACATTGGATATTAATATATTAAAATGCTCAAGTCTGTTTCGATCTATGTTTAATTATGAAAAATTAGTCTTAGGTATGATTATAAAAAAATGATCAATAAAAACCATTTAAATGGTCATTTTTGTGCTTTATTATCACAAAAAATCAAAATACAAAAATATCTATTAAATTAAATAATTTTTTATTTGCTTTTTTATTATATTATGCTATTTACTTTTATTATACATAAAGAAAGGAATTTAAAAAAATAAAGTATGTAGGTAAAAATAGAGTTTTATTAAGGTTATTTTTCATTGTGCCGCTTGTAACTAAGTTAAAAGTGAATGGTCATCACAAGTAAATACATGTCTTTATTAGATCGAATGGATAGATTTTGAATGGGTATTTGAGGGATAGTATTCCATGTTCATTTTATCGGACCAATAAAATATCCTTATTATGTACTGGAAAAACGTCACAAACGAGTTACTGACTAATGAAATCCCACATACTGTTAGTGAATAGACAGGTTATGGAAAAAATAATATTAGTGCTAAAAGAAACATTTCTAACAACATGTGGGTGAACATTTTCTTGTTTTTATACATTTCCATGACAGAGAAGAATGACCTCCAAGAAAGAAATACAACATAGTACTAAATTTAGAAACCGCATCAACAATAAGACATCCTTCTACACAACCTTTCTGTTTTTAAGTTTGATATTGATTATACCCGTAATTCTACTCAGTCAAGATCACCAAGAAAATCACGTTTGAGGTCCTTCCAGTATAATGCTGAATATGATGGCTTAAGACGAAAACTTCTTCTTTTAATATTTATTATATATATAAATAAAATAACAAAATTTTTATTTATCAGGAAAATATATATTTAAAAAACCGTTTTAAATAATAAAATTTTTTTTAAAATGTCAATTGAAAGAAAATTAAATTTTTAAACAGTGTCAAACAATTTACAAATTTCATAAATAGTGTCTTTTTTTAGGACACGAGCATGCCTCGTTAGATCACATGTCGGAAGATAAAGAGAAAAAAGTGATATATTGAAAGTGCTTAAGCCTACAAATTAAGTTCCTTAATTAATTTTTAACAACAGTAATTTAAAGGTATAAAAAGGATTTTAAAATAAGACTTTTTTTAATTAATAAAATTACCAATTACCATTACCTGCTGTATATCAATTTTATGTTTGTAATATTAATATTCTATTTATGTTAATCATTTCATATTCGAGTTCCGGCGGTGCCATGGATGTCTGTAGTGGTTCGGAACTACTTTAAACTGTAAGCACCTGTCTAATATGACAGTAGAACGTTATGTGTAGGGCTGACAACCCTACCCCATAAAAAAAGAAACCATCTTCTGTTTTTGCTGGTAGGCAGACGACTTTGATCCAACACGGGATGTAGCGCCAGGGAGTTATTTATTTATTTTTATTAATATTAATATCAATAGCAAAACATTCAAATGCAGTTTGCGTGAATTTTTTTTAAAGTGCGAAAAATATCCGAGGGAACAATAGAATGCGGTACTACATTAAGCCCTCTGCATTTCCATAAAGCAATCACTTTCTGAATTAAAATATATTTCATTTCCTTGACCTATGTTGCACAAATTCATAAACTTTCCTTCAAAACATAATAAATCTACGCATATTTTGCACCTCGTAATATAGTGGAGTATGTTCTACTCTGTTAATATAAATGACGCAACAAACAGAGCGAAACGTCAGTGAAAGTTGTAAACAAACAAAATGCAACTGGCCTTAAACCTTAATTTCCACTGCATTTTCCAATATGCACACGACAAATTCTTATTGCCCATTCAGGTATCAAAAACATGATCTTGAACTTGGCTATTTAATTTTAGTCGTAACTTAGCACACACTTTTAGAATTTTGCAACTATATTGTTTACGTATTAGTCTTATAGTTTATAAAAAGGAAGTTAATGTATAAATGAACAACAAAATAACATTTGAACTCAATGCGGGAAGTGCTCACTAGCTGATTTTGGATATTAAACAGCATGGACACAATTTCGGTAAGCATTAAAATTTATATCATGTATTAAATTATACTAATCATAACTACATGATAGCCTGTGCTATAATAATTTTACATAACCAAGTAATTGTAATATAATTTATTTGCATATATTAAGGCTTAACTCCAAATAAATAAAAACTGAATTTCACTTTTGTCCTTTTCATGGCTCAGTAATGGGGGTTGGATTCAGATTCGTTGCAGCTTTCTTTGTAGTTAATGGGTTCTGCAATGAGAAAATTCGACGGTGACTGTAAGCTAAGGTGAATTAAAGTTAAATTAAAGGTGAAAAAATGTTAAATTGCAGACTCTTATTAAAGGTGAATATAAGCTTTTTGCATCCATACTCCAGCTCCTTACTTTTTCAAAGTTGTCTCTCACACGACACACAAATGTTGGCTCTAAAATTTCTCCCAGAACGATTTTTCTTCCTTATCTTTCGGTGGGCAATTAGTGTACATATGTTTCAAACAAGGTTCATTAACGTACAAAAAAAATTCGGTTTGGCTTAAAAACTTTATATTCGTTATAAGTTATGATGTTTTTTAGTAGAAGGCAAATATTTTATATCTATTCAATATTTTTCCAAGCACAATTTTTTCTAATATTTATTTATTTTTGCATACAAAAGAATTGATTTTCATTATTCTGATTTTTCATCAGAAATTCTGAATGAAATAACTTCTATTGTTATGCAGAACAACATAAATTATAACAACAACAAAGCAATAAATTATATAAACAGACATAATTATATTAAAAACATAATTATATATTCATATATACATAACATATCAATATATAATTATGTATATACATATATATATATTATATATACATAATTATATACTAAACATTTTTATAATATATAAACATATATTATATAAATAATAAATTATAAAATATCAGCAATATCAATTATTCTGGACAATATAATTTATACTGTTCTTAATTTTATAAATTTAAAAAATATTAACATAGTCGTACGTTATTAGAAGCTTTTTTTATATTTATTTATATTTTAATACCCTAGGATAATTTGGTGGTATGATTTATTTTAGTAAAGAAAACAATTCCACATTATAACATTAAAAAAATTTCCTCAACTTTTACCAACTTTTTTATTTATTTTTTATTTTTCACCAAAATATTCAAGGGAAACTTTTTTAAATTAAGGTAATACAACTTCAAATAATTCATTCATTCCTTTTTATAAATGTAAAAATTAATCACAGCCTAGTTGGTTAACACTTAAATAATGATTCACAAGGAGTTAAGAGGAACCCAGCAGAACTGTGATACCATTTAATAACCTAAATTTATTGTTCAAGTTATTAATTGGTTTGATGTTACTCCGATCAATAATTTTGTTATAAAACTTAATCTTGTTATAAATGAGCATATTAGGTCTATGGTTAAATTACAAGAACTCGACGTATATTTTTTTCGGTTTATTAGTGGTGATACAAAAGTAATCCAATTCTCCTTAAAAATATTTCTAAAAATAAAGGACACTATTTTATCAAATAAAGGGACACATAAGCTAAATAAATGGAATTTTCAGTTTCAGAAATTACATAGATACTAACAAAACATATGAATTATTTAATCCTGTTATTATTTTTTGGATAAATTTTTGTAAGTGTGGAAATCCAATTATAATAATAATAATAATAAACATTTATCCAGAATTTGTATGTATTTTTATTTTAAAATTCTCTTATAGAAAATAATTAAATTTAATATATTGTTTATTATTAATATTTATTGTTATTGTTATTATTGTTTATTAATAATATTTATTGTTATTCTTATTATTGTTTATTAATAATATTTATTTATTATTATTAATATTTATTTATTGTTTATTGTCTCTTTCTTTTACATTGACATACTTCTATGTTAAATGAGAAGACGTATAAGTAAAATGACTTGGAATTTCCAGACCCAGAAATTCCATCATATATTTAATTTCCATTTTATTTATATTTAATTTTATCATATGTTTAATTTCCTTCCATAGAACGAAATTAAATATATGATATTTTTATCCTGCTATTGTTTTTGTAGAGTTCACATAAGAAAATGTACACATAATTTTTTTTTTTTAATTTTCCATGTATCTTCTATTCTAAAATTCTGCTACTGAAAATCATTACATTTTCAAGTAAAAAAGAGCTTCACTTTTAATGTAATGCAGTCTATGTTTTTATGATTATCAACCAGAGATACAATATCTTCATTATTTTAATTAAACAATTTACAATTAAATATGCTTTACAAAACTGCTTCAGATGTGGATTTATTTAAATGGGAACCAAAAAAGATATTACCAAAATAATAACGTAATTCTATACAATTTAATTCATAATTATTATTAAAAGAAAAAAATAATGATTCTAAAATACAAATGAATTTGAATGTAAAACATAAAGAGATACAAACTAATGCTGTGTGCATTTAGCACTCCTAAATGATTAATTACATACAGTTATCGTCTTGTATGTGTTTTGTTATAATTTTGTTGCTATCCAGGAAAAAAATATGAACGAATTTCATGTGATCTGAAGGTCACTCAAAACCTTGAAACCAACATTCGAGAAGCTAGTCACGTGACAGATGATCATGGCATTGAAAATGGCACTAAGCTCGAAGTTCATTCGCATAATTAATTTTCTGAATCTAATAAAAAGTTTTAAATTACACCAACGCCCAGTTGGGAGTATGACCTCGGAATTTTTTTTATCTCTCATCTCCATTGTTTAAAAAAATGGCCTTAAAATTGCTTTTTTCAAAAATCGAGTTCTAATATACAATTAATAAAAATATTTAAACAAAACCATATTAAAATTGATTTAAAAATGATAAAACTTATAAAATGTTTATGTGATCCAAAAACATTGAAATAATTCCAGATTATTATTATTATTAATTATCATCATTAATATAATGATAATAATAATTATCATTATTAAATTATCATTATGCATAAGAATGTTTTTTGCACAAAAGCATTTTAAATCTTGTTATGAGCATTAATATTGCATGCCTTCAAAATGCATACAATAATAATGCATGTAATCTATTACTTAGAAATATATCTATACATTGCTATGCATAAAAAATTAATATTAATTGAAATATTATCATTATTAATATTAATTGATATATTAATTGAAATTAATATTAATTGTTAATAACACAATAATTTGATTATATGTATTGATGACTTATTATTTCTGATACAATTTAAAAGTCTGTTTCATAAAAGGGCATTTTATAATTTTAACCATTTTATCTGCAACATTATCACTGTCATAATACAAAATACCATTATTCATTGATTAATAATTAACTTAATTATTACAAATTTACTTAGTAAATATTTATAATTAAACAAGGAAATTAATTTAAACCTTTATTTTTTTTATTATAACATGTACAGCATAACAACATATTTTATATAACAATGCATATAATAGTAATCACTGTAGTGTAAAGACAAATTCATGTAAACTAATATTTTTTTTTTACTTTTAAAATGTCAATTTCTTTAAATTAAAAATAAATTTCCTATTTCCTACCTACCCTATATTTTACCTATTCCATTTATGATACAATAAAATAAAAAATAAAAATAAAAATAAACAAAAACAATACAATACTCAAATAAAATATTTGTAAGTTTTCTAATAATATTTAATAGCTAGCAAAATATTATTGCTAATAATGTTATAATCAAAAGAAAAAAATGTTCATGGAATCTTTTATATTTCATTAAAAATTAAGAAAGACAATATTTTTAATTAAAAAAATTATTCTGTAGTTCAAAATGTTTATGCTAATTGAAGACATAAACCTATCATCTTTTATGAAGTTGTTATATAAAACATGCGCTATATTTACAAAATAATTTGCTAAATTATTAATTCTTTGAAGTTCTATTTAACAGCAGTGTTTTAACTTGTGTTTAGTTTTAGAAGTTAGTATAGAAGCTATCTGCTATCGTATATGTGAGTTTTAGAGTATAATCATTTTAAGCGTCATTTTTGCCTTTTTGGACGAATGAATTTCTGTGTGTTTTGCAATAGGAGGAAGCAATATAGCCATACACAAATGATGTACCAAGCTATAGGAGATATTCATACCACATAGAGGAAAATTCATATCACATACAGAGAAATTCATACTACATGGAAAATTCATACTATAGAAGAGAAAAATTCATATTAAATGGAAAATTCATACTACAGAAGAGAAAAATTCACTTAAAACACACTTAAAAAATTTCGACAGTGAAGAAACGACAAAAATTTGTATATCTACCATTTTAAGGTATGAAGTAAGCGAAAATAGGTAACAATAACTGTTATGGTCTAAGAACAAAAACACATAGTGGACTGTAAAGAAACACAATTCCTTTATTCGAAAACCAAATGCACACTGCAGGTGTTACATTTCTTTCTCCCTCCATCTAGCTCACCCCACGCAGACAAGAGGTTTATATTATCGGGCGCTGGCATCCACTTAGATTTTTTTTTTTTTTTTTTACTATATACGTGGAGCTATTTATCCATGAGGTAACAATAACTATGGATTTTTTTTTTTTTTTTTTTCATGTCATTCTTTGTATTTCTCCAACAATAAAAATGTATTTATATTTTTAATTTTACAAATAACACAAAGTGGTTTTATGTATTGATGATTTGATTTATTTTCTTTCAGATTACCGTTTTAATACTTTCTCTATTAATTGCTTCCGTTTCATCTGCTGGTGACGTGTCTGGATACGTTCTTCTCGTCAACCACGTGCCTAAATGGGGGTGGAAGAAGGGTGGTCTAGGCGTTGGCAGAAGCGTGCGGTACGACATTAGGAAGTATCCCGAAGTAGCTGTCAAAAGAGAAGTTCCTATATTCGAACTTCTCAAAGATTCAAAGTTGCCAGCCCTCGATTTTCTCAAGTCTCCATCGGTGCCTTTGTTTCCTTTTGATATAACTTCTGGAAAAGAATGACTTATTGCATAACTATTCTGAAAATTAACTTACTTAAATAAAACTGTAAAGCTGCATTACATTTGTAATATTTGTAATAAAGAAAATGCTCACCGAAACTTATACTTAAAATTGTTATCATGTTTATGACATTCATGTGTATATTTTATAATTAGGTACAGCCATTGCTTTATTCGTTAGTGCTATGGTTTTTAATTGAAACAAATCCTTCAATGAAAGATGCAATTAAAGGGGAATAAAGCAATACTTTAGAACATTATTTTCAGTCTTGGAATCATATTAAAATCCTCTGTTTAATTTAAAATGCCTGCATTTTGAAATTTGCTAAATTAACTGTTGAAACATAGACTAATATATTATCTTTAAAATAATATTTAAACAAAAAAAAAATGTACGATTTAGAAAACATGAAAAATTTCAAATATGAATAATTAAACCGTTCTCAAAATTTGCTTTAAAAATATCTCACTTATTAACAGATTAATTTTAGTAAAAAAAAAAATGTATCGAATAAATAAATGTACCAAATTGTATTTGTTCTGCTGGTTTTAACAGAGGAAGGGAGAAAAGGAAAAAAATTATTGGTAGAAGATTAGTGGTGCCATCTATTAAATAAAAAGAATACTATTAAAAAAATCCATAACGTCTTAAATTAGTATCGCCATCTAGTATGTAAAATGGGAAACAAATCAATAATGTCTGAGATAAAATGTATAAAAAAATATAAGTGTTAAAATATTCAATATTATATAGAAAATAACAAAAAAATTATTTAATTTAGAAATAAGATTTAATTTAAAGGTACACCATAAGAAACTATAACCTATGAAACTTTATCCCACATTATATACAAAACTGTTACATATTATTAAATATTATTTATTTGTAAAAGAATTAAACGCCTATATCACAAATATTTTTAATATTTAAAGCATAAAATATTTTAACACATTAATCATGAAAGATAATAAGATTGTTATTCATTAAAAAAATTTTATCTTTCCATTTCCTCTTTTTAATTAATCTGTGTTATTATAAAAAAAATAGTGCAAAATAATAAGTATCATGAATAAAATAAAGTAAAGTAATAATTTGAATATAAATAAAATGTGGTTAAAAGAATCACTAATATTGAGATTTTAAAAAAGTTATTCTTATCTACTTTTATACAATTTACTTATTAATTATATGAATTGTTATTTAAGTTTTGAAAATAAAATAGATGATATGATCATTTACTGATTTTTGATGATAAATTATAATTTTTTGTAATTCTTTCTAAAAAATGAAATTGCACCGAAAATTTTAATTGAAAACTGGAAAAGAAATGCAAATGATGTAGTTTGAATAATGATTCTTAGAGTATTGTAAAATAAAAAGGAATTTAAACCTTAAATTTCATTTGGATTTACTTGTAAACGAATTCTGAACTTGGATTCTGAGCTTAAACTATAATAATTTTTTTTGTGGAAATCCTATGGGGATAAAAATGACTTATTTTCACTTTATTTTGAAAAATCCTATAATACATTCATAATGCATAATAAATCCTTTAATACATGCTTCATAAATAAAGATCAGAAAGAAAAAAAAATTCCGCCCAACGTGGGGCTCGAACCCACGACCCCGAGATTAAGAGTCTCGTGCTCTACCGACTGAGCTAGCCGGGCGACGTATAGTATGTGATAATTATGCTATAAATACAATTGAAAAAGGTTTCTTTGATTTGATTTTTTGCATTGGATAAAATTTCCTTGTAATTAAGATAATTTGTACTAAATTTTTTATTATTATATTTCGTTAAATGCGATTCCTTTTAAAATACTAAATTTTGTTAAATATAAATAATGGCGGAGAGTACTGCCTTCAGTGCGATTTACAATTTTGTTATTGACTACCGAATTGATATTCATATACTGATTTTTTCTATTAATAATTTATAGTGAAGTTTTTGAAATTTGTGTTCGATATTTTGTAATTTAAGCCATTTATTTGAACTATAAAGTTTATTAAAAAGGGTGAAAAAAAACCCTGCTTTATCGAATTAATTTTGAAAAATCTTCATTTCTTATTACCTACTGTTGCCTCGGTCCCCGTGCCCGGGTAAGTCACCACCCTATAATGTAAACATCCTGTCTGTGGGGGGGGTAGGGAGTGTCTGGTAGGGGTGAGATGACGGGAGAAAGAGAAAAGAATGTAATAAAGTGAGTTGAGTAAGTGTATGTAAAGAGAGAAGTTGTGTGGCGAGTTCATCCTCGAGTGTGATGGCTGCCTAAATAAAGGAAGTAAAATAATACAGTCCACGTCGTGCTTTTATTTGTGTGTGTGAATGAGCTATCGAACACGAAGATTACCCTATATTTTACTAAAATGCAGATTTTTTAAAATTATTTTAATCGGATAATTTTTCGAGAATGTGTTAAACATTTTTTACACTTGTAGCTTTATTATTAAACGAGTTATTCGAATTTGCATTTTTGAATATTGAATCCTCAAATTCATAAAAGCATATTTTTTTTTATTATTATATAATCTTGTGAAAATGCTTAAATCAATTTTTAAACCCGAAACTGTTTTTAGTAACCTGAGACTATTTAAGCCAGAGATTCTCGTACATCAGGATATTCACTGGTGCTCCCTGTGGTATTCCAGAAAAATATGCACCCAGATATAAAAATAAATATCTTTACTCTTTTTCTTATCTTCTTTTTTCATTCAAAGATAGCTTTCATTTCAAATTTCAAGACAGCTTTTCATAGCTTTCAAGACAATTTTAATTTTCATTCAAAGATAACTTTCATTTTTTCTAATCAAAGGCAACTTCACAAACAACTAACCTTTCTGATTGCTTTTTTTTTCTTCTTT
The DNA here is from genome assembly GCA_021605075.1 of Caerostris darwini. Classification (NCBI taxonomy): domain Eukaryota; kingdom Metazoa; phylum Arthropoda; class Arachnida; order Araneae; family Araneidae; genus Caerostris; species Caerostris darwini. The sequence continues at coordinate 153,504 of BPLQ01009909.1, forward strand.
CTTCAAATAAAAAGTCGCCAAATAGCAATAATGCGCCAAAGAAGATTTCCGTGAAACTAGGAGCTGTAATTTCAGTGGTTGGCTACTAGGAGCTCTAACGTTTATGTGACTTTCCATGTTAACAAAATTTCCATTGCAGATTCTGAGACTTTGCCGTTTGTAAGTAGTGGTCTCTAGAATTGACCATCTTGATATAAAATTGTGAGGCGTTAGTAGCGGATGCTTATTTCTCATAAATTTGTTTATAGTGTGCCTACAATTATTTGTAAGTTTTTAAATGCGTCTTGACTTCAAAAAGTTTAAAGAACCATTAATTTATACTTTATATGCACTTAAATAAAATGACTGCATATATAAACTGATTACTAAGTTAACTACTGAACTAAAAACCGTGACTACTGAAATTAAATTTCGATCAACATAATAACAAAATTCAAATTGAAAAATTTTAAGACTTTAAGCAAGGTGGATCGAATATATATCCTGTTGATTTGGATCCCTGCCATCTGTTTATCATAGAGGTGTAGAAACCATTCTTCCGGCTACATTTAAAGGGAAAATTAACTGTCTGACATAACATAAATGAATTTTAGTGGGACAATAAGTAAATAATAAAGTAAACAAAATGAAGTAAATAATGGACAATATATGATATCAACCGTGACAAATAGGTAAAAATGTTGTTTCATAATTAATTTAACTTGTGCAGTTTTTCATTCAAATCATCAGCGAAGCACAAAATTTTATTTACTGCAATAAGAAATATGTTGGAAAGTATAAAAGACATACAAAGAAAATAAAACTTTATTTACTTGCACATTGAAAATATAAAAAGATTATATGTTTTTATGCTATGAAAATTAAAAAAATATTTATAATAAAAGTGGAATAAGTAATAAAGACAGCTCTTAATGTAAAACGTATCTGTCCAACGTATTTAAGCTTATGTGCTTATTACGCATCGTAACAAGATTTCAATCCGCTAATTCTGAACTCAGTTATACTCAAGATATATTTGAGAGCATATTTAGAAATAAATAAATAAATAAATAAATATGCTGGAAAAAATATGATTAATTTATATTGTTTAAATTGTAAATTATACTATGATAAATAAAAGTTTCGTCATTTCATTTAAAAAACAACTTTCGAACTACTTTATAAAAATTATGTAGTAATGTATTATTTTTAAAAAGATATAACATTTTCGTTGATGCTAGTGAAAGCAAGTAATATAAAAAAAAAAATTTTAAAGTCAATTGCTTTTTTTTTTCACTATATTGCAGAAAGTCCTTTGTAAATCATTTTCGTTCATTTTTAAGTGTATCTGGCGCCATCTATTGGTAGATACATGCAACTTAAACCTAAAAAGACTAAAATTAATTAATTAAATTTAGTGAATGGATTAATATTTGAAAAAACTGTATCGACATCCAGTGTTATCCACTACAAGTTAAAAAAAAAGGTATTTGAACTTGAATGGATGAATAAAAAGTATTTTATTAACGATTGAAAATTTAAACAATATATATATATATATATAGGGAGAGTGTGAGCTAATAGAAGAAATTGAAGAAAAAAAAAATTAATTAAAAAACCACTGTACTAAAACATATGTAAACAGACTGTCTATTATATAGGAGAAATTTTGTTTTTTGTAAAGATAAAATTAATTAATAATTTATAAGCAGTGTAAAACATTTGAAATGAAAAAACCTAAATTTATATTACATTTCAAATCTTATGTTCCAATTAAATTTTTTTTTGTATTTCTTTTTTTCACTAATATTAAAATTATGCATTACTTAATTTAAATAGTCACATGAAAAAAAATTGCTACTTTTATTAGACTGATTAAAATGAATATTAAAACACAGCTGTTAAAAATCTTCTGGTATGTGGCATTTTCAGGAACCATGAGGATTTACCAAACAGTTTAGTGAACATTGAATCTGTATAGTGGATAAATGACGTATTGCAGTGATTGGTATTCAATGTGTTATTTTCAATATATAACGCACTTTAATTGTTTAAAATAGTGCAGATTACTTACTACTTACTTTATTTACTATTACTTACTAAATAATTAACCGAACTTAGTACATTTTGGGCAATTTAATTTATAGAACGTCGTCAAGAGCCAAATACAATAGTTTTATTTAAAAGAATGGTCATAAATTATTGATTGTCTTATTTTAAATATAAACTAGAAACTGTAAAAACTTAAGATGTTTTTATAATCTATTCGAAGTGTTTAATTTTTGGAAGACCATTATGTTATGCAATGATGTAGGTTAATCATGTTATGTAATAAAATATAATTTTTTTACATAACATGATATAACAGATACCCATGATATAACATATAACAGATACCCACTCTAATTTCTTCAAGGAGTGCATATAATTTACAACATAATTGGCGAGATTTGTTATATTTTGGCCAAATTTAGTTTATAGAACACCATCAAGAGCCAGATACAACAGTTTTATTTATAAGAAGGGTTATAAATTATTGACTTCCTTCTCTTCCAGAGCTGAATTGATAATCGATTATTGATTTTTAATCTGAACATTTAAATTTTATGTCTGACCATCATTATTTAGATATTGAAGCATTCGATCAATCGATTTAACTTCCTTCTGGCAACTGGCGTACTGTTTACGGAGTACCAACAGGGGGAAATACTCCTTAAACCTCCTCATCTTAATTAATAAATATGTTTGGAATTCTAGTGGCTGCTTAATTAATGTTAGTAAATAAAAGATAATAGTTTCTAAATATTCAAGTTAAATGGTACCCCCAAAAAAAAAAAAAAAAAAGATTAAAAATACTAATAATAAAAAGTAAAATGCAAAATAAAAAAAATTAAAGTTAAACTTAAATTCAGTACAATTAGGGACCAGTTGTAGATGCCAAAACTATTGAAAAAGTAAACAGAGTATAAACTCATTAAAAATATAAAAGTACACATAGGGATTATGCTGAACGGTAGGAGCCATGAAGAGTGATGCTGAAAAGTAATAAGTTATCCACACACAAAAAAAAAGGCCAAAATCAGAACCGATTTTTATATTTTCAATTTTATAATTTTTATTTTTATTTATTTATTTATTTTTTTGGTTTTATTCCATCCTTTTATTTTCCTAACAAAAAAAAAGGGTAAAAAAGCGTACAATAAAAACCTAATTATTCACTAGTAGTTATGATAGGATTATGGTGCACAATGTAGCAAAAATATAAAAACAGTGAATTGAGCCGAGAGTCAGATTCGAACCCTCAACCTTTCGCTCAGGAGTCCGTCATTTTAACTCTGCGCCAATTCGTTTTGTTTAACAGCAAGCCGCAAATTTTTAAAGCCAAACGACTCCTCAAATGCACATTGAGTTAAATAGTCTCAGTGGACGTAAAATTACAATATTAAATCCACTTCGTTACCTGAACTTCCTTCTGTCATTACTAACTCATAATTTTTTTTTTATAAAGTAGTACCAGCTAGATCAGAGGTAGCCAATCTGCGGCCCGCTTTGAATATTTTTCCAGATCGTGAGATTTATCACACTTTTACAAAATATATTTATTTTATTATGACCAAAGTAGTGAAAACCAATGCATTAAAAAAAATACATTATTTGTGCAGCCATATATTCAAAAATTAACTGTCGAAATTATGAGAAAAAATTAGCTTTGATTTTAAAATAATATTCTTGCTTATATATGACAGCTATTGCCTCTTTTATTTATGAGTTTACAGTTAATTTATAAATTATTAAATTATTGAATAATTAAATTATATTCTGCGAACTCAAGTCGGCTCCAGAATATCTCCAAAGGGAACTTGTTGAATTACAATGCAATATCGAATTAAAACACATTTTTGAAACATCAGATTTAAAAATAGATTTTTTAACACTTACGTCCCAAAAGATAAATTTTCCAATTTGAGAAATCTGGTACAAAATGTTGTTAGCGCTTTTGGTTCAATTTACACCTGCGAATCATTTCTTTTTCGAAAATGAAATTGACCCAACACAAAACACTCTCAAACATAACGGACGCTAACCTGCAACACCCATTACGATGTGCAAATACCCAAATTGAGATCGAATTGGAAAAGATACATGAGAGAGGGGAGAAAAAAATATCGCACTAGTAAAATAAATATTTTTTAATGATTTCATTTTTTTATTTCCTTTATATTTATATATTTTTTGTATTTCATTTTTAGTGTTATATATTTCTTTACAATGTGCGTTCAGTATCATTATTATTATATTATCTATGTTTACACGTAAGAATAAACACAATAATAATAACTCGTTATGTTTCAATTTTTATTTCCAAAAAAATGTCTATAGTGGGTCTAAATCTAATCCGGATAATATATAATCTTATATGCGGCCCGCAGAGTTATGATGCATTTCCAAAGTGGCCCCCAAGATCATTTGGATTAACTATCTCTGGGCTAGATCATACCTTATCTTTAGTTTCATTCCTTCAGAAAAAAATAATTAAATTATTGTTTTAAAAAGATATTCCAAAATTTCTAAGATATGAATCCAGTTGCCAGAAAACAATTTTTACACTCAGTACGAATTATTGTCGTAAACTAGGGAAACGACCTATTAGAAACTAAAATCTATTCCAATATATACGCCAAGTTATTTCAGAAGATAAACACAAGTTTGGGTAGGAAGTACATTTTTTTCCCCCCTAATACAGCTGTCAAATAGACCGTGATCTTTTTATGCCATAAGGGCTGCACCGACGTTACTCCCTTTGCACTACACAGGCGGAGTGTGTAACTTGAAGATAAGCCAAGGACGCGGAGTAACAATGCCCCCGCAACGCTCTAAGACCCTATTAGGACCGGGACCAACGGTTTAAAGTGGATTCCGAACCACTACAGACGTCCATGGCAACGCCGGAATTTGAACCCAATACCTGTGGTACCGAGCGCCAGAGCGCTAGCCACTCGGCCATCAGGCCATCAGCAAAGTAAATCATGCCGTTTGCTGCCTGTTTATCATTGCTTTTCTTCTATATATGTTAATAACGGTACTCCAGAATTCGTTAGATTTCTTTATTATCGACTGTCAAACAAAATAAAACTCATTTATTTTCAAAAACTGCTTTATTAAAACTTTGATTCCTAAATAACAAAAGTAAAATAGGCAGCAAGATAGGTAAATGTGAATTGTTAATACATTTGCAGAATTGTGGAAATAAAATTTACTTAAGTAAGTAAAACTTACGTTTTTCGCACCTGTATTATATTTGTAATTTTTGAAATAAAGAAAAAAAAAAGTGTTCACCGAAACTTATACTTAAAATTATTATCATGTTTATGATTTTGATGTGCATATTTTACAATTAGGTACATCCATTGCTTTGGTCGTCAGTTCTCTTGATTTTTAAATGAATCAAATCCTTCAATGAAAGATCTATTAAAGCTCCGATGAGTGATATTGGTAAATATGGTAATATTTCAGAAACTATTTTCAGTCATTGAGTTGTATTAAAATCAGCTCCATATGACTGAAAATACCAGAATTTTGATATTTCCAATTATTGACGCTAAAATAGCTGTTGAAATATAGGCTAATATTTATCGTTACATTAATATGTAAACAAAAAAAAAACTTCAATAACTGTAATAAAATAACTGTTATAATAAAAAATGTGACTAGGAATTATAATAATTTTAATATTGTATATTCGCAAAAATTGGCTTAAATATGTCTCACTTATGTCCAGGCTAAAGTCTTTTGTTTGATAACTTTTTCACACGAAATAAAAACAAGATGTGAACTGTAATAGTTTCACATTTATTTTGGCCCGCCATCACACTTGAGGATGGTCTCGCTATACTACTTCTCTGATTAGACACACACTCAACTGTACTTCGATCTCGACTTCCTTAGCGCTTTCATAGATGGCGCTGCTTGCACAAACGCGACAACGGCAACGGACATTTATTTACGGAGTATCTTTGCAACTAGTCTGTTACTAAAACTCCATATCTTAAAAAGAAATAAAAATTAGGGAATCAAATGTATAATGCAGCACTAGAAGTTTAAAATTAAGTTTAAAGTTTAAATAAAAGAATTTTAAAACTTAATTAATTAAAAACATGGTAGAATTAACGGAGTAAAAACTCTGGAAAAAAGAAATAAAAATAGAAATTTGAATGATTAATTTAACTTTAAATGTAATTGGCTCACAGTCATAGTTTTTATCTAAATTTTTCTGGTTGCCTTGTTATTGAAATCATCAAAATGGGTGCCAAACGGATGTGGGCTTTTTTTTTTTAATTTAATTTTTTTTTATTATAGTTTATTGGTTGGAACTTTGAGGCATTTATATAAAACGAAAGCACTTTAGTAATAAATCACTCTAGTTATGCATATATAAATTAATAATTAAATAAAAGTCAACTATTTGCATGTACATAACAAATTTTTGTAACTATGTCGTTTTATTTCATTTTTCTGTGCTTATTGTGAGCATATTTTCCACCTGAAAATTGCAGAATTTTAAAATTATTTATTACAATAGGTCTTATTCACAAAAATTGCCACTTCTCCCCTTGTTATCAAAATCAGCAAAATGGGTGCCATATGCTTTTCTTTTAGTTTATTGGTTGGAACATTTGGCGAATTTATATAAAATTAAAGCACTCTCCCTCATCATAATACATCGCACTATATCTATGCATATAGAAATGAGTAATTAAGTAAACAGAAGCAATTATTTGCATATACACAACAAATTTTTGTCGTTTTATTTCATTCTTCCATGTTTATCGTGAGCTTATTTTCAAAATGGAAATTGCAGAATTTTAAAAATTACTTATTAAAATACATCTTATTCATAAAAAATTGTCACTTTTGTTATTTTTATAAATTATATACATATTTCATTTTTAAAAAAGATGCCTATCTTGGTTGTAAGCTATTCTGTATCAAATCCGTTGAACTGTTATTATCATTAAATATGAAAGTCATTATTTCGTAAGTTTACTTACTATCTTTGAAAAGCTGCCTTATGTTCTTTAAAAAACTTCGAATTAATGTCTTTCTACAAATGATCTAGTTCATTTTTACGCTATAAAGAAAAATTCCTCTCAGCCGGTTTACGAAGTCAACCATTTTAAATGCCATTATGAATCCTAAACATGTTTCTACATTTTTCATTTTTTCCCCTGCTTATTACACAAAACAAAAGCTTTTTAGTTATATCACTTTTCTAAATTAATTTTTAAAAAAGAGAGAGAACATTTAAAGTGCAAATATGTCTCATGCCTAAGAAAATAATCATAACTTGACGATGTGCTTGTCATACTTAAAATTTGAAAAAAATCTTTGACGAAAATTTTAATTTATTATAAAGCGATGTAAATGTATTTTAGAAAAAACTCGAAATTATTTTTAATCTGTTTTTTCATTTAACAATCATAAAATCTGAAGAATATTTAATAATTATTTCCCATTCAGTAAAAGATTAATCCATATTATCATGAAATAAATACAAAAAATTAATAAAGAAAAAAAAAATAAATACATAAATTTATCGGTAGGATATGAAGAATTCCAGTTTTTTTTTTCTCTTTTTCTTTTTAATTTTTGAACAAGGTGTTACCATTTTGAAATCCAATGAAATTATTTCGTAATCGATTCCTATTCAAGTTATTTTGCTTTTTTTTAATAAATAAACATCATAAAGTAAAATTGTTGAGTATTTTAAAGGTAACAATTTTTGATAAAATTGCAATATTTATTCGAAAATATTTCAAATAGTATACATTTCGCCATGGATGGTTGGTAATGACATTATAGTAAATATTAAAAAGAAAATAAAAATTCCCACTTTTAAAAATTTGTATTGGAGCTGTAATTTTTTTAATAATTATTTCCATATGCTTATGCACACTACTTTAAATTAAATTTTAAATTAAAAAAATGCATTGCCTTGTAGGAACACAGCGACATTGAGTTGTCACTTTTTCAAAACACAATGAGAATGATATTTTTTTAAAGGAAGGAAATTCGAACATTTTCTAGCTTGCCCTTGTCCGCTCTGTAGGCTGTTGTTTTTTTGGTTGTAAAACAAATGGAGCACATCATTTCTGCATTGTTTATTGAAGCGCATTGTACCACAAGACACAAATATGTGGTTTTTTTATTGCTTTTTTCAATGTCTTTAGGTGTAATGTAAACAATGTAAAAACCAAATGACACCGCTTGTCATACTATCAGATATAATCCAGTATTTTGAAAAAAACTTTTTTATTAAATATAATAAATTTTAACTTTGTATTTACCTCCTATTTTTTATTAATGTTGATAATATTTGAAGTGAAACGGTAAAAGTTTTCCCTGTAAGACAAAAACAGGTTGTAATTCAATAATAAATCTAAAACACTTCAAATTTAGATATATTATACCCGGTTTTTCAAACAATATATCATTGTTTTCTTTCCTTAAGAAGTTCCGTAGTTTTAAATCAAATTGTAATCAGTTATTAAAATTATAAATTGTTATCAAAGAAAAGAATTTAAAATTTGAAGAAAAGTTAAAATTTTTTACTATATACTATCTTCAATGACTTTGAAATTTCATCTCAATAATAGCATATAAAAAATCAATATAAAAGATAAGAATTGATAAATGATTAGCAATTTTTATCAAAACGAAAAATTAAAATGATAATATTCTTCACAAAAATTAATTTGTCATTTATTTTTTGCTAATTTCTCTTCAAGTATATTTAAAAAGTGAATAAAAATTACTTCAATTGAGATTTAGATACTGAAAACCTTATTTTAAAGTCATTAATTTGCATTTATTTATTTTGTTATTTACAATATGATATCCAATTAGCAGTTAGATTCTCAGAAACTATTAAAAATTAAAAATATTTTTATGAATTATGTATCTTTATGGATATGAAACAGATTAAAAATTTAATCAATTAACAAAATATCAGAAATACCCAATTTTTTTAAAAAAATTAATTAAGTTTTTTTTTATTTATTAGTTTTTAAATTAAAAGTTTATTCAGTTTTGATTGTGGTCTAAATTGCTAAAATTAACTAAAGCATTTTGTAATTTTTAACCTGAACTAGTATTGTTTTATAGTTTATATCTATATATATATATATATGTAGGGTTAGGTCGCTTGCAACAGACGCATCCCAGCCGAAACCCCAATTTATGTAGATTTAGACCGGTTTCAACTGATGCATCCCGGCCGAACCTACAGTTTTGTTAGACTTCTCTACCAGTCTAACAGTGGCTGTACTTTTGCAGTGGGTGTCTAGGGGTGTATTTCCAAACACATCAACGAGACGTTGGTTTTCTCTCAACAACACATATTTAATGAATATATTTACATCAATATTTACAATAATTGTTAATCATTCACAACCATTTTCTACCGCTGCTTGACGCAGCGCGTTGCAGTTTCGACTTCTCTAGCCGTCTCTTCCGCGCCCATCTACGGGGTTTTTTCCCTTCTTCCAGGGCCAGAGTTCAAGGTCCAATACTGCCACTACATGGCAAAAGGTTGGTGTGAAAGACACATAGTCCGTGATGTGTGTCCATCTGGTGCTTAGCATACAAACAAATCCTACATATATATATATATAATATGAATAAAAATGAATTAAATTTTTAAATTATTATTATTACAAAATTTTTTTTTATTTAAATACTTATCTAAAAGATGATATTTATATGCTATATATATATATAGATAGATAGATAGATATAATAAGAGAGGTTTTTATTTGATGTAAATAGAAAGTGTAAACATTTTTGGAGGGTCTTCAAAACGACACAAAAATCAAGTAATTCGGAGTCACACCCAGCTTTGACTGCAATAAGCTTGTAGATGTCATTATCAAATACCTATTTATTAAAAAATTGTAATCAGTTTAAAAATATTAGTATTATTATGTTAAATCAGTATTATTATGTTTTATATTAGTTAATATGAGGAGCAATCATCTTCGAAAAAATATTTGTTTCTACTTGACAAATACATCTTTCTAATTTCTAAGATGGGATTAACAGACTTTTGTTGACAGCTACTCTCATACATTCAGTGTAAATTAGCCTATGTTCTTACAACAGAAAAAAAAAATCACTATCGAGGATTTTCTAACACATACATAATGCATATCTTTATATATATAATATATAATGATGTATTGGGCCTGATGACCGAATGACTAACTCTCTGGCTCCCTGAAGCCCCAGGTTTCGGGCTCGAGTTCCGGCAGTGCCATGGATGTTTGTAATGGTTCAGTATCTACTTTAAACTTTAGGGCCCGTTCTAATATGATTGTTAAGAGTAGGGCTGAAAAAATATCTCATGATTCGCACCTGCCAGTAGGCAGACTGCTTTACCCCACCATGGGGCAGTTGCACAATTGAAGAAGATATTAGAGAGTTTTTGCATACCGTACGTTAGTTACCGTTGGACGTACGTTAGCTTTTTCTCCCTAGCGCGCATGCTCATAGGAAACTGAGCATGCGCGCTAGGGAGAAAAAGTTAACGTACGTCCTACGGTAACTAACGTACGGTATGCAAAAACTCTCTATTAATTGATAATGTATTAAAAAAACAAATAACTAAAAACATTAAATTTAATTTGTATTTTAAATTTGATTCGATTTTTGTAATAACTAAGAGCAAAATTAATTAGCCAAATTTGTTTATTGATTTAAAAAAAATATAAGTAAAAATATTTGTTCATGAATATGTGTTGATCCAAACAGGCTTGTGCTAATTAGTGTATCATTTAGTACAATCACACCTACTTTCTTAAAGGCAATTTTAAAATGGATCAAAATTTTAGTAATGAATATCATATAAATATCGATATCCTAAAAAAATATAAATAGGAATCCTGCTTCCATACAAGCACGTTAATGTCAAAGGACCTGACCTTAATAGAAAACATTGAATATTTTAATGTTTACTTTTTCATTAAACTATAGATATATCTTGTTTTTAATTTTTCATCAAAAACTGAAAAATCGTTACAAAAAATCTCAGCAGTTACTTTTTTAAATAAAATGTACATATGAGGAAGAAAATCGGTTGTTTTTGCCTCCATAATGTAAGATATGACTAATGTCTTATTTTTTTTATTATCTATTACCTTTTTCTAATTAGTTAGTTTCCAGATCAGTGCATCTTTCAAAAACTCTCTTTCCGATAAATTTTATTTTTTGCAAGTTCCCTGTTTATTCGTCTTTCTTCCGGCACTTGACCTTGAATAAAAATTTCAACAATTTTCAACTTCCCTTCCTAGCACTTCTTTCTCGAGAATGTAATCACGCATAAATCGCTGACAAGTCTTTGAATTCTTATAATTATTTGCAGTTGTTTCATAAAACGCTGCTGACATGGTCTGTCAGGTTTTTTATTACTAGATTACAGGTTTTTTTCAAATCACGCTATAGTTTTCTACATGACTTAACACATCTGGATAATTGAAAAAAAAAAGTATTTTATTAAAAGTGTCTTAACTAAAAAAGTTTTAAAGTTATCTTAACTAACATAGTATAATATTTTTGTGTTTTTGGTGTTAAGATACTTGAGGTTTGGTTTGTCGCGCTACGGTCATATTGTGCACACGTTAGGATAAACAGACCGGGACCTACAGTATAAAGTGGATTCCGAATCACTACAAACATCCATGGAACAGCCGGGATTCGAACCCGAAACCTGTGGTTACTTGAGTCATTGGTTGGAGAACTCACAGCTTTATTGACACATGCATAAACACAACACATACAATATTTAGCACATTTAAAGATATAAGTATAGATTCATAGAAGGATTCCACTTCTAAGCCGAAAACCCGATATTCAGCTACGCACTGGATGTGCGAAATATACTTCCTCCTCGGGTGAGAGTCTGTAGGCCAACTGTTACTCAAGGTGGCGTTAAATATATTTCCTCTCGGGATGACAGACTTTAAATTAAACGTTTCTCAGCGGGAGCGCAAGTTGCACTGTACTTCCTATTGGGTGAGAGTCTCGAGGCCTACTGACCAATTTTCCTGAACGCCACAGGGAGTGCTCCTGCCAGTGCTTAAGAGGAAACATAGTTAAAATATTTTTATCTAATAGAGCTTTAAAACTGTCTTAACTAATACTGAGCTCACGTAGTGCAGTTTATCATCTCAGGAGTTCATAAAATACTACTTCGAGATAATTATGTAAATAAACTAGTAGATATAAACCTGCATTTCCTGTCAATAGAATATAAAGCATTATTCATTTTGGTAAATTTTATTAAAAAATATACATGCAGAATTAAAGTTTGATATTCTAAATAACACGTCTTAAATATTATAAATTTACTAATTGACGAAATCATTCTTATTAGCAGTATTGTTCAGGTTGGGCAACCAGATTAACTGAGTGTAGATACATGAGGCACATGTTGGAGAACTCATAGCTTTATTGACACACGCACAAATACCTCACACATACAATTAAAGACATACAATATTTAATACAGTTAAAGATGGATAATTATAGATTAGTGGAAGGATTACACTTCTAAGCCGAAAACCCGATACTCAGCAACGAGTGGGATGCATGAAATATACTTCCTCTCCGGGTGACATTCTGTAAGCCAACTGTAACTAGTATATTTCCTCTCGGGATGAGAGACTTTAAACTAAATATTTTTCAGCGAAAGCGCAGGTTGTGCAGTACTTCATCTCGGGTGAGAGTCTCGAAGCCTACTGACCATTTCTCCTGAACGTCAATAAACAAGTAATATAAAAAAAAATTTTTAAACCGTATAAATAAAAAAAAATATTGTAACCATGCACTACTGGCAGGAGCCAGTGCGTAGGAGGGTGCATGGTTACAATATTTTTTTCACATTCAATCTGTTATCATTTTTTTAAGAATACAATTGAAAGTTAATAATGTTAGCTTTTTAGTTTAATTTCTTTTACAATAACTAAACTAATGCATGGCCCCTGCAGCTAGTCAATTTTTTAGACTGGCGTCATCTTTTGGGCTAAAAGTCTGATGGCAATAATTTTTTTTTATTTAATTAAAAAGTGATTAATACTTTTTTATTTATTTATTTTGTAATTTTACAACTATTTGGTGGTTTTTAAGAAGTATGTATATGCATCAATTTTTATGTATGTACTTCTATTAAAGGATGTATTAAACTTCCACATGTGGAAGTATATACATCCACATGTATATACATCCTTTTTTATATATTTAGAATTATTAAATTAAAAATTACATTTTTGTAAATTTATTTTTATTTTTCTTTCGAAAAGGGGATACTTATATTTATTTTTTGCACGTAGTATTGTTTCTTATGGGATGTAATTAAATTCTCGTTTTATTATTAATTGAATTCCGTAATTTGAAAGTATATGTAACAGAAACATAGTATAGGTAACAGAAACATAAAAATTGCATTTATTTATATTTAAAAATATAAGTATTTGATGATATATTACAATCCTCACTTAGAATTGCTACATTTTGAGATCCCAAAGTAATTTTAAAGCAGTTCTAGTAAAAAACAGAGGACGAATTGTTTTGTTATTTAAAGATTTTTTGATGAAAAACTTAAAAGGTTTTCCTCAAAGGTTTTTTTTAGATTTTTTGATACACATATTGTTCAAAATGGGGACTTGGTAATTTTTTTTCAATTCCTTATGTAATCATGCTTCCTCCTACACACTGACAAGATTAAAGAGAGAAATGGTCAGTTAGCATCGAGACCTTTACTCGGTACAAAGCACATCGTAACTGCATTCCCGTTGAGTTGAGTTTAGTTTATAGTCTCTTATTCAGACAGGAGAAACATTTAGCTCTTCCTGGCGCATTAGTTGACCTACAGACCCGTTGAGTTTAGTTTAGTTTATAGTCTCTTATTCAGACAGGAGAAACATTTAGCTCTTCCTGGCGCATTAGTTGACCTACAGACCCGTTGAGTTTAGTTGAGTTTATAGTCTCTTATTCAGACAGGAGAAACATTTAGTTCTTCCTGGCGCATTAGTTGACCTACAGACCCGTTGAGTTTAGTTGAGTTTATAGTCTCTTATTCAGACAGGAGAAACATTTAGCTCTTCCTGGCGCATTAGTTGACCTACAGACCCGTTGAGTTTAGTTGAGTTTATAGTCTCTTATTCAGACAGGAGAAACATTTAGCTCTTCCTGGCGCATTAGTTGACCTACAGACCCGTTGAGTTTAGTTGAGTTTATAGTCTCTTATTCAGACAGGAGAAACATTTAGCTCTTCCTGGCGCATTAGTTGACCTACAGACCCGTTGAGTTTAGTTGAGTTTATAGTCTCTTATTCAGACAGGAGAAACATTTAGCTCTTCCTGGCGCATTAGTTGACCTACAGACCCGTTGAGTTTAGTTGAGTTTATAGTCTCTTATTCAGACAGGAGAAACATTTAGCTCTTCCTGGCGCATTAGTTGACCTACAGACCCGTTGAGTTTAGTTGAGTTTATAGTCTCTTATTCAGACAGGAGAAACATTTAGCTCTTCCTGGCGCATTAGTTGACCTACAGACCCGTTGAGTTTAGTTGAGTTTATAGTCTCTTATTCAGACAGGAGAAACATTTAGCTCTTCCTGGCGCATTAGTTGACCTACAGACCCGTTGAGTTTAGTTGAGTTTATAGTCTCTTATTCAGACAGGAGAAACATTTAGCTCTTCCTGGCGCATTAGTTGACCTACAGACCCGTTGAGTTTAGTTGAGTTTATAGTCTCTTATTCAGACAGGAGAAACATTTAGCTCTTCCTGGCGCATTAGTTGACCTACAGACCCGTTGAGTTTAGTTGAGTTTATAGTCTTATTCATTTAGCTCTTCCTGGCGCATTAGACAGACCCGTTGAGTTTAGTTTAGTTTATAGCTCTTATTCCAGGGCATTTAGTTCTTCCTGGCGCATTAGTTGACCTACAGACCCGTTGAGTTTAGTTGAGTTTATAGTCTCTTATTCAGACAGGAGAAACATTTAGCTCTTCCTGGCGCATTAGTTGACCTACAGACCCGTTGAGTTTAGTTGAGTTTATAGTCTCTTATTCAGACAGGAGAAACATTTAGTTCTTCCTGGCGCATTAGTTGACCTACAGACCCGTTGAGTTTAGTTGAGTTTATAGTCTCTTATTCAGACAGGAGAAACATTTAGCTCTTCCTGGCGCATTAGTTGACCTACAGACTTTCATCGGGAGGAAAGTATATTTCACGCATCCTGTGCGAAGCTGAGTATCGGGATTTCGGCTATATGGAAAAATATTTTATAACGTAAAATATTAAAAAACTTTTGTAAAACTATTGTAAAACTTTCTGTTTTATCGAAAGAAAAAAATATATAAAATGAAACAAAATATGCACTTGTATTTCCCAGATATACCATAAAAAGGTCTAGTTTCTTTCTTTGAGGAAATATTCAATCGCAAATTTTTTTGGCATTAGATATTTTATCGAATTTTATGTGTTTCATTACACAAATTTTCCTTAAAACTTATATTTTTACAAGTATTTTTTATTGTTTCACCACTTGATAAGAAATATATAAACTGACAGTAATGATAGGATAAATCAATCAATAATGTATAATGTAATAACGTACAAAAACAAATCGATGTATATCTAAACACCATCACAAGCGAAATTACAGTCTTTTTTTTTTTATTACATTCTGCTATTTTATACAATTTATTTCTACGTTAAATGCTTTTTTATTCTTCTTTTAAATCGATGGCAGTAACAATTTTCCGCCGAAACAATTGGGTCATTAATGCATTGTTTTTTGTGATAAGGAAATTAATTTGAATGTAAGTAATATTGAATTGAAATTTCTTCAACACGGAAGTAAACGAAATTGCAAGTAATTTGTTTTGAAAAACAAGTTTGTTTTAAAATAGTTCTGTAAATTTAGTTGCAATGATTGTTACTAAATAACCTTTTGTGTCATTTTACAATTTGCTTCTAAATAGTCATTTTACTATTGCGTCTAAGTTTTCACAAATATTTATACTAATTTCTTGCCTTTTTGACCGTTTTGTTTTATTTTGTTCTGAAGTGATACATCTTCACAATTGCTTAATGAATTTTTAATTAATTATTAGCTTTATAATACGTAAATTAGTGCCCTGGCGCTCGGTATCACAGGTTTCGGGTTCGAGTCCCGGCGGTGCCATTGATGTATGTAGCGGTTTGGAATTCATTTAAATCGTAGTCCCTTTCTACTATGACTGTAGGGCGTTGGGCTGACAAACCTACCCCTAAAAAGAAAACAACTTGTGTTTCGGAATCTGCCAGTAGATAGATGACCTTAGCTCACCATGGAGTTGCCCGCCATTGAAGAAGAATATAATGTATTAAAAACGAATAACTAATAACATTAAATTTAATTTGTGTTTTTGCAGTAATTAATAGCAAAATTATTTAGCCAAATTTATTTAATGATTTTTTTAAAAATATGCTTAAAAATATTTGTTTACAAATATGTGTTGATCCAAACAGACTTACGCTAATTAGTACATGATTTAGTACAATCACAGCAAATTTCTTAACGATCATTTTTAAAATGAAGCAGATTTTTGATAATAAATTTCATATAAATATCACCCCGTGTATATTGTATCCAAGTATATGTATATAACTCTAACCCTTAAAAAGAAAAACAGCATCTCACGTTTCGGAATCTGCCAGTAGGCAGAAGGCATTGGCCTACTATGGGCTGTCTTGCTATTGAAGAAAAATAATTCGCAAAAGACATATACATAAGTATCCCAATATTATATGATTTTAACATTAAATTTGCCTCTTGGGTTTATTTTTTAAAATATTAAATAGACGCATGAACAATTTAGTACAATTTTACTATTTATTTTCATGATCAGTATAAGAGATGTGTTTACTTTGAATTAGTTTTATATTAATTATTGAAAAAAAAATCGTAACATTAGTTGACCAAATTTCAACTCGAAGTGGTACTTCACTAGGCGTAATGCTATTTCTGACGTTTCGCTGTGAAGGGGTCGAAAAAATTTTCTCGCCTGCCGCGTGAATCTTCATCGCTTCTCGCCTCGGTGGGAAGGGGCCTTCACTGGTGTTTCGTCACAACAGAAGCTGCCCCTCCCCCATTCCTCCTTCCATGAAAACACACAGATTTTTGGAGTTGGTCAAGGTGTTTGTTGACCAAGAGGGATAAGACACAGCAACTTGTCTAGTTTTAAGATTTTGTTTTCAATAATTAATATAAAACTAATTGAAAGTAAACACATTTCTGTTGTTGTTGTTGTTGCTGCTTATCCCCTTGATTTAGAATCCTAAACCAAGTCCAGTAGATCATGCTGCATCAATAGATCGTAAGCGGTCTCCCCTCATTCAACAGTTGCCTCACAGAGGCACCAATACAATCGATGAGATGAGAGGGAGACGCGATGGCCGAACAGTGACAAAGGGTATATGTCTTCTCGTCTCCATTGAACGTCAAACTCTTAGTGTGGCCAGTCCTTAATCTAGCTAAAGCCGTTTGAGCAGATCTAGGACAGAAGCACTGCAATGACATACCAGGATATTTAGCGGCATACCATGTATGAATTGGTGGTGACCTCCAAACGGTATCAACTCTGGCTAAACTCATGGAATGAACCTCTGAAGTTGACAGATTGGAATAAAAAGCTTTGGGAAGTTCGCAAATCTTCCCTAGCGAGCAGATCAGCAATTTCATTTCCATAGATGCCCACATGGGAGGGAATCCCCTGCAAGCACACCGATCCGATCTGGTCCAAGACAGCTAGTTTAGAAAAAAAAAATTCTTATATTGACCATGAAAATAAATAGTAAAATGTCATTATAGTTGTATAAATTCAGTAATAATTAAACTCGTATCATTAATTTATATAGAACATGAAAAAAATAACTAAATTGATTAATTAATTAAATTGATAAAATTTTCAGTAGACAAAAGATTCTACATTTTATTCAAGGGCTCAGAGTTTCTTATCTTCACTTAAACATCAGAAATTCTTATGAGACTCGATTCTTATCATACGTAGAACCATAATGCAGATCAATTATTCAATTCCTTCTATTAGCTCTCACTCTCCCTATATATATATCTTGTTCAAATTTTCAGTCGTTCATAAAATACTTTTTATTCAGGCCAGGTTGAGCCAAGTTAAAATACATTTTTTTAAACTTGTAGTGGATAACACTGGACGTTAATACGGTTTTTTCAAATATTAATTCAGTAATTAAATTTAATTAATTAATTTTAGTTTTTTTTAGATTTTAGTTGCATATATCTATCAATAGATGGCGCTTGATAAACTTAAAACAATGAATGAAAATTATTTATAAAGGGCTTTCTGCAATATAGTGAAAAAAAAAAGTAGGAATTGACTTTAAAATTTTTATATTACTTGCTAATTATAAGAAACACAATAGTGTAGATAAACTAACTTCAGAAAACTATTAAAAGTTCCTTATTTTATTATTTGTAATATTATTTATTAATGCAAATAAATTTGTTTCTGACAAGATTTATTTATTTGTACCGAAGTGTTGCTATTTTTTCCCCTCATAAATTAAATCCTGTTAGTATTTTACGGTACATATAAACATTACACCCTGAATTATTGGTCTTTTTAATGTTACGATTGATGTAGTAAAAATTGCAATTCAAGAAATATAATGCATAAAATCTGAATGTACATGTGATAATATTTCTGACAATTTAAAAACTTTTAATGTTGAAAAAACAATTTTTTTTTGTTTGGATCCGCTGGAACAAAAGTAAAAATCAAATTTTTTTAAATAATTTTTTTAATATAAAAATAACAATTTTAGTGTAAATCTATCTAACTATCTATCTATATAAATGGGTTTATGAATGTGTAGTACAATTTATAAAAAAAAAATGTGTTCCAGTAAAATTAAAAAAAAAAATTGCTTTATTTTCTCTGAATTTACTTTTTATTGTGCGCAGTCGAAATATTATGAAAAAATTGTTTGTTCTTTTTTTAATTTACAAAAAAAATGTAATTTAAACATATTATAATATTACATTATATTGTTGTTGCTGTTTTATCTCTTGAAGAATACAAGAAAATCAAATATCGTGGTACTCCCAAATAATATTGGCTACCTTGATAGCCAACTCGGAGTATAAATCCTCTTCCGAGGGATGGTCCATACAATGTACAACATCTGCAACAGCTGGGTAATCAAAGATATGATGAGGAGTAAGCTCAACATCAGAGCAGTTGCCACATTTTTGGTATTTTCTAAAGCCATCAGCAGAAATTTTATATTTTTATGGTGATTCATCCTTAATTATAATGTTATAACAGTTTTAAAAAGTTGAAACAAAATATCAGTGCTTTGTTGCATTTTATTTTTATAAAAATATTGTTTCATAGCTGTGCATTCTTAATTATTTGATAAAAAATCAATGTATCTTTTTTTTTTTATGCATGCGTTTTTAAATTATGTTCTGAAATAGAATAAATGTTAAATATAAATTAATGAAAAAATTAATTACATTTTTGTAAAATTAAATTACGAAAGATGAAGTGAGATTGTAGATTAATGATGAAGGGTTATATATAAATACTTTACTTCCAAGAATGAAGTAATTCTTGGAAGAATGTGAGGTGAAAAAATCAGAGTAGGAGTCAGGAGCAAAGAGTCGAGAGTCGAGCCTTTTCAAAATAACCGGAGTCGAATTAAGAAATCGGATTTTTAAACCGACTCCCAACAATTTTAAAATTAATTTTAGTCTTCCAAAATTCTTGGAATTAATGTTAAATTTATTTTTATGTTAAGGAAGCAATTTGATTGTATCGTCCGATACTACAACCTGTAGCAAAGATTAGTTGTTGCGTTATCATCACATCAATAAGTGAGAGACTTGTCTCAGCCCTGAGGCTTTATGTAAAATTATAATGGAGGAATAACGGATGAACAATGAAATAAGATATTATAGAAGATATTCTATTTTTAAGAAATAACACGATTTAATGTTTTTAAAATATACAGTTTACTTTCGCTTGTCTTAAGCCATTCTATAATACTTTGGTACCTGGTAATTGGGTGCTGTTATTTTGACAAAATTATATAGTGTGTATGCAAATATATTTAAGAGAACAAGAATGTATTTTAAGTGAGTTTATCTACTACATCTTTAAAATTGTAAAAAAAAGTAATAATAATACTAATAATAACAATAATTTGTTCATAGGAAAACTGCGTTTATACTTTTATCTATATATTAATTCAATAAACGGTATTGAATTTAATTCCCAAATTCTTCTAAATAAATTTGTAAAAATCATATATAACAGCAGGAAGTCAGGATATTTCATGCATATAAAATTAGGAGTCGGAAATTTTTTGACCGACTTCCAACCTTGAAAAAAAGTTTTATTAGAAATATAAAAATCTTGAAACTAGATATTTTGTATATTTCTAATTCAATTTTAAGTTTGGAATTACAATTAATTTTTATTTCATTAAAAATTATCCAAATGTAATATATATATTTTATTTATGCAAAACGGGCAACGCAGGGTTATATTTATCCAATTCATATTATTTAAACCAAATTATTTAAAATCTAGAACCTTTAATTCTTTCCTTCCCTTGATCTTTAAACCTTCATTCTCAAACCGATATTTTTTCCAATAAAATTTATAAAACTAAAAAAAGCTTTATTTTTTTTTTTTAAGCCATAAAGCCTGGCCATACCTGAAAGTTAGCAATAAAATAGGGTTAATTGAAAGATATCAAAATTTCCAAAACTCAACTACTAAAACATATACATTTTCCCCTTTTATGCTTATCAAATAAATATGAAATAACAAAATATAATGAATTAAAACAATTAATCAAGAACCCCATCATCCTTTTGAACAATGGATTATACGGATCTTGAAATTCTGATTCTTTTGTAAGGTATTTTTCATCTGCAGATTGAAAGGAAAGAATTCAACTTGAAAAACTTTTGACGAACACCCTAACTTACTCAACCTTGGTAGGCATGTCTTTTTGTTAAACGATCCCCCCCCCCTTCCAAGTCAACGTCACCTTCCCTAAAACATATACACTTTCTCCTTATGTGCTCAACAAAATTATAAATATGAAATAATAAAATAATGAATTAATCAAGAATCCTATCATACTTTTGAACAATGAATTTAACAATGTTGAATATCTAACCCTTTTGTTAACGTATTCGTCATCTGCAGAATGCAAGAAACTGAAAGGAAAAAATTCAACTTAAAAACTGACGAACACCCTAACTTACTCAACCTTGGTAGGCATGTCTCTTTGTTAAACGACTTTTCTCCCCCTTCCCCCCAGTCAAAGTCACCTCCCAATTTCCGGCCTGGGGAGCAAGTACTTAACAATGCCTTCCGGGTCACTAAATCCAACAAGTCCCCGATTAATGTGGCGTTTCCCTTCCTTTTTTTTTCCCTTTCACCCAGCACGAGACCCAGCAATTGGTACGGCCTGATGCCAAAAGGCATTTTGCAAAATTCTTTGCCGGTTTACACCTTTGACGGAAAAAGAGAATGAAAATCACTAACGTGTGACGATCAAAATGTAGAGCGTTTAAACGAAAAGTATATAAACACATTTTAAACACTAGTTGGACATCAGTTAACAATTGTCTTCCTTTGGATTAATACTTCCTTTCTTTGGAATCGCCTTTCAATTCTTACAAATATGAACAAATTGGTGGTAAGAAATCTTTGAGTTCATTGTATTTGGATTTGAGTTTAAAAATCGGTTCGAATGAACTTGTTCAAAAAATATTTTCCTTTGTCTTTTATGAAAATTTAAAAAAATATATATATCTAATTTTAATTCATAAATAATTTTATTTTGTGAAATAAAACTAATCTGAATTGAATTTCATATCTCTTTTAAGAATCTGATTTAAATATGATTTTTAACAATTTATTTCCAACAATTACAATGTTTATATTTACTTTTTATTGCAGTTTATTAAATATTTAGTATATTATAATTATTAGTTTATTACAAAATTTCAATTTATATATCTTTAAAAAACAGTGGTCTTTTAATAAACAGATTTTTTTTATAAATTTTGAAGATATGAAAAAATATGCTTTTTATATTATCTACCCAGATTTTTTCTGATACTCTACAAAAAATTGTTCTGATGGATAAAATAAATAAATTTCATTTTTAAATTCGTCCTTTATATTGTTTATAGAAGCTGCAAAAATTATTTGCAAATAAAAAAATAAAAAAAATAAATAAATAAAAAATAAAAAATAAATAAAAAAAAAAAGTTAGATACAACAATCATGCATTTAATATTTCTTCTAAAATGTTTTTAAGTCCAATATTCAAATTTGAATTATTTAAAAGCCTATTGTTATGCATATTTAAATTCCCAAATAAAAATAATACTAAAATATCTAAATTATTTAGTATCTAAATCTTAAAATATCTAAAAATAAAATATCTTTAATCTAAAACATGCAAATATGTTTGTTCTCTCTTCTATTAGATAAAAGATTTTCATTTTTTTTTTTTTAAACAAATTGTTGTGAATACTGTTAAAGACAAAGTGCTTAAAAATTTGTCTTTCCAAAAATAATTTTCAAAAAATTGATCAATGTTATTATTATTATTATTAGATAGATTTTAAATATTTTCTTATTTAAAAGTAGCTGAAAGGATCTTCGTACAAAAATTATTTTGACTTTTATTTTTACAATGGCGATTACATGCCATTGAAATCTTAAAAAATTAAAGTATGAACAATTTACTATTTATTTTCTAAAATAGATGCATAATTGAACTCACATTCTAGCACATGAACAGTTAAAATATTTCATGGTCAAGATAGCTTATTTTCAGTTTTTACATCGCCCTAAAAAAGAAAAATAACTAAAATTTTATTTACTTTTTTAGTTTGAAAAGGATGATTATGGAAATTTTCTTTCCTTTTGATAATGATATTGAAATGACAACCTTGATAAATTTCACTTAATTTGTTTGCAGCTCATCGCTTTCGTCGTCGTCGTCATGGCCGCCATTGTGTCAGCCGATCACATCCATGGACATGGCTTCCACGGACATGTTGATCACCATGGTTACAAAGTGTCAATTGATCATCATCATCATGGTCATCATGGACATCACGGACATCATCATGGTGGACACGGACACAGCGAACGCTACTTCCACATGCACCATGGACACCATGGACACCATGGCCATCATCATGATGACCACCACGGACATCATGGACACCATCATTAAATTTGAACCTTCTTGATCTCTGGTATGGTGTTTCGTTATTTGTTTTAATATATTAATTTCAACCACTAAATTCGGAAAATTTTTGGCATTAAATTGTATAACTTTTTAAATTAATTTTACAATTGTGGAATACGTTTTTTGGCAGATGTCACTTTTAAATTCTGTTACCAATATCCTATTTTTAAAAAAAATATTTATTTCTTATGAATGCATTTTACCGTATGATACAATTAGGAAATAATTCTTAAAAATTACGTTAAACTCATTTCTAAAATTAATTTATTTATTAACTGCTTTTATATAATGCAATGGAAATCTTATATTTACATCTAAAAATATCAAATGAGAATCAAATTTTCTTTAAAAGAAGGGATGCAATTATAGAATTAGTTTATATTATCTAGTTTAAACTATTATACTTTATTTTTTTTAATTAAGGTCTTTTAAATTATATAAATGAACATCACGTCTTTTTTTCTGCTTAAACACTCTACTTGTTTTAATCAGTTCTTAAATTGAGAGCTTTTATACGAATGATTATGATGGAAAAAAAAAAAATTTCCGGTTCGTTTCCCTTTGACAATTGCTTTATTATAATGTCACCTTTTTTCAACATTTTTTTCTTAAATAATTTAAATGCAATTTTCCTTTTCTAGTGTAATTGCCTTCTATTCTACTCTATCAGTCTCAATTCATTTTTACGAAATATAAAAAGAATTACAAAGCAACATTTTTTTAGCTGTCTACTTTTCCTTTCTAATGGATTATTTTAACTATTAAACAATATAATTAAATTTTCAAATTTTTTTAATCAAATTTTTCTACAGAAAAACCTTTATTATTTATATTAAAAAAATTTAAGAATGCTAGAAATATACTAATTTTAAGCATTATTTTTCAAAAAAAAATTTTTTATATTTTATTAATTAGCATGTTATATTCCTAAATTTCAATGGAATGTCACACTTCGAGATGCTTTATAACTCTTTTAAGTAAAATTCTTAGTAGTGGTGATGTTGATTATTTGCTGAGTGCTTAAATATTTTCATTTAAAAGTGTTTTAATATCTAATTTTACAATTTCCTGTGTTTATATTCCAGATAGAAACAATAAAGCTATTGAAGTCTGCTGGGTAACTTGACTGGTTAAGGCGGTACCGGCAACACAGGTGTGATTCAAACTCAGGAGAAACTTTCCTGATCATTACCATCTGTTAATTTGGGGAAGAAATTAATAAATTGTGATATTTTTATATAAAAAAATTGTTTGTTTTAATTTTTCGAAAATTGACAACACCATAAATCATAAAAAAAAAAAGATTGTTTTATTTTTGTTGAAACACTAACCATATTTGACAGTAGATTAATTTTGGCAGTACATGGACGATGTATTTATTTTATTCGTATTGTTCTTTTTTAACTTGACAAAAAATACACAACTAGCAGATTAAAAGAATTAGTCAAAATTTTCAAAAGTAATCTATATCTAACACTAAATACACTATTAAATTTAATTTTTAATTATTTCTTAATTCAAAATTAAGAATATATTTGCTATAAAGTCATGTACAAAAGATGTAAATGCATCAAAAAATACATCAACAAAATAAATTAACATTTATAATTATTAATTTATTTAATTTAAATTGACATATTTGGATGAAATATGAATTATAATTAAAATGATTGATATGAAAAACCAACATCGATAAACTGAAAACCATTTTTACAATAAATTTATGTGAAATATAAGAAATAATTTTCATACGGTTTTCATTTGGAAAATATAATAATCTTATAAAATATAAAAAAAGTTAATATTACTAACTAAAGAAAATTTCGATAATTGTATTAAATGTAAGTAAAATACTAAAAATTATTATAAATGCATATAAAAAACAACAAATTAAACTAATAATTATGGCATTAAATGAACAATGAATTCAAAAGTAATAAAGTAAATAAATTTAATAAAAACAAATTATAAAATTTTAATACTATTACTATAAAACTATATTTCATAATTTTGTTCAGTTTTTTTGGTATCAAAATATTGAACACAGCGGATAATATACTTTTTTCTCACAAACTAGAAACTTTTGAAGTTTTAAGACCTCTTAAAAATCTTTCGTAATATTAAAATGAGCAATTAATAAACTAATGTAAATGTCTCAATAATTTAATTTTAATATTTATTAATATTAAAAACTTAGCACACTTCCAATCTGTATTTCACATATTTGTATCTCATTGTTTCTCATAATTTTTCTAATTATTTCCTTCTGAAAGCTTACAATAGAAAGAATATGATGATTTAAACATAAACATTCCACCCAATACATTTTATTTAACCATACTTTGAAAATAGAGCTTCAAAAAATATAACATTTCTTCCAAGCAGCAATCAAAATATGCAATTCAAAAAAAAAAAGGAAATAAAATTAATTACATTGAATTTACTAAAACATTAGTTCGAATTTATGCCAAAACGATTAAAAGGTGTTCTTAAAGCTAGTGGAGCATTAAACATTGTTTGAGAAGCGATTCAAAAAATTTTATGGAGCTTAATTGTTCTTATACGAAAATTTTGTAGTATTCAATCATGCCTAATTACTTTTAAAACAAAAATTATCCAAAATAGTTTAAAAATAATGTAAATAAAATAAAAAGCGTTCTTGCTACATTGTTTCCAAGCAATAATTTTTTTGTTTTAATAACTTTTTTATCTAAAAATTTGCATAAGTGGTACGTTTACATGAACATTTTTGTTAGGAACTGTATACTCGAAAAAGGAATAATTTGGAAAAAGGATGTTATTAATTCTCTATTATAGTTATTAAAAAACTGTTAAACCGTTAGGTTTTTTTTAATCTTAATATTCACCATGGTTAAAAGCCAAATAATTACAAGATGAAAAATTAAATTATTTTTGATATATGGCCAATATCAAAAATATTAATTTAGAAATTATCTTGACTGTCATACGATTTATGCAAAGCATGTATTAAAAATAATTAGCTGTAGTTGCACACTAAAACTATTCTCAAGTTATTAATTGCATTAAGAATTAGCTGCGCAAATCATTAAATAAGTCTGGTCAATCATTAAACAAATTAAATAAGACTTTCATTTTATTTGGTGTGTAGTCAAAAATGCAATATATATATAATATATATATTTCAATCCAAAAAATTATATTTTTATAGCAATAATTTTGGGTTTTTTTTTAAAATTTAATAATCGTCTGCTTTAAGCACATGCACTACAGCATGTGTTTATTCACAAAAAATTAATAGTTAGATGTAAGATAAATTTTAAATAGCTGTAATTTAAAAATTATTTCAAATATGAATTTTTTTCTATGGATTTATTATATTTAAGTCAAGAATATACCTAAAAAACACAAAAAATACACTTAATTAAAAAATAATACGCATTATTAAAATTAAATTAAACAAAGTTTTAAAATCGTAATTTCGTATTAAATAATTTGTAAAGATGACAATGAGCTTATTAAAATGGTTTTTTAATTTTTATGTTTATAAATAATTTGACTTTATTTCGGTTAAAATAAAAAATAAATTGATTTAAAATTAAAATATGTGTTGTTCATTTTGCTAAAGCTTCCATTTTTAAAATCGTAATTTATAAAAATTTTGACTTTATTTTTAAAAATTCGCTTAAAAATTATTTTTTGCTTTCATTTATTTCCTTATTAAATAATTTGTAAATGTGTAATTGAAATTAAAATTGATTTCATTTGTTTTTAGAAATGGTCTTATTAAAATGGTTTTTTAATTTTTATGTTTATAAATAATTTGACTTTATTTCGGTTAAAAATTAATTATAGGCTTAAAAATTATTTTTAAATTTCTAAATTGATTTAATTTTTTTTTATTTGCTTATTAAAATAAATATTTATGTGTTGTTCATTTTGCTAATATTTTTTCTTTGTTCTTAATTGGGGCCATTTTTAAATTTGCAAATAACGTAATTTATAAATAATTTGACTTTATTTCGGTTCAAGTATTGCACAATTATATAGGCTTAAAAATTATTTTTAAAATTTCTAAATTGATTTAATTTTTTTTATTTGCTTATTAAAATAAATATTTATGTGTTCTTCATTTTGCTAATATTTTTTCTTTGTTCTTAATTGGGGCCATTTTTAAATTTGCAAATAACGTAATTCAACATGAAAATCCAAATAACTCGAATTTTGATGTAATACGTTACATTTCTATTGCACAAAAAGTATTTTATATTGATGCTTTTGTGGATAAAAGGAGTTTTTTTATTAAAAAAAAACTTTGTATGTATTACGCATTTGTTTTCTTTTGATTCCATGTTTCCTAATGTACTTTAAGATATTTAGTTTTATTTCTGTAGTAAAATTACATTTATTTGAGATATCAAAATGTAACCATTAAAAGTGTAATTTATTAAAAAAATATTAAACTTTCTCTAATTTTAAATTTAATGTTATCATTTGAGCTTATTCTTTGGAGAATTTCTTTTAATTTCTTTATATTATTGACTATTTTTTTAAAGATATTCTGTACGTAAATCATTTCAATATCAAACAGCACCTGTCAACAAAACAATCAATGTAAGAATTCTTAATAAGTATTATTTTTAAAAAGTGTACATAATTATCCAGAATTAATAATTTGTAAGTATATCTATAGAAATGAAATCATAACAGTAACAATAAAAAATTCCAATTCTCAAATTAATTTTTTTAAAAAAATTATCTCACAGGGCAGTTACATTAAATCAAATTTTGCTTTTTAAATTCTCGAAGATATTTATTTCTGTTACAATTACATTTTGTCATAATTAGATTCGTGTTACCGTAAAAGTGATTAGGTAAATTAAAAAATATAATGAATGTTAAGTCATAGTAATTTTTTTTATCGCTAAGTAATTATTTTTAATTATTTTTTCAGAAAAATCTAACTTGTTCTAACCCAGAGAATTTTTTTAATCATAATTCTGTTATTATCTGTTATTATTATTTAATCATAATTCTGTTATAACACTGTTATTATCATTTAATCATATTTTTTAATCATAATATTTTGTTAGTTTTTATAGAAATTTTTTTTTTTAATTTTGCTTCCGGAAATTCATAAATAAGTTTTGATATAATTTACAGTTTCATGAAATGAGGACTTTGATTTAAATATTTCTTGAAATGTTACAATACAAATAATAATTTTAATAAAAAAATAATGATACAACTATTATTTCTATAATTTTCAAATAGTACAACAATGCCAAATTCAATGTTGTGATTAAATATGTTTACAAATATTAACGATCTAAAAAATATAACCACAACAACGAAACGATACACTTTTAATTGAATTAATAAAAAATTGTAACAGTATATCCCATCTTCAGTAAATAAAATTAAGAATAAGTAAGAATAAACTAAGTATTACTAAGTAAAAATAAAAAATAATATAATCACAAAAATTTCATGAAGGAATATGTTTATATTTGTTAGTTACACATGTTTATGAGGAATCTATGTAAACGAATCACATTAAAAGAATTATATAAGAATTTTGTATAACTATCCTATATAGATAATAAAGCATAAAAAGTATATAGAAATATGAGTGTCACAACAAACTGCCTAAGAAGTTATTGGAGAATAAATATTATAATATTCATTGTAATAGTAATGGTTACAATTGTTTAAATCATATTAATTAAAATTTTTAACACATCAATTTAGTCAGAGAAATCGATATAGAAATATAGATTTTTTTTTCTTCTTCTAATGAAGCTGGTAAATATAGAAATATAGAAAATTTTTTGAATTGATTACACAACACCGTTGTGTTTATATTACAAAACGAAACGGAGCAGGATCTGATAGAAATTAGTTCGGAATTTGCACTCAAGAAACTTCGAAAGAGATTGTTTTAATTTAGGTTTAGACTTCGTATATTACTGTTATAGTTTTGTTTATTGTTTAAAAAGTATATTTACATTCTGTCTGAAAATAGTAGGTACTAGTTTTAGTTTGTAAGTTCGTCATGGCCTTTTAAGAATGTAAATTTTTTTTTACATTAAAACGATTTTTCGTAAATCTGCATGCGTTTTATTGTCTTAATTCAATTATATGTCACTTTTCTGCTTAACGTGGTTATTTTATAATTCTTTTATAATTTCTAAAAAATTATTAAGTTTTTTTTTTTTCTTGGGGGAGAGTGGGAGTCATTTTTCGCATGTTTTTTATCCGCGTCATGGAACACAACACTCTTTTTCGATAATAGACATATTATACAATATTTTTGATGAATAGCCGTAAAAAAATTCTACGTGAGTTTCAAGAATGTCAAGTTTCCATTCAACAAAGGATTCAAAGAGATTGTTTTCTATATTTCTTCTTCTTTAAATATTCTAAAATTATCTACTTGTTCTTTAATATTCTTCTTTAAAATTCGTTTCTTTTCTTTCTTCTTCATTAAAGATTCTTTTTTAAAGTAGGTATTGAAAAATCTCATTGAATGTAACTGCAAAGATAAAATTAAATGTGGAGGTATAGAAAAAATTAACCGGTTATAAATCATTTAAGAATCATGGAAGAATATTAAATTGAAGTAGGTACAAATAAATGTTTGCCGTAATGATGTTCTTTATTAAAATTTGAGCACAGAGCATTCTGAAACCTTAGTTACGTTTTTGCTAACTGTGAACACATTATTAAATTTTAATGGGCTGTTTTGTAAAAAGTAACTAGCTCAAAAACTTGAAGATATTCATCTGCATTTTAACGCATTTAATGCATTAATAAATTTTTGAATTATAAGGTATTTAAATTGAGACAATTATTTTTTCAATGATCCAGCATAATAAAATTAATACAATAATTAATGTATATAAAAATATCAATATATACTACTTATAAAAATGAATTGAAATCTATGGATAAGAGAACTGTAAAATAAAATTAAGAAATAATTTACTTTCAATTTTATTAAGATATAGTAAATAACATATCAATAAAATACCACATAAAGCTTATAGTTTACATCATTACTGAAATGATATTATATTAAACTTAATTTCAAATCTCAAAACTCGTTTATATATATATTAATAAAGTTATTGTATTGTTATTATATTAATTAAATTATTATATAAAAATTATATTAAAAAAACATTATATTAAAATTATATTAAAAAACATATTATATTAAAATTATTATATTAATAGAATTGGGTGCCTAAAAATATTATTTATGTTTATTTATTTTTCTTTTGTCTAAATGAGAATGAAAGTAGGAGAAAATAGAATATTAATGAGGCTTGAATTACAAATTTAGCATATAACTCGTGGCGCCATCTAATATTACTTATAAAAGATAATAGAACGGACACAATTAGGGTAAAATTCTTTTGCTTAACATTAAAAAATAAACCACCTTACTACTTATTTAACTTTGCCTTACCTTTAAAAAAAATTGAATTTTCTAAAAAAAAATCAGATATTTTACACAATATCATAATACTAAATGGAGAGATGGAGAAATGCGAGATGTGTAATATTGTAAACTTTTATGTTAAACAAGTTTTTTAACATAAAATTTAATTAAGTTGTGCAACTTATATTATTTATTTATGTTTTTAATTACTAAAATTACATTTCACAATATTTTTAAATAATTTAATTATTATTATTTTTTTTTACATACATACATATATAGCAGTTGATATTAAATACATTGGCTACATTGGTTAATACAAAATTTATAATTTTTTTTTTTGTTTTGCATAGTTTTGAAATTTATTGTTCAAAATTTGTGAAATGTTTTTCTTATCCAGCTGTTGTATAGAATTTTTCATAGCATCTTTGGTAACCTAGGATAACAGCAGACAATCCAGATGACAAGTGTAGGTGGTATAAAACAAATTAAATAGAAAGAAAAAAGAAAAATTAAAAAATATATAAATATGAGATTAAAAATAAAATAAGAAAAACTTAAAGAAATTATTTGCTGCAATTTTGCAATTTATTGGTAAATGGAAGATTTGTAGCTGCCTCATTAACACAATTTAAAAATAAGAAAAATTAAAAAAAAATTTTATTTTATTTTTATAAATTTTATTTAAATTTAAATTATTTAAAAAAATGCTATACATAAGTTCATAATGCAACAATTGAATACAAATTATATTATACTACCAGTAATAGAAAATTTAATGTATAAAGTTAAAGTATAAATATGGACGTTTGAGAAAAAATTGTTTAAATTTCTGATAAAAATTATTATTTGAGTTGTATTTATATTTTTTTTAGCGATGCATTAAAATGTTTGAGTTGCATTTATTTCTCTTATTACAAAAAAATTATTTTTATTATATTGATCAAAATTTTGCATTTGAAGAATTCAATAAAACTGCTTCTTAAACTACAATTTAATTATTTGTGGCTGAATAATGATGAATAAAGCAAATGGAAGGTTAAATTTCAAAGTGGAAGTATATTGAAATCAAAAGATATTGCGAGAAAAAAAAATTTAAAATGTGTGCTGGGTTAAATTTTTTTATATAAATCACCAAAAAAGGAACATATTTGTAATTTATACAATCCGGGTATCCTCATCTTGTTCTTAAACGATTGCAATCAAGTAGTTTTCTATATTAAATGAGAAAATTCACAACAAAGATTTTAGAACGATTTTATTTGTATGAATCAATTAACCCAAGGGTCTCCAAACTTTGCAGCCTGAGGGCCATACTGTTTACTCCACTAAGTACCAAGGGTCAAAATACATTTTAATTTTTCTGTCGTTATCTATAATTTCTAGACCAGCCGCCGAGTACGCGCTCTGAGCAAGCATATACTTGCTAACTACAAAGTATTGTCAGTGAAAAATCACAATTACACAAATCTCATTAGTATTTTTTTACATGCGGATACGCGGTTTCATTCGCGTTAATTTAGCTTTTCCATTCCTAAGGGATTTTCTGGATAAAAACCACATGTTCGATTCAGGATATATACATACATATGTGATACTCTTTACCCCAACATAGCGACCGAGGGTAACCGAGGGATGTTCTCTGGTTTATAATGTCAGAGGGATTCATTTCAATAATTTGTTAGTTGTTATGCTTAAGTTCAATTTTCTGCTTATCATGCTTGTCATTAAGCTTTACCTAGCAAGTCAATAAAACCGAGTTATTATCATCCTGTGTTTTTTTATCCAACTTATTACAGCAACAATACGCTATTCGCTGTCGCGGGCCGGATGGATGACACTGGCGGGCCGTAGTTTGGAGACCCCTGAATTAACCGATACGAATTATTTTGAAGTATATAATTGCAAATAGATTATTGCTGTTTTCTAGATAAATAAACATATCAGTAAAAAAATTATTTTAACTTTTATACACATTTCACTAACACGAAAAGTGCAAAAATCGCCATTATTTATATAACGTAGAATGAGAATAAACAGATGAATGAACGAAATATGATTAAATAAAATTAATTTCTAAAATATTCCTTGATTCAGAATCGTGAATGAAAATATTCATGATTCTGAATTATGGAATTAAACAAATTTAACTAAGATGGCGAAAGTAAATTTTGTAAATATTTTGCTTTTTTTTTCCCTTAAAAATTCATATTACACATGATTTCTAGATTTTATATTTATTGATTTTTTTTAAAAATATGTCTAAAAAGTAATTAAGTAAGCGTTTCCCTTTCTTTTTTCTTTTTTTCTTCTTTTTTTTTCGTTTCACCCAAACAATTCGAACAAATGGTACGGCCTGAGGCCAAAAGTCATTTTGCAAAATTCTTGGCCGGTTTACACCTTTGACAGAAAAAAAGAATGAAAACCATTAATGTGTGACGGTCAAAATTTAGAGCGTTTAACGAAAAGTATATAAACACATTTTAAACACTAGTTGGACATCAGTTAACAATTGTCTCTCTTTGGATTAATACTTCCTTTTGGAATCGCCTTTCATACTTGCAAATATGAACAAATTGGTGGTAAGAAAATTTCAGTTCATGCTATTCGGAGTTAAGTTTAAGAATTGTTTCAAATGAACTTATTCAAAAAAGTTTTATTTTGTCTTTCATGAAAATTTAAAAAAAAAATTTATCTAATTTTATTTTACGAAATAAAACTAATCTGAATTGAATTTCATATATCTTTTAAGAATCTGATTTAAATATGAATTTTACTAATTTATTTCCAAAAATAACAATATTTATATTTAATATTTATTTCAGTTAGCGATAAAAGTTAATGTGCATTTTCATTGCTAAGATTAATTATTTAAGTATTCAGTATCATGAATTTTTACTAAATTTCAATTTATATATCTTTAAAAAATAAGTATGTATGATAAATTGAATTTTTTTTATAAGTTTCGAAGATTGAATTAAAATACTAAAAAAAAACTTGCTTTTTATATTATCTACCTGGATTCTTTCTGGTACTCTACAAAAAATTGTGATTTGATGGATAAAATAAATAAATTTTGTTTTTAAATTCGACCTTTATATTGTTTTCAAAAGGCGTAAAAATTAATTGCAGATTTGAAAAAAAAAAGAATAAGATGCGACAATCATGTATTTAATTTCGCTTCTAAAATGTTTTTTATGTCCACTAACAAATTTGAACTATTTATAAGCTATTTCTAGTAATTATTGTTACGCATATTCACATTCCCAAATTAAAATAATACTAAAATATCGTTTTAAATTACCGTTTACAATATGTACATTTATAGATCTTTTTGCTCTACATTTATAGACATTTATATCTATCTCTCTTATGTTAAATAACTGATTTTCAGTTTTTTAAAACATACTGGTGTAAATACTATTAAAGACATAGTACATGCTAAGAAATATGGATTTATAAAAATAACTTTCAAAAATTTGATCTAATATTAATATTTTTTCCTAATTGAGAGATTTTAAATGCTTTTTTATTTAAAATTGTTGCAAAGACTTTCATACAAAAATTATTTTGACTTTTTGAGTTTTATTTTTACAATTTCGATTCACGTCCTATTGGAATTTTAAAAAGTAAAGTATTACACAATTACTTAAAATAAAGAAAATAAACAGAAAAAAGAGTAGTAAATAAATTTAAATATTTGTTTCCAAAAGTAGATATATAATCGATATCGCGTTCTAATAAATGAACAATTTAAATATGTTATATCATTTTAGCTTTTTTCAGTTTTTACATCGTCCTCAGAGAAAAAGGAATAGTTCTGTTCTTTTGTTTTAAAAATAAACAAATATGTCATAAATTTATTCATACATTTTATAAATTATTATAAAACTATGGAAGACTTTTTTTGCATCTAGCTATATTTGTATATAATAGATAAATAAATATTTCTTCACAATGCCTGCTCTATATTGATTTAGATAAATATTTATTTTTAATTACTGATAGAAAATTTTGGAAAAAATTGAAAATTTGAAATAAATCTTTAATTTCAAAATAAATGAGTAAGTACAGACATACATAAGTAAGTTCATGTTTATACATAAGTTAGTTCAGTATCATACAGAAAAATTTGCTGAATGATACTGAAGAATGGAGTTGATAAATCTGTAGGAAAACTTCCTTTCATTGGGCTCAAAGAGAAAGAAAGGACAATCTCTAGATGCCTTGGACAGATGCATCCCAAATTGTGAATGCTGTGTAGCACGTAACCCGTGGTATACGCTTCGCAACATTGAATTTCCTGTATATCTGCCTAGTGGTGAATGATCCTCAATCATTGTTCCCAATATTCGAAAACAATATTATAATATTGTTTATACATATTTTTAATCAAACATTGAGATACAGATGCAAGAAAAATTATTTAAAATGTTATGTTTACTTATTTTTTTAAAAATATGATGCTAAAATGCTATAAGACCACATTATATACACAATTATAGACCATTCCATTTAGTGATTTTAGTTTGACAATTATTATCATTCTTTACTTTTGATAATGATATTGAAATGATAATCTTAATAACTTTCACGTAATTTATATACAGTTTATCGCTTTCGTCGTCGTCATCATGGCCGCCATTGTGTCAGCCGGTCACATCTATGGACATGGCTTCCATGGACATGTTGATCACCATGGCTACAAAGTGTCAATTGATCATCATCATCATGGTCATCATGGACATCACGGACATCATGGACATCATCATGGCGGACATGGACACAGCGACCGCTACTTTCACATGCACCATGGACACCATGGTCATCATCACCATGATCACCATGGACATCATGGACATCATGGACACCATTATTAAATTTGAACCTTCTCGATTTCTGGTATGGTTTTTCATTATTTATTTTAAATATTGTAATTTCAACCACTAAAATATAAAGTTTGGAAAGTTGTTGACATTAAATTGTATAACTATTAAATTATATAAAAATTTAAGGACTTTTTGTGCATTTTATACAGCAAAATAAATTTTTTGGCACATGTTGCTTTTAAAATCTGCTACGAATATGCTTTATTTTTAAAAATATTTATTTCTTATGAACGTATTTTACCGAGAGATAAAATTATGCAGCATTTTATAAAAATTAAGTAAAACTCATTTCTAAAAATAATTAATTTATTAATGACTTTTATATAATGCAATGAAAACCTTATAATCATATCTAAGATGCCCATATGAGAATTAAATTCTCCTTAAAATTGACGAAATAATTTTATTATTTAGTTTAAACTATTCTACTCTATTTTTTTTAATTGAGCCCTTTTAAATTGTATAAATGAAAATCATGCTTTTTTTCCTGCCTAAACACTCCACTTGTTTTAATCCAGTTCTTAAATTGAGAGCTTTTATGCGATTGGTTATGATGAAAAAAAATTTTCGGTTCGTTTCCCTTTCATAATTGCTACATTGTAATATTACTTTTTTTAAAAATCTTTCGCTCAAAGAATTTAAATGCATGTTTCTCTTTCTACTGTAACTCTTTTCTATTTTACTCCATCAGTCTCAACATATTTCTACGAAATATAAAAATAATTATAAAGTAACATTTTTCTTGTTCTACTTTTTTCCTAATGGTTTATTTTACCTAACATTATTAAACCATATAATTAAATTTTTCAAAATTCTTAAATCAAATTTTTCTAATATTATCAGAAAAAACTTTTATTATTTTTTAACGGTTTTACTTTCAAAATCATTTGCTAAATTTTAAAATATTTTTTATGAATACTAGAAATATACTAAGTTTAAGAATTATTTTTAAAAAAATATTTATATTTTATTAATTAGAATGTTACATTCCTAAATTTTAATAAACAGTCACACTTCGTAGTGCTTTATAACTTTTTAAATTAAAATGTTGGGTAATGTGATGCTGATTATTTGATGAGTGCTTAAATATTTTGATTTAAAAGAGCTTTAATATCTAATTTTACAATTTTCCGACTTTGAATCTTTATATTCCAGATAAAATTGAAATTGATGTCTGCTGGGTAACTTGACTGGTTATGGAGGTTCCGGCAACACAGGTGTGATTCGAACTCAGGAGAAACTTTCCTGATCATTATCATCTGTTAATTTGGGGAAGAAATTAATAAATTGTGATATTTTTATATAAAAAAATGCTTGTTTTAATTTTTTTAAAATTGACAACGTCTTCCATTATATATATAATATATATATACGTATATAAATGCCACTTTTTTTTTATTAAAACACTACCTATATTTGTCAGTACATTCGAAAGGCAGCTTATTTATTGATTTGTATTGTTAATTTTTTAATTGGCAAAAAATACACAATTAGCAAATTAAAGGAATTAGAATATGTAAAGCTAAATACAATATTAAATTTAATTTTTAATTATTTCTTAATTGAAAATTAAGGAGATATTTACAATAAAATAATTTCACAAAAGATGTAAATGCATCAAACAAATTATTAATTCATTTAATTTCAATTGACATATTTGAAGGAAATATTATGTATAATTAAAACTACTGATGTGAAAAATCAACATCAAAATCAACTAAATCTATTTTTACAACAAATTATGCGAAATATAAGAAATAATTTCTCCTAAGGTTTTCAACTGGAGAATATTCTAACCTTATAAAATTTAAAAAAAGTTATTATTAGTAACTAAAGAAAATTTCGATAATTGTATTAAATGTGAGTCAAGTATTAAAAAATTGCTATAAATTCATATAAAAACTATAAAAACAACAAGTTTAAACTACTTATTATAGAATTAAATGAACACTGAAGTCAAAAGAAGTAGTAAAGTAAATGAATTTCATAAAAACAAATGATTTAATACTATTACTGTAAAACTATATTTCCTGATTTTGTTAATTTAGTCAGTTTTTTTTGGCTTCAAAATGTTGAACACAGCAAATAATAATTTTTTTTAAACCAAAATAGAAACTTAAAATTTTATGGCCTCTCAAAAAACCTTTCATAATACTAAAATGAGCGATAAAATATTAGAGTTAAATTATTGCAAAATTGACATTAGTTTATGTAAATTTTGCAATAATTTAACTCTAATATTTTATAATAAAAACTTCGCACACAATAGCAAGAACAAAATGACTTAAACATGAATATTGGACCCAATACATTGTATTTAACAATACTTTGAAAATAGAGTTTGATAATATAACATTTTTTTGCAAGCAGCAGTTAAAATATGCAATACGAGAAAACGAAATAAAATTACATTGATTTTACTAAAGTATTAATACGAATTTATACCAAAACGATTAAAAAGTGTTCGTAATGCTAATGGAGCATTAAAATTTGTTTGATAAGAAATTAAGAATTCTTATGGAACTCAATTGTTCTTATACAAAAATTTTTGTAGTATTCGACCTTTCATCATGTATAAATTACTTTTAAAACTGTGCCAACGGCCGTACCATGCTGAATATACCGGTTCTCGTTAGATTACCGAAGTTAAGCATCATTGGGCGCGGTCAGTACTTGGGTGGGTGACCACCTGGGAACACTGCGTGCCGTTGGCAAATTTGGGACCTGAATGGCCGAGTGTCTAGCGCTCTGGCGCTCGGTGCCACAGGTTTCGGGTTCGAATCCCGGCGGTGCATGGATGTTTGTAGTGGTTCGGAATCCACTTTAAGCCGTAGGTCCCGGTCTCCTATGACTGTAAGAGCGTCACGGAGCAAAAGTCAGGCTTCTACCTACGGGTGCTCCATCACAACAGAAGCTGCTTCCTTCCCCTTCAATCATGAGTCCATATGGGCTCGTGGGCTTGGCCAGCCAAGTGGGATAAGAAACAACAACAACAAACAACAACAACTTTTAAAACAAATTACAAAATGATTAAAAGAAAATGTAAATAAAAAACATGTTATGTTCTTGCAACATTGTTTCCAAGCAATAAATTTTTTAATAACATTTTTATCAAACAATTTACATAAATGGTACGTTATCTGAAAAATTGTATCAGAATCTGTATACTCGAAAAAGGAATAATTGAAGAAAATTGTGTTAATAATTCTGTATCAAACAACATTATTTTAAGAAAATTTAGATTGGTATTAGATTTCGCATAAGAATTTGTATGAATAAATATATAAATTTCATAAACTATAGATATTACTGAAAAAATGTTAAATCGTAAGTTTTTTTTTTCTTTTTAAATCTTGATATTCACTATGAATAAGAGCCAAACTAAAATATTTTTAGATATATGGCCAATATCAGCAATCTAGTTAATTCATCAAATAGCTTGACTGTCATATGACTTACACCTAAAATATATTAAAAACATTATATCTCATCTTAAAACTATATCGTACCTGTTACTAATTGCATTGAGAATTACTTGAGTTAATCCTTAAATAAATTTGAATTCATTTTCATTTTATCTGGTGGTAGCCAAAAATCATGCATTATATATATTCTAACAGAATCCATCATACATTATCCTACAAAAAATAATGCATTGTAGAAAATTACATATCGCGATTATATTCTCTATGTCCCAATATATGTGCATACTAATTTTCATGGATATCGTTTGAACTATATATAAGATGAAATGCTGCAGCACCCTCTGGTGGCAAGTAACAATAAAGTGGGTAGTGCGAACATATTTTCCATACTCTAATACATATTATTACCAATTTTCATAGCAATTGGTTGAAAAAAAAATTTCATCAAAGCCGTTTAGGCGGAATTCAGTGACAAACATACGTACAGAAGAATCCGATTTCAACTCCATCCACCGGTTTCATTTGTGAATCCAACCCATCCAGAGATCCATTCACACACACTCAAAAAATTTGATCAAAATCGATCAAACCATTTAGGCGGAGTTCAGTGACAAACATACGTACAAAAGAATGCTATTTCAACGCCACCTATCTGGTCCAATTATGAATATAAACCATCCAGGGATCCACTCAAAAAATTTCATCAAAATCGGCCAAGCCGTTTAGGAGAAATTCAGTGACAAACATACGTACAGATGAACCCGATTGCAGCGCTAAATGCCGGGTCCAATTGTGAATCTTCTAAACCCTCCAGGGACTCACTCAAATATAAAAATATATTATATTTATTATCGGATATATTATATTTATATCCAGAATAAACCTAAAAACAACAAAATAATACGACTTACTTCTTAATTATACAAAACTGTAATTTTGAATAACAATTTGCAAATAAATAAATAAAAATTAAAATTAAAGCTTCTTAAAATTCAAAAGTTTTAAAATTCATTTATTTCATTTATTTCATTATTAAATAATTTGTAAATGAGTTTAAAATTAATTTCATCCGTTTTCAGAAATAGTCTTATTAAAATATTTTTTTTTAAAATCAATTATGTTTATAAATAATTTAGTTTTCTTTTCGGTTCCAATATCACGCAATTATATAGGCTTAAAATTTATCCCATTTATTTATTTTAATTTTTTATTTGCTTATTAAATTAAGTACTTGAATCAATATATTAATAATTATAATATTATAATAATTATATATATATATATCGCGCATTTGTACCATTCCTTTATTTTCATGTATCATTTTTTTAATTCCATTTGTTTAATGTATTTTAAAATTTTTGATTTTCTTAGAGTAATAAAATTACGTTAATAATTAATGTGAGATATCAAAATGCAACCAAGAAATGTGTAATTTTAAGCTTTCTGCCATCTCAAATGTTGGAATTTTAAATTTAATGTTATGATTTGAGATTATTTCTTGGAATTTTTTTTTTCATTTCTTCGCATTGTTGGCTATTTTTTAAATGTTCTATTGAAAATTCACATCAATATCAAACAGCATCTGTTAACAAAAAAAATTCATGTAAGAGTTATTGATAATTATTATTTGTTAAATATATATATATATTTATCCAGAACTAATAATTTGTAAGTATATAGATAAAAATGAAATTATACAGTAAAAAAAAAAATGTCAATTCTCAATATTTTTTTTTTATAATTATTTTACATGGTATACCAAATTTTACTTTTTTAATTCTCGAAGATATTTATTTCTATTGCAATTATACTTTGCCATAATTAGATTTACGTTACCATAAAAGTGATTAGGTAAATACAAAATAATTAATGGATCTTCATTAACAAGTTTTTTTTAATTCACTAAATAGCTATTTTCAATAATTTTTGCAGAAAAAAAATTTAATTTCTAACCCTGTGAATTTTTAAAAATCATAATTCTGGATTAAATCTGTATAATATTTTGTTAGCTTTTATGGAAAATATTTCATTTAATATTGCTTTCAATAATTCGTGAATAAGTTTTAATATAATTTACAGTTTTTTTTAAATGAGACGCTTAATTAAACAATTTTTTGAAATGTTACAATACAAATATTAACTTTAATAAAAAGAAAATAACAAAACATAACGATACAACTTTTATTTCTACAATTTTCAAATAGTACAGCAATACCAAATTCAATGTTGCGATAAAATGTGTTTACAAATATTAACGACCTAAAAAAAAATTAATCATAACAACGAAACGATTCACTTTTAATTGGTTCAACAAACAATTCTAACAGCGTATCATATCTTGAGTAAGTAAGTAAAAAAAAGTAACTTACTAAGTGAGAATAAAAAATAGTATAATCACAAAAATTTCATGCAAAAAATATATTTACATTTGAAAAAATTCATGTTTATGAGGAATCTATGTAAACGAATCACATTAAAAGCAATCTATAAGATTTTTGTAGCCATCCTATATAGATAATATAGCATAAAATTGTATATAGGAATATGAGTGTCACAACAAACTGTCCAATAGTAAGACGTTATTGGAGACCTTCTATTGCAATCTGTTACCACTGATTTCCTCAAGTATTAGCTTTGGCATGATGAGACGTACTTTGTGAAGTTCTCAGTGTTCTGACTTGAAACAGTAGAGAATCAAGGTTCCATCTTCACTTGAGAGACAACGCACGGAGACCAAGACAAGTACTGAAGATATAAAGGATTGAATTGACGATTCCAAGAGCCTAAAATAAATAAATACAGTATGAATTAAATAATTATTATATTCGAGTAATATTTTACAAGAGTAGAATATATAACTATATATTTTACAAGAATTTGTCATATTTGAGATACTTGAAAATAAAGGATCATTGTAAGAGTACTGGTTACAATTTTGCAGTGCTGGCCATAGGCAATAAGCAAGGTATCAAGGAGATTATTTTCTATATTTCTTCTTCTTTAAAGATTCTGAAATTATTCTTTCTTTTTTATTCTATTCTTCTTTAAAATTCTTTTCTTTTCTTTCTTCATCTTTATTAAAGATTCTTTTTTAAAGTAGGTGTTGAAAAATCTCATTGAATGTAATTGCAAAGATAACATTAAATGTTGAGTTAAGAGATAAAATGTATTCAGTTAAGAATCATGGGAGAACATAATATTCAAGTAGGTGCAAATGCAGTAATGATGTTCTTTATAAAAACTTGAGCACAGAGCATTCTTAAACCTTAGTTTAGTTTTTATTAACTACGAACACATTATTAGTTTTCATGGGCTGTTTTGTAAACAGTATCACAAATCATCTGCTTTTTAAAACATTTGATGCATTGATAAATTTTTGAATTATAAAGTATTTAAATTGAGACAATTCATTTGGGTATTTAATTTGAGACAATTATTTTTTCAGTGATATAGCATAACAAAGTAATAAAATAATTAATGCATATAAAAACAATGAATATACACTACTAGTACAAAATGAATTAAAAATTTGTGGATAAAATAACTGTAAAATAAAACAAGAAATAATTTACTTCCAAATTTCGGAAGATGTAGAAAATAATTTTTTAATAAAATACCACATAGAGTTTACAATTTTTATAATTATTGAAATGATATCATATTAAGCTTAATTTAAAATCTCGTACCTCATTTATATATATATGTTATTTTTTTGAGTAAATTAATGTTGTAAATAATCAAAAAGTGAATTATAATTATTAATTAAATTATTGTATTATGTGTTTAAAAATATTATTTTTGATTTATGAAAC
This sequence comes from Caerostris darwini, assembly GCA_021605075.1. Lineage (NCBI taxonomy): Eukaryota > Metazoa > Arthropoda > Arachnida > Araneae > Araneidae > Caerostris > Caerostris darwini. The sequence continues at coordinate 196,401 of BPLQ01009909.1, forward strand.
ATACTGTGAAGATAAAAAAACTTCTTCTAGAATCAAGACATATATGCATATTTATTTTTCTGTTTGTTGTTGTTGTTGTTTCTTATCCCACTTGGCTGGCCAAGCCCACGAGCCCATATGGACTCATGATTGAAGGGGAAGGAAGCAGCTTCTGTTGTGATGGAGCACCCGTAGGTAGAAGCCTGACTTTTGCTCCGTGACGCTCTTACAGTCATAGAAGACCGGGACCTACGGCTTAAAGTGGATTCCGAACCACTACAAACATCCATGGCACCGCCGGGATTCGAACCCGAAACCTGTGGCACCGAGCGCTAGACACTCGGCCATTCAGGTCCCAAATTTGCCAACGGCACGCAGTGTTCCCAGGTGGTCACCCACCCAAGTACTGACCGCGCCCAATGATGCTTGACTTCGGTGATCTAACGAGAACCGGTATATTCAGCATGGTACGGCCGTTGGCTATTTATTTTTCTTCTTTCTAAATGGGAATGAACGTAGAAAATTGTTTACGATAGAGTAAAATTGTAGCGCCATCTAGTATTGCTTTTAAAGATAATAAGAAAAACAAAATTAGAGTAAAACTCTTTTGTGTAAATAAAACACACAAAAAATAAAACAAATTATTCATTTAACTTTGCCTTATCTTTAAAAAAAATCAGATGTTTCATACGATATCATAATGCTAAATGGAGCATGCGAGATATGCAAAAGATGTGAATTCCAATTGTAAACTTTTACGGTTTTATTCTAAAAAATTATTTCATTTTAAAAATCCTTTAATTTTTCTTCAGATATGAAGGGTATTTGTAATCAGGTGCAGATTTTTTGTAATTTATAATTTTTTATTCTAGGATAAAATATTTTAATTTATATATAAATATATATATTAATACAAATGATGCATGAGAATTTACGTATGACCAGCTAACTTATATGCAGCATTAATAAAAACTTAAGCAACCATTTTCTGTATAAACATTGCTATCTATGGAATTAAATGTTAAATAAGTTTTTTAATTTAAAATTTAATGGAAATATGTAAATTATATTATTTTATTTATTTTAATTTTTAAAATTGTATTTTATAATATTTTTTAAATAATTGTAATTAAAAATTTTTTTACATACATATATATCAGTTGGTATTAAATACATTGGTCATACTGTTAAAATTGATGCATTTATATAAAATTCATAATTAATTTTTTTTGACCAGTTTTGAAATTTATTGTTTAACAATTGTAAAATGTTTTTCTTACCCCAGCTGTTATATAGTATCTTTCATAGCGTCTTTGGTAACCAAGGATGACAACAGACAATCCAGATGACAAGTATAGAGAAGCAGATATCAGGTGGTATAAAACAAACTAAATAGGGGGGAAAAAAAAAACAAGAAAATTAAAAAAATGTATAAAATAAGAAAAATTAAAAAATTATTTGCTAAAATTTTACAATTTTACTAAAAACTTTTTTTTTATTGATAAATAGTATTCTAGATACTATTTTTATTAGTAAATTGGTAAATTTTATTGGTAGTAATAATCAATAATGATAATAATTAATTATACATTATGATAATATTAGTAATAAAATAAAACTGTAGGTTTATAATATCGATAAATCAAATATAATACTATTTCTGAAAGCATTAAGTTTATGTATAATTCAAAAATTGAATAATTCTCAAGTATCAACTGAAAAAGGAAATTGTAGAATTTTTGTTTATACTATACACTTTCAGAATGTTATAATTGAATGCAAATTATATTATATTCCCAGTAATAGAAAATTTATAGTATAAAGTTAAAATATAAATATCGAAGTTTAAAAAAAAATTGCTATAATTTTTAATTAAAATTATTATTTGAGTAGTGCTTATATTTTTTTAAAAGTGCATTTAAAATTTTTGAGTTGTATTTATTACTCATATTACAAAAAAAATAACATTATAGTTCATAAGTTTTTTTATATATATTGTGCAAACTTTTGCATTTGATGAATTCAATAAATGGCTTCTTAAACTACAATTTCTTAATTCGTGACTGAATTTTGAAGAATAAGATGAATGGAAAGTTAAATTTTATTAATTTTTATTAAATGTTTATTTTAAATCGAAAAAGAAAAAAAAATTCATAATGCAAATATCTTCATCTTGTTTTTAAACAATTGCAATCAAGTAGTTTTCGACAATAAATGAGAAAAATGAGAAAATCACAACGAAGACTTTAGAACGACTTTATTTATATGAATTGATTAATCGATACAAATTAACTTGAATTGTATAATTGAAAAGAAATTATCGGTGTTTTCTAGATAAATAAATATATGGTTAAAAAAAAAATTTACTCTTACTTTTATAAACATTTCACTAACATGAGATGTGCAAAAATCGCCTTTAATTATGTAACTGAGAATGAGAACAAACAGTAGAATGAACGAAATATGATAGAATAAAATAAATTTTTAAAGTATCCCATAACTCTGAATCATGAATTGATCCACAATTCGTGATTCTGAATTATGGAATTAAACAAATTTAATTAAGAAGGCAAAACTAAATTAGGTTAAATATTTTGCCTTTTTTTTCTTATAAATTGATTTCTTTATTGATTTTTGTTCTTAGATTTTGAACTGTAAATTTAAGTTGTTCCACTTTTTTTATTGTGTACTAAAATTCTCAGGTATTTAATAATAACTCATTGAAGCGAAAAATTGAAAAACTCTCAGTCTAGATTATGTTCATATACATATGTAATACATATTGATGAATATAATTCACTAAACTATTTTTCTTTAGGTTTATTAAAGTACAGGTTGAAAGTAATGAGACGAAAGGAAATATTTTCCTGTTCTTTCGTGAGTGCTTCTTTTAACCCTTGTTAAGTACTAAGTACTTGTACTTAACAACAGATCGGAACAGCCGATAAATCATTATGAATCATTGCATGCTACCTGTACTATATAGTGAGGTAATTTGCTTAATATCTCCAATTACACAATATATGCCTTATATCAATCATTTTTATACTATGATAAATGATCAGTTTAAAACACACAAAGATGGGCTGTTGAAGATATAAAATACATACCTCCACGTCAAATTTCTGAACCACAAAGCAAATGGAAGGTTGAATTTCAAGGTGAAAGTTCGTTGAAATCGATAGATAATTACAGGAAATTACAATTAAAAAAAACATGCTTGCCGAATTACGAATGGTCTATTTAAATTACGTAACAACGAATCATTGCAAGATCGAGCACTGTTACGGCACGCTTATCAGACTACGAAAGGATGGAAAATTCTTTAAGGAAGGGAACCTAGATTACCTTATCAGATTTTCTTGTCTAAAAAAGCCAGCAGTTTCTTTTCTTGAATGAAAACTAAAACACATAACGGCGTTACACATGGGTGGCGTAAATTTGAAAGAAATCAGTTCTTTCTGCTATTAGACAACCGCTAGGTAAATGTTCTATAATGGGTCCTTCCATTCTTTCTTTATCGAAGCAATCTGAGGTTCATTTAAATACAATGTCTCGCAGTGATTGTTTGGCCATTCATGGGTCATTTAAAACATCTATCGCATCTAGTGAAATTTTTTATGAAGGGGATATCACTATAATGATAGATTTAAGAGCATGTGTTGATATTTTTTATAATATAGAAACTCGCGTCGAAATTTCTTTAAATGCAACCATTATACTTCTATCTGGTGCAAACTCATAAACCATGAAGTTGATCTCATCCTTTTTTAATTAAAAAATTTACTTAGTATAAAATAAATGTTTAACTGGATAGATAGCAGGTGAAAATTGGGGCCTGGCGCTCGGTGCCACAGGTTTCGAGTACCGGCACGACTTGGATATTTGTAGTGGTTCGGAACACTTTAAACCGTAGGTCCCGCTCTAATATAATCGTAAGGCATAGGCCGATAACCCTACCCTGTAAAAATAAACCATTTCCTGTCTCGAAATCTGATAGTAGGCAGACGGCCTTAGCCCACCATGG